>OY747702.1:61651785-61794285 GCA_963556495.2 Valencia hispanica | reverse complement strand
AAGCACCAATCTGAATTCTGTGGTTGGAACCTGAAAGGTCTGGATGCTCTGGTGTCTTTGTGGAGCAGCGTGGCAAGAAACGGGACGATTTGATTCAAGACTTGGATCCAAACTGAAGCAGTGTTTCTCTTTGCTACTTCTGACTGGTTTGGTATTCCAAGAACTTGTTTTGTCGTCTAATATTTGTTACCATCTAGTTTCAGTGACTTCCACTGATTGGTTTCTAGATTTAAAAATTAAGATTAGAGCTGATTTGGTTCCGTTGATGGTTCTGTAATCATCTGCTGACTAATTAGAAGTAAAATAACCTTCAAACCTCATAGAAAATCTGCTCGTTTTTTTGACGATTAAATATGAAAACTAAATGAACAGAATGTTTTCTTTTCCACATGTTTTAGTTGTTTGACCTTCTTTTATTTTATGGAACAAACTGAAAGCTGGACTAAGTTTGGTCTGAGTCTCTGATAGCAGAAAAAGTCCAGCAGCTTTAGAGGCTGGATTAGAACATGACTCATACAAAAAGGTTTCTGTATTCAAATAATATTGTTTTATTAGAAATGGCTGGCTCTCTTTTGGCATGACGCAACTGAATAATCTAAATTCAGCATAAAAATTTGATCCCAATTGATTTAGAGATGTTAATACCTAAATAATTTTATCAAGACTATCAAGACATAGTTTATGTATCTGTCACTTTAAAACAACACGGGCGGCCAAAAAGCTGTAGACCACTGGGAAAACTGCAATAAGAACAATAAGCACCATGAAACCTAACAATAAAAGAACCATGTCAGCTAGAATTAAAAGCCAGAGAACAAAAGAGTTTTTAATGTAGGTTTAGAAACGAGCATGAAAGTAGAAAGCCTAATGGGAAGAACCACCACTGTCTGTTCATGAAGCCAGGAAGGTTCTAGAAGACTGAAACCCAAACTGGTCCAACTGGTCTGAGCAGGTTAGATGAAGTGGAACAGCTGTGCTGATCTATGACTCCATCAGTAATAATAATCTCCTGCTTCCTGTTGAATCTCCTCTGATCCTCATCATCTTCCTCCTCTCAGACCAGCAGCAGGTGATCAGAACGACTCGTTTCATTGAGAGCAGCTGCAGCGTTCTGCCTGATGCTCTGAGGGAAGGTGAAACCTCATCAGACAGCAGCTGAAGTTCTGCAGCAGCTCAGGTGGTTTCCTCTGCAGCTTCCAGGGGGAACGTGGAGGTCAGAACCTGCCGACCCGAGCCAGGCTGCTGCTTGGACCGACATTAGCTTTAATGCAGCGTTCCACCTCAGCAGAGCACAGTCCCAGATCTGCTTGGAGATGCAACACAGAGCTGCATTACAGGACGCTGCACTTTCTAACCTCCAGCAGGAACGTTGAGGCTCAGCAGAACCCGGAGAACAGTTCTGATGGTTGGAATATTTTAAGGGGGACTTTTCTCTGTGGAAATCTGGAAAGTTTTACTGAGCAGGAACGTTGTTAGGAAGCTGACCGACTCAAAGTCTGAAGACGGAAAAGATGCTGATTTTTTCCTTCGCATCTGCTTCTATCAGAATTCCCAAAAGAGTCCAGAACCCGGGTCAGTTCTAGTTCTACAGTGGACCGGAGAACTACAGTGAAAAAGTATTTGGCCCCTTTTAGATTTCTGCGGCACTGAAATGTATATGTTCATGAAATAAATGTCAGCATCAGACAAAATGTACCATTTTATTTAGCAAGGGACACAACCGTAAACTGTGGGGAAAGTGTTCACCTCCTGATCCTAATAACCGCCTGACTACAGCTCGAACAGGAATGAGCTGAGATGATTCAATTTCAATTCAATTCAGTTTATTTCTATAGCGCAGATTCACAACAGATGTTTCATCTCAAGGCATTTTACAAGAAAAGTAATTCCAAAACAAACACTCCAATCAGTTTAAAGTTTTTCCTATCTATCCCAGCAGATTGCATGGAGTCGTTGACTTGAGGTTGCACCCCGTTGATGCAGACTTTCCAACCACAGCAATCCTTCAACAATCCCTCATACTGAGCAAGCATGTAGCGACGGTGGAGAGGAAAAACTCCCCTTTAACGGGAAGAAACCTCCAACAGAACCAGGCTCAGTAGGAGCGGCCATCCGCCACGACCGTCTGGGGGTTTGAGAAGACAGAGCAGAAACACAGAAGGAACAGAAGATCTGATATAAGAGAACTTTCTATGTTACAGAAAGTAAAAAGTTGATAACAGGACACAGTGGATGTTCAGTTACTGGGAGCATCATCCCAGTCGATGCCCCCCGTCCAACAGGGCATTGCAGCCAAGCAGGATACCAGACCAGGTATATCTTCTATGGAGAGAAAAACACTGAGAGAAAACAAAGTTAACCGTCGAAATAACAGCAAATAATACAACAGGAGAGTAGTAGGAGAGAAAAGTAGCAGAGTGAAGAAAATTGGTAAGTCTGTCCTCCAGCAGTCTAAGCCTATAGCAGCATAACTACAGAGATAGCTCAGGATGACCTTAGCCACTCTAACTATAAGCTTTATCAAAAAGGAAAGTTTTAAGCCTGGCCTTAAAAGTAAACAGAGTGTCTGCCTCACGGACTAAAGCTGGGAGCTGGTTCCAAAGGAGAGGAGCCTGATAACTAAAAGATCTGCCTCCCATTCTACTTTTAGAAATCCTAGGAACTACAAGTAAACCTGCAGTCTGAGAGCAAAGGGCTCTGTTAGGAACATATGGAACAATTAGATCTCTGATGTATGATGGAGCTGATTATTATGGGCTTTATATGGAAGAAGAAGGATCTTAGATTCTATTCTGGATTTAACAGGGATTGAACAGTATCTAATTTTAGTAATATTCCTGAGGTGAAAGAAATAAATCCTAGAAACCTGTTTAATATGGGATTTAAATGTCATGTCTTGGTCAAAAATAACGCCGAGGTTCTTTACGTTATTACTGGGGGCCAATTTAATACCATCCAGATGAAGTGATTGACTAATCAGTCTCTGTTTAAGAACTTCTGGTCCAAAGACAGAAACTTCTGTCTTGTCAGAATGTAAAAGCAAAAAGTTTAGATTCATCCATGTTTTTATGTCTTCCAGACATGCCTGTAATCTACCTACCTGACTGGGTTCATCAGGATTTATGGATAAATATAGTTGTGTATCAGATGATTATTATCCTTCATTGGTTCTCAGACTGAAAAAAGCAACACCAATGGCACCAGAAGTTGGATGACCTTCTCTCCTTGTTCTGCCTGACTTGTCTGCTACAGTTGACCCAGAGAAACTCATTAGAAACTCATAACTCATTTAGCTTACTTGCTGCTGGAGCCGAGAACATTTCTGTTGGGAAGAGAAACGTAGTCTCACACTGTCTCCTGTTGACCTCCTCAGGGCTCTAGAGTGAGACTTAATTTCTTTGTAGTGCGTCTGAAAGAAATCAGGTGCAACCAGTCTTTCAAGGAAAAAAGTCTCCCTGTGGCTCAACAGACACATGTGTTGGGAATCCATTTTCCACAAATAAACTGAACAGACTGTTAGACGACGGGAAGCCATTTTACCCAGATGGACATCTCACCGATGAAATTTCTCTATTGTTCTGACCTGCTGGACTGGCGAGAACTCTCATTTCAAAGCTTTGAAGTGTCCATTGCTGTCTGTGTATCCAGCTTCCAATTCAATTCAATTCAAAAATACTTTATTCATCCCAGAGGGAAATTAAGTGTTGTAGCTCATATAATTAATTCTTTAAGAAGTTGTTGTAGATGATGATGGGTGTGGGCAGGAAGGATTTCCTGTAGCGGTCTGTGTTGCAGAGAACTGAAGAAGCTTCCGACTGAAGACGCTCTGTTGTTGTATGACTGTCTCATGATGAGGATGCTCAGGGTTGTCTATAATTGTTTTGATTTTAAGAAGAATCCTTCTTTGCATCATCATCTCCAGATGTTCCACAGTCGTAACCAGAACCAGAACAGAACAGAACAGAACAGAACAGAACAGAACAGAACAGAACCAGAACCAGAACCTTCTTTATCAGGTTATTGAGCCTTTTTAAGTCCCTGGTTCTGATGCTGCTACCCCAACAGATGACGGCTGAAGAGATTACACTCTCCACAACAGACTTGTAGAAGATCTGCAGCATCTTGCTGCAAACCTTGAAGGACCTAAGCTTCCTCCAGAAGTCCAGTCTGCTCTGTCCCTTCTTGTAGACGGTTTCACTGTTCAGTCTCCAGTCCAGTCTGTTGTCAAGGTGAACTCTGAGGTATTTATACTCCTCAACCACCTCCACTTCTTCTCCCATGATGGAAACAGTGTTTGACTTATCCCTGTTTCTTCTGAAATCTACAATCATCTCCTTTGTTTTGTTCACATTCAAGGTGAGACGATTGTTTCCACACCATGTCACAAAGCGGTCCACCAACTCTCTGTGTTCAGCTTCTTGTCCATCTCTGATACATCTGAGTATTTCTGCAGATGACAGGTCTCTGATTTGTACTGGAAGTCTGAGGTGTACAGAGTGAAAAGGAATGGTGAGAGTACGGTCCCCTGTGGTGCTCCTGTGCTGCTAACCACCTGGTTTTACCCACAATCCTTCAGTCTCACAGACTGTGGTCTGTTGGTCAGGTAGTCATTGATCCAGGCGATTGTTGAGGCTCCATCTGTGTCTTCAGGAGTTTCTGACAAAGCAAAACAGGCTGAATTGTGTTAAATGCACTGGAGAAATCAAAGAACATGATCCTCACAGTGCTGCCTGCTTTATCCAGATGACAGTGGGTTGGTTGAAGTAGGTGATGATGGCGTCTCCATGGCGATAAGCAAACTGCAGCCGGTTCTGATACGTTCTTGTTTGCTTACTCAGGGGGGCCAACAGGAGTCTCTCCAGGACCTTCATGATGTGGGATGTCAGGGCAACAGGTCTATAGTCATCGATGGGGTTATATCAGGACTGTTCCAAGACAGTTTGTTACAACATCGACCTGCAAGCCGTCCGGCCAGCAGTTGTAACACACAGTCCGACAAATCCTGCGCTGGTCCTAACTCTCCTTTTCTTGCTCAACCACAGACACATTTTCTCCCCTCTTCATGGACTGGACCTCCCTCAAAGCAAAGTAGGACTGAACCGGTTCATTTATGCTAATCTTGTGTTTGGGCAGATAAATAGGCAAAATTAAGTTCTTAATGAGTTAGATCTCGTTCATTGTTGGTTTAAAGTGTTTTTAAGCGCTGAACCTGTTGGCTCATTTAGTGTCATCGCACGGATAAGTTTGAGCTGTATTTGCTGTGTTTTATATTGGTTTTTATCCTGAGCGGATCCCACTCTTTCTTTCTCTCTTTTCCTCGCTCTCTCTTGCTCTCTGATCACCTGATTGGCAGAGTCAGACTCGGTCCGACCTGCGTTAGCTCGGCTGTTAGCTGAAAGGTTAACTCCATTGTTCCTTGTCTGGTAGTTAAAGCTGTGGCCTTCCACGTGGACAGTACACACCATGTGCCCTGCCCCATTTTAGCTAAAGCTAGTTTTATGGCCCTTTGTCTCCTTACACTCCATGTGCTGTCCACTATCTTGGTCCAGAGATAAATTTATGGCCCTTTGTCTCCTAGGCTATCTCTTATTTGAGACCCCTGGAGTTAGGGCCACCTCCCTTTCTGAACAAAACCTCAGCTGTCTGTTTGTCCCTGATCCACTTTGTTTTAATTGTGTTTAATTTTCACCTTTTGTTTTCTAAGATCTGTAGTAGTTAGTTGCATGCTTTAGAATAGATGGGAATTATTGACAAAATGTTTTGGCTGTACGGTTTATCTATTTTCTTAATAAATTCCCCTTACCTTAAAGAGAAGTGGTCTGTGTTTAAATGATGAACTTACAGCTTCAAGAAGAGACTGGATGTCTGGTCTTCCAATACAGAGGTGGTGCCCCAAATATTAATAGATTACACTTGAACCTCATCAATAATTATTTTAATATTAAATGATTGATTATAATTATTGATGGATATGTAAACCAGACAAAATTTGCTCACTGTGTCACAACACATGTATGGTGTGACCCATAGTGTGGTCCACACCAATCAGAGACAGTGAAGGGTGGCTGTTGTCTCAGATACAGTAAAGGCTAAAACATATGCATCTCCTGTAAAGAGTGTTGGCCAAGAAAGTGTTCTCCAACAGAATTAGTTTTCCTGCATCAGGAACTCACACTGGGCAGGAAGCACGGATCCAGCTGACTGAATCCCTAGCAACTAGATGTGGAAAGATCTTTACTCATCAACCTGAGAACGTCTTCCTGATAAGAGGACGATCACATCTGTGTAAACTCAATTCATATAAACATTTACATTGAATATACATAGTTGTCAACGATTGGACAGCTGTGTTGGTTCCCAGATGTCCGACTAAAGTCCTGTTGGTTCTGATTGTTTCATGTCGCCATGAAGTTCTGTCTGCAGGAACCAGAAGCCCACCTTCCTGAGTTCCTCACTGTAAACAGCTGTCAACTTTAATCCTGTTAAACACATTGTCATACCTAGATGGACCACATAACAGGATTATATGAAAAACTCCAACAACTGAATAAAATGTACATTATTAATAACTCCTGCAGATGGAGATTTAAAGTGATTCAATTAAGAAGTAGGTAGGAATCACTGTATACCAGGTATCTATCACAGTATAACAATGTAAAAGCACTAAACAATCAGTTTTTATTTACATGGTATTAAAATAACATATAGAACAATATTTATACTCTGCTCAATAATCAATAGAAAAAATGTAACTGATGTTAAAGTAATCAAACCCATTTATAAGTGCTGGTACATTTTTCTTTGGAGAAAATCCCCATCATCTCCAGCTGCTTGCATGGATTCAGGTTGAAGATGGGATTTATTCTTGATTTTCAGTTGACAAACACTTCCTTTAATGACTAACTACTCCTGTTTATTATGGCTTAATCCACTAGAGTTACTACCAGGTTAGGATCAGATTCTATCAGGCTAATATTTCCACAGATTGATCCTCCTGTCCAAATAATGGATGCTGTATCCCTCATCCTTGATTTTCTCAAGTAAAACATCGCTACTTTATGTCTAGTTGGTTGGAACTGAGGCGCAGTCAACTGGATCTGCTTTTGTGACTGCTTCTGATACATTTCTAATTGAAACACTGACGAAGCACAATGCATCTATAAAACATGTTACATGCCTGGAAAAATACACGGTCCAGGAGTCTTCTCACCCGCTGCTTTTCAGAAGCAGCAGACAGATGATCGGAAGAAGCCCAGATGACCATCTCGTTTAACGCTGCTTCAATTACTGCAGAAGAAGAACTTGCCTTCACTAAGTTCAAGTCCCAAATAATTCCTCAAAAAGAAAAAGGCTTGAAGGTAATGAAATGTTCAGTGTTCAGCAATGTTATAATTTAGATTTTGTTATGTTTCATTTATCTTGAGATCATTTTAGGTTTAAATTTCAGCTCAATGAAACACTTTTAGTAATCAGCCTGGTGGTTCCTAGGATTTCTAAAAGTAGAATGGGAGGCAGATCTTTTAGTTATCAGGCTCCTCTCCTGTGGAACCAGCTCCCAGCTTTAGTCCGTGAGGCAGACACTCTGTTTACTTTTAAGGCCAGGCTTAAAACTTTCCTTTTTGATAAAGCTTATAGTTAGAGTGGCTAAGGTCATCCTGAGCTATCTCTGTAGTTATGCTGCTATAGGCTTAGACTGCTGGAGGACAGACTGACCACTTTTCTTCACTCTGCTACTTTTCTCTCCTACTACTCTCCAGTTGTATTACAGTACATTCTGTTATTTCGACTGTTAACTTTGTTTTCTCTCAGTGTTTTTCTCTCCATAGAAGATATACCTGGTCTGGTATCCTGCCAGTAACTGAACATCCACTGTGTCCTGTTATCAACTTTTTACTCTCTGTAACATAGAAAGTTCTCTTATATCAGATCTTCTGTTCCTTCTGTGTTTCTGCTCTGTCTTCTCAAACCCCCAGACGGTCGTGGCAGATGGCCGCTCCTACTGAGCCTGGTTCTGTTGGAGGTTTCTTCCTGTTAAAGGGGAGTTTTTCCTCTCCACCGTCGCTACATGCTTGCTCAGTATGAGGGATTGCTGAAGGATTGCTGAGGTTGGAGTCTGCATCAACGGGAAGCAAACTCGATGCGATCTGCTGGGATTCCTTAGATAGAAAACTTTAAACTGATTGGATGATTGTATTGAAATGACTTTTTGTAAAGTACCTTGAGATGAAACATCTGTTGTGAATTGGTGCTATACAAATAAATTGGACTGAATTGAATAGAATCATGGTTCTCTCTGAGGTTCTGTAAGCCCTTTCAAACGGATAGACGTCAGAGATTTCAATCAGAACATTATCTGATTGAGGTCTTTTAGCCTATTTCATGCTGTAAGACAGGTTTCCTGACTCTGGAGGTCAGGAAGTACTCAGGGTGCAGAGTGTGAAGTTAAACTCAGCTTTCTAAAGCAGGTGGTTCACCGCAGATTACCGTTCCTCTCAGTCTGAGGAGTAAAGTTTAAATGAAAGTCTATGTGTGTGTTCAGAGTTTGATGTGAGAACCTCTCCGTGTTGTTTTCATGTTAACTTTCAGAGTTTCCCAGCGTTACCTCATGATGAGGAGAAATGTGCTTCTTTGATTTTCGAGCTGAGCTCCAGTTGCATCACAGACTTATTAAGGCCGTCCAGCTGCATCTTATTTACTCGCCTTTTACTAGACGCTTGATGAGCGTGCAGCCTCCTTCTTCACGCTGCAGAGAATAAATATTTACCTGCATCTGTCCACCGCTGCCCCCCGACATGTCCCTCTGGGAGCTGTGAAGATGGAGCAGAGATCCATGCTGACCGACACTCTTATTAAAACAATGAAGCTCATAATTATCCTGGATTTCCAACGCAGTGCTCCAGTCGTAATGAGGCCACACAGGAGCCGCAGAATAAAGAATGAATGTAATAAATAAGCCATTAGATGGGCAGTAAAAGGAGGAGGATGTAAAAAACGCTGAAATTAGTTCAGACAGGTCCGCTATCCTTCTGATGAGCTCAGCCCAGATTCCTCCCAACCGTTCTGGAGGAACGTCAGCGGAGAACTGGAGATACTAACATCAGAAAGGTTGGAAATTTCAGTTTTCAATTATTAGAATATACATCCATCCATCCATTTATCCATCCGTTTATCCATCCATCCATTTATCCATCCGTTTATCCGTCCATCCATACATCCATCCATTTATCCATCCATTCATCCATTTATCCATCCATCCATCTATTTTTCCATCCTTTTATCCATCCATTTATCCATCCATTTATCCATCCATCCATCCATTTATCCACCCGTTTATCCGTCCATCCATTTATCTATCCGTTTATCCATCCATACATCCATCCATTTATCCATCCGTTTATCCATCCATCCATCCATCCATTTATCCATCCTTTTATCCATCCATTTATCCATCCATCCATCCATTTATCCAACTGTTTATCCATCCATCCACCCATTCATCCATCCATTCATCCATTTATCCATCCATTTATCCATCCATCCATCCATCCATCCATCCATCCATTTATCCATCCATCCATCCATCCATCCACCCATTCATCCATCCATCCATCCATCCATCCATCCATCCATCCGTTTATCCATCCATCCATCCATTTATCCATCCGTTTATCCATCCATCCATCCATTTATCCATCCGTTTATCCATCCATCCATCCATCCATTTATCCATCCGTTTATCCATCCATCCATCCATCCATTTATCCATCCGTTTATCCATCCATTCATCCATTTATCCATCCGTTTATCCATCCATTTATCCATCCATCCATCCATCCATCCATCCATCCATCCATTTGTACTCAAACAAGTGTGAGTACATCCAAAGAATCATTAACAGAAATGATTTACTGGGGATATATATTTTAACAGAAGAAAACTCTAATCAACTAATCAACTTCTAAACATATGCTTAGAAATAAACATCAACATCAAATCATCCCGGGATGGAAGGTGAGGCAAAGTTACGATCGCAGTCTTTAAACTGAAGCATTGGGAATAACTGATCTGGCATCCTGCTCAGCAACAATGTCCTGTTGAACTGGGGGCACTTGGGTTCTGTGTAGAGGTGTGAAGATTGGTGCTTTCCCCTTACCTTCTTCACTACAGGGTGTGACTGGCAGGGGGTGCACCGGCTGAGGCAGATCTGGGCTGATTAGGATGGTAGCATAAAAGGGGACCGGCTACCTGAAGCAGACGCCAGATGGTTAACCTCTACCAAGTGGTAACTAGGCTCCTACATGTGCTCTCTGTTCTTACAGAAAGAATTAAACCTCTCTGTTTGTTCCTTCCCACCGCTCCTGCTGAAGGCTACACCTTGTTCTGCACGACTCATCCTCGTGCTGAGTCCTCATTGTTCCTGAGTCTCCCTGTGTCCTCCGAGTTCCCCTGCCATCAGACCATTGTGCTGGTTCCCGAGCCTTCCCCGCTGCTTTCTACCTGCTAAAGGCGTCTGCTTCCTCCAAGCCATTCCCTGGGTGGGCGCTGGTCCTCAGTTTGCCATCCAGGACCTCACCTATCAGTTCCCCATGTCTCTCACCTGCCTGTCCACCCTCGAAGACCTCTATCATGACCCAATCTGCCAAAGAAAGAAAGAAAGGATCAGAGATTTGTCACTCAGTCAACTGATCATATCTGCACAGGACCCCTTACCTCTCCTAGCTCACCATGTCCAGGACCAACGTAAGCTCCTCATCTCCTTCCTTTTAAGAAAGCACAACCAACATCCTGTTGTTCAATACTCACCACTTTTCCAGTGTTGCCGCCTCTGGCAGTTCCCTGTCAATACCTCCCCAAAGCAACGCACCTGCTGAAAGAAATAAACTCATTTAACTCATTCTTTCCTGTGTTGAGCGTGGGTTGTCTCTGCATCAGAGTCTCCCTGAGAAACCATGACAGGGGCATCGACTGGGATGATCCTCCCAGTAACTGAACATCCACTGTGTTCTGTTATCAACTTTTTACTTTCTGTAACATAGAAAGTTCTCTTATATCAGATCTTCTGTTCTTTCTGTGTCTCTGCTCTGTCTTCTTGAACCCCCAGACGGTCGTGGCAGATGGCTGCTGGTACTGAGCCTGGTTCTGGTTCTGGTTCTGGTTCTGGTTCTAGTTTTGCTGGAGGTTTCTTCCTGTTAAAGGAGAGTTTTTCCTCTCCACTGTCGCTACATGCTTGCTCAGTATGAGGGATTGCTGAGGTTGGAGTCTGCATCAACGGGACGCAACCTCAAGTCAACGACTCGATGAATCAGCTGGGATTCCTTAGATAGGAAACTTTTAAACCGATTGAGATGTTTGGATGATTGCATTGAAATGAGTTTTCTTGTAAAGTACCTTGAGGTGACATCTGTTATGGATTAGCACTATGTAAATGAATGGAATTGAAACTAAGAATAAGATGGAATAAATGTAAATATATTCTAGGGACAAGCAGAGAATAAATATAATCTTAATAACAGACTATCACTCAGTGGGAACATGGACCAGATGGATCAGTTCTCCTGATGTTCTAGTTTCATCCAAAGTTACTTACTAATGAGGACTTAACAGTGCAGCTAAGCAGATGAAGATGAAGACTCCCCACTGCTGGACACCTGGAGACGAGTTTCCAGGAAGAGCGGGACAATAAGACCTGGACCTCTTCATGGATTGGATCCTCAATTAAAGAAAACCTTTCAGTGTTGGAAAGAGGAATGGGAATGTCACAAATTGGGCTTACCTTTAGTTCGATAGATGTTAATAAAGATCAGATTTTCTTCTCTGCTGGGAGTCTGAGCAGGTCTGACGAGGAGAACATCTAGAGAAGAACTGGAATGTTTCCTCTGATCAGCAGCTGAAGATGCTGCTGCTAATCATTAAACCCCCGTCAAGCGACCCCGACCCACTACTGTTCCTCTATGGCTCCGTCGGATGCTCGTCCGCTTTTTAACGGCTGCTTTGAAGAACAAAGAATGATCATATCTCTGGATGTATTAAAGTTCCCTGAAGGACTCCTCCAATTTTATTAGTTTTACTGCTGCTGTCTCCTCCACCTTCCACTGCCTACCTGGAGCAACTATAGCAGCAAAGTTAATGGCTAATGGAGAGCAAGTCAAAGGAAAACTTGGCTGATTGCAGCTATAACTCCTGCTCATACTAATTACCACTGGCTGTAAAATAAGTCAAAGTGGTCATCCTAATGAGTCCACCAGAGACCGATTGTTAAACTCCATTAAAAAGATCTATTTTCCTTCTGCTTTCATATTTGTGTTTTCTCCCTGCTGAACTGTCGGCGTCATCTTATCAAGCAGCCAAACAAACTCCTGTTTAAAGGTCATGATGCCGCATCCTCACAAACTCCGTAATTAACTGTAAATTAAACCGGAGAAATTACTTTCCTCAAAGGTGTGTGTGTGTGGGGGGGGGGGGGGATCCTCCACTGAAGAGTAAAATCCCAGCAAACAGAAATCAACTGATTCTGCTCAACCAGTAAATAAAGCTCCATTTTCACAGCTGCTCTTCTCCATGTGTAAATTATTCTAGGCGTTTTGGCTGCATAGCATTCCTGTCAATAAACACCTTTCAGGTTTATGGATGTCAGCGATTAACGCTCCACAGAGGTGCAGAAAACTCCAGAAAACATCAGTCTGAGTAATGAGTCTTCTGACAGGCAGCTGTTAGCTCCAACAGCTGGAGAGCAGGAGGTTCCCGAGGTTACTGATGTACCTGCACCAGCATGTGAAAACTGACAAATCAAAAGCTTTATGTCATAGAAATTCTCTGTTTTTCCCCATCGGCCCGATATTCCTAAACCAGAACCAAGAGGCAAACACCATCCCTCCAGGCCTTCTGAGGGACAAGCTGGACCCTTTCAGGAGTGGACCTCCACATATCCCAGTGGATACTGGACTACCTCACATGACACCCACAGTATGTGGGACACAGGGCTGTGTCTCCTAAAGGCTGGTCATGCAGTACGGGGTTCCTCAGGGAACTGTGCTGGTACCGTTCCTCTTCACCCTCTACAATGCAGACTTCTCCATCAACTCCCATGTTCATTTACGGGAAGCATCATCCCAGTCGATGCTGCTATAGGCTTAGACTGCTGGAGGACAGACTTACCACTTTTCTTCACTCTGATACTTTTCTCTCCTACTACTTTCCAGTTGTATTATTTGCTGTTATTTCGACATCAGATCTTTTGTTCTTTCTGTATCTCTGCTCTGTCTTCTTGAACCCCCAGACGGTCGTTCTGGTTCTGGTTCTGCAGGAGGTATCTTCCTGTTAAAGGGGAGTTTTTCCTCTCCACTGTCGCTACATGCTTGCTCAGTATGAGGGATTGCTGTGGTTGGAGTCTGCATCAACGGGGCGCAACCTCAAGTCAACGATTCGACGCAACCTGCTGGGATTCTTTAGATAGAAAACTAACAAAATCTTTAAACTGACTGGGATGTTTGTATTGAAATGACTTTTCTTGTGAAGTGCCTTGAGATTACATCTGTTGTGAATCAACGCTATACAATAAAACTGAATTCAATTAATTGAATTGGATTAAGGAACCTTCACCAGTGCTGTTTCAGTGCTATGATGAGCTCTGAAACCTGAATGAACTCTTCAAACAGCTCGTTACTGTTTAGATGCTCACAGACTTGATTAGCAACTATTTTCTCAAGGATTTAGATTAGAAGGTTTAATTACAGCTATTTTAAATTCCTGTGGTACGTATCCGTTTACTAAGGATAGATTCATCATATCCAAAATGGGGCCAGGAACCAAATGGAACACTTCTTTAAATAATTTGGTTGGGATTGGGCCCAACATACAAGTTAAAGGTTTAGATGAAGCTAACATTTGTGATAATTACGAAAGCTCGACTGAATGAAAACAGTCCTGTCACGCTGCCCTATTCCTGCCTCATTGTCTTCACCTGTCTGTCTCATCAACCACACCTGATCCCACTCACCTCCTGCCTTTAAGACCCCACACTTCCTTTCACTCCTGGCCGGATCATTAGTTACTGGATAGGCAATAGTTGGTAACCGTCTATCTCCATGGTGTGTTCTTCCTGCTGTCTTCCTTTCCTGCCCGATGTCCAGTGTTTCGGTTCCTGCCATCTTCACCACCATCATCACCACCTCCTCACTGTAATAAACATCCTGCACCTTCCTTCAGCGAGTGCGTTTGGGTCCATTCTCCACACACCTCGTGACAAGTCCAAACACAAATGAGGTTCTACAGTTCTCTCTGATGCTGCCTTATTTACTGAGGAAGAAGTAATCATATTTGGGAGGATGCCAATGATTTGACATTTAATAGAATTAATTTTATTAATAACTCAGGGTTAACTCAGAAGGCCTCAAAGAGAAATTAGATTCATTCAAGAGAATCTAAACACCAAACAGCTCCCTGGAGTGCAACAACGAAAACAGGAAATTACGCCATATGCCTTACTCAATCACATGAGACGACTTCTGTAAGATTGTATAACCATCAATGCTCCTGCCTCCCAAAAATCACTGAACACATACATAGATATATTTTTAACAATATAGCATTGTCCAATAAAAGAGCAACACAAACAATACAAATAACAAATGCAAAACAATGTGTTTTATTTGTTGAAAAATTATGACCTCCCCTCCCCCCATTACTCGAATTGGTACAGTCCATACAAGTGTTTCAAACCCACGGGGCTGCCGGCTGCAGCAGGTGATTTACTAAGCAGGTGCAGGGAGGACTGCATTATAAACGTGCAGCAAGATGCATGCAATCCACTTGATGCTTTTGCCCTTGATGAATATGCAATGTGGGTGCAATAATTAGTTGGAGAATATGCAAATAAGTAGGCGTTCCACATGCAGTGTGATTTATCCAACATGAAACCGTTTGCGCCGGCTGTTTTTGCGCCTATTTTCACCACCGCTGAAAGGCATGTCTTAACTTTGCGCCGCCACGATTCAACATAAGTTTATTTCTGACAAATGAAAAATATCTTTCACACACAGTCTCAACAAAATATGTTGTTTATATTGATATGGTTAATGCCTTGTTCGCATCAGTTAGCACTACAATTTTCACATTTCTATGGTGGGTGTGGCCCTGAAATCAACAAATCACTAAGGGCTGCTTCATTCCGTACATTTTTCCTCAATGAGTGCAGAAGGTCCTCCTGTCTGACAAGGGCATCGGTTTCTTTTTAAAATTGCTGTGGACGATAACCATAAACCTGAGTGTTTTTTGAAGATTGCTGGGGACCATAAATATTAAATATCCATATATAAGTATTATTCTGTTTGACATTTCATTACAATATGCACTAGAGTGTATTAAGAGGTCTTGAAAATTGTATATTTATTCAATCAATAAAATTGGAAAGCCAGGTGTGTTTTGTCTTGTTTTTCAAACTGTACTGAAAACCTCCATTAGGCTGTTGGCTAGGAATGATGATTAAAATCCACATCACAGCACAAAGAACAATGTTGGCAACATCATTAATATAGTTGCCCCAGAAGAACAATACGTAACAAAAACAAACACGTCCTTTGCAACCCTTGCTGTTCTGTGCGGAGAAACTTCCACTTTACAACAGTTCAGAGTCCTGCAATGCGGCAGATCACCCACGGGTACCAGCGTAGAAGTTGTTTCATGGGTGAAAAGATACTTTAATAAAAAATCACAGCTATAGGTCGGGGTGGAAAACTCTTGTATGTAGGCGAGTTGTGGTTGAGACAAAATTATATATTTATATATCTATATATATATAGATATCTATATATATCTTTTATGTAGATATATATATTTGAAAAGAAATTTAAGACACTCAAAGAGGATCATGTTCATATATTGTCTTGGAAGAAGAAGCATGTGTGAATATTTCCCAACTTTGTTCTGATAGCGGAATGTTCTAGCTATCTATGCTTCCAGTGCGGCCAGCGAGAGAGACTTTTCTGCATTTGGAATATAGGAATGGAGATACAGTTGAAGCCAGGGACTGTGGACAGTATTTTGTTTCTTCACAGCAGTCTCCGCATCAAATAAATGTCAGCCATGAAACAATCCATAGAAATACAAGGGAAATCATTTATTATTATACGGGCTAATTTACATTCAATCAGCGGTTGCATTATTTTCCTCCATTGATGTTTTTTTTTAACACGGTGCCAGAAAAATATGAAGACCATCTCTAATTTTGACAGATTACAATTTACACCCCTGACCACTTGGTGCAGACTTGCATATATGTTCAACTTTACACACAGAGTTCAGGTAACTGAATCAATAAAAAAAATATATTCCTATGAGAGCTAGCATCTTCTCAGACCTGGACACCGTACTCAATGCATCTCGCTATCTGGGAACTCAGCTGACAGCACCATAGAGAGCTACGGAGGCTTGGACTGCGTAGGTGCGGTGCACACAGACCGGGGCATCTTACAGTTACCTGTTCATACTGTACCCACTTTTAAATGCGAGTCTTTATGGATCGTAACATCAACCTTATCAAAGAATGCTGCAGAATCCACGAAGAAAGAAACATGACTGTATAAGAGTGGAATACCAGTCAGTTCAGATACTGATTATACTGAAATTTTGCTGGAAGCACAAGTGGATGTTAAATCTGCACTGGTAAGAAATTCTGCATCAGGATTTTAAAAGTGGTGGGGACAAAACTCTCAATCACGAATATTGCCGGCGGACATGTGTCCTGGCGTCCCCGGCTAAAATGACTTCTGAGGCACCTGGGTCCTTGGCAGGAGAGCTCTCTCACACGGGACAAAAGATCAAGGAAACAGTGGCTCGGTTTTGGATTTAAAGTTTCAGATGAGCAGCAGAAAACAGTTAACTGTTGAGAATGATTTAAAAGAACAAGCACAACATAGGTTTGTTTTCCTTAAAACATCTACATCAGCCCCAGGTGTCACATAAACCTTATATTTTCAGTATTTGACTAGTTTTTTTTAGAATGGGAATGGATAAATCTGAAGGCTGTCAATCATTTTGATAGATTAGTATTCATACCCCTGACCACTTGGGACGGGCGCACAGACAAATCAATAATAAAAAAAGATTTTCTCATGAGAGCAACAGAGCATCATTTCATGGTATCTCACTATCTGTGAGCTGACAGCGTGTTGAAGAGGTATGAAGGCTTTGGAGCGCGCTCCGAAGAGCCCGGTGTGGTGCCAAGCACCTGTGCAGAAGCAGCGCATGATCCGGGTTTTTGTCCTGCTGAAGCGGGTTGGTCAAGAAACAGCTTGTTCAGAGAGTCTTTCCGACTTCTGATCCCTTCAATTGCAGAAATGTTCCCTGATTTCAAAACTTAGTCTGAAGTAGCGCTTCATGCCAGTCTCCAGTGTAGCAGCGGAGTGCCGACTCAGCCTTTAGAACATTATCAAATCCCCAAGAAAAGTCATGAGTGAATGATGATCAGTCCAAGGCAAAAGTTGAAAACTTCATGACAATAACCTCTGCAGATTTCAATTCAATTCAATTCAATTCAGTTTATTTATATAGCGCCAATTCACAACAGATGTCATCTCAAGGCACTTAACAAGAAGTCATTTCAATACATTTATACAAACATTCCAATCAGTTAAAAAGTTTCCTATTTAAGGAATCCCAGCAGATTGCGTCAGTCATTGGCGTGAGGTTGGGCCCCGTTGATGCAGACTTTCCAACCACAGCAATCCTTCAGCAATCCCTCATACTGAGCAAGCATGTAGCGACGGTGGAGAGGAAAAACTCCCCTTTAACAGGAAGAAACCTCCAACAGAACCAGGCTCAGTAGGAGCGGCCATCTGCCACGACCGTCTGGGGGTTTGAGAAGACAGAGCAGAAACACAGAAGGAACAGAAGATCTGATATAAGAGAACTTTCTATGTTACAGAAAGTTCAGGTCCATGTGGACTATGGAAGTTGTGAGTGCTATCGTTTAGTTTCATTGTGGGTAAGTAGTTCCTGGGGCCACAATCAGCGATAGGGTCTATGTGGAAAAATAAATGACATGGATTCAAAAGCTTGATGTCTGATAGCCCAATGTGGATTCTCTGTTCAGGTAGTTTGGATTGAAAATTAATTAAAATAAATAAAAATGAATACTATTGAATATGTTACCATCTATAAAATTGACAATTAGAAAAGGATTATGAGAGGATTTTCTTTTACCCCAAATAGTCTACTACAGCGTCTGATTCAGCTCCATGAAAAGCAAAAGGAAACCACACTAAAGTTGATTTTAGGTTGTATAATTGACAGATATTCATCCCGGTTCAGCAGTGAGTTTTTAATGTTTCACCAAGTTTTGTGACCAATCCAGCGTGTCTGATTATCTCTTTGTGTTGCTGCTGATCACAGCAGGTTGTTTAGTGACAGAATACAGAATAAAATCAGCAGCTATCACTTCATGTTCCCTGATTACTCCCGGATTATTCTACTAGACTATACAGATAACTTTTCACATTTAATGTTATGTCAATGGAAAATGTGTCGATTTTTTAAAAAGGTTCCCACATCATGTGACTTAGCCGCATTTCATTTTGACATAAAACATGTTTATATGGTGTTCTCTCTATTTATTGATAAAAGATTACAGAGATGTTGGAGAACTTTACCTTTAGGCTTCATATCTGTCCACACCTGATCTATGCAGTTGTTGCTCTGCTAATAGAAGTAGCCATGTTATTTCCAGACGTGTTTGGTTTTGGATTATTTTTGAAAGTATTTCCTTTATAGTTTATTATAGTTTCTTTGACGTTTTTTTGTAAAGTTACTTTGATGGGCTATAGTGGAAATTAAAAAGGGTTCAAATAAATGTTGGATTTGGACATAAAGGTGTATCAATACTGGCTTCCACTTAATACCATTGCTGATATTGCTGATTGAAAAACTAGTTAAAATATGAACTAATACAGATCAATGCTAAAGCTACTATTATGTAACATTCCATAACATTATTCAACATGCTGAAGGCCCACAATTGTTTTGATGTCCCCCCAAAAATTACTTTCTAGAATTTTACTGTTTATTGCCCCACCCCCTTTAAAGAATGAAATGGGATTTCTGCCCCTGGTCACACATCGCTGTTTTATTGTCTTCTTTTTGTAAATGGTTTACTGTTTTGCTAATCTACAAATGTACATTCTGTAAATATTAATTATCCTGCTCAATTGCACATTTATGTATGCCATTTTAGTTTGAATACCTGAACATTATTTTAGTGCCGTAATCTTCGTAATGTACTGTATATTATTATATATATTATATTATTAATTATGTTTTTCACATTGTTTTATTTGAATATACATGCTTTGATTGACTGTCCCTTTGTTGCTGTTAGACCTGAATTTCCTCTGAATGGTATGATAATAATGTTTGGTTCAGCTCTGAGGTTCTCCAGCAGCAACACTCTGCACATCAATATAAAATAAATGGAACACTCCTCTCCAATATATAAGTTTATTAACAAAATATGTCAACTTTGCGGTAAAAATACTTCATGTATCAACAAGCTCACTAACTAATAAAACTCAACCAAACTACTGATTAAAATAAAAATATGAAAACTAATGGATAACCAATTGTAAAACAGTAAGAATAAAACATGATGAATAATGAATAAAACCAATAGAATAGGTTACATGTCAAGCTGATTTGCGTGTGAAACTGGCTTACATGTGTAGCTGGTTTACATGTGAAAATAGGTTACATGTGAAGCTGGTTTACATGTGAAAATAGGTTACACGTGAAGCTGGTTTACATGTGAAAATAGGTTACATGTGAAGCTGGTTTACATGTGAAAATAGGTTACACGTGAAGCTGGTTTACATGTGAAAACAGGTTACACGTGAAGCTGGTTTACATGTGAAAATAGGTTACACGTGAAGCTGGTTTACATGTGAAAATAGGTTACATGTGAAGCTGGTTTACATGTGAAAATAGGTTACATGTGAAGCTGGTTTACATGTGAAAATAGGTTACATGTGAAGCTGGTTTACATGTGAAAATAGGTTACATGTGAAGCTGGTTTACATGTGAAAATAGGTTACATGTGTAGCTGGGTTACATGTGTAGCTGGTTTACATGTGAAAATAGGTTACATGTGAAGCTTGTTTACATGTGAAAATAGGTTACATGTGAAGCTGGTTTACATGTGAAACTGGCTTACATGTGTAGCTGGGTTACATGTGAAAATAGGTTACATGTGAAGCTGGTTTAAATGTGAAAATGGGTTACATGTGTAGCTGGATTTCAAGTGAAAATAGGTTACATGTGTAGCTGGATTACATGTGAAAATAGGTTACATGTGTAGCTGGGTTACGTGTGAAAATAGGTTACATGTGTAGCTGGATTACATGTGAAAATAGGTTACATGTGTAGCTGGTTTACATGTGAAACTGGCTTACATGTGTAGCTGGTTTACATGTGAAAATAGGTTACATGTGTAGATGGTTTACATGTGAAACTGGCTTACATGTGTAGCTGGGTTACATGTGAAAATAGGTTACATGTGTAGCTGGTTTACATGTGAAGCTGGATTACATGTGAAAATATTTTACATGTGTAGCTGGTTTACGTGTGAAGCTGGTTTACATGTAAAAATAGGTTACATGTGAAGCTGGTTTACATGTGAAAATAGGTTACATGAAGGCTGGGTTACATGTGAAGCTGGTTTACATGTAAAACTAGGTTACATGTGAAGCTGGTTTACATGTGAAACTGGCTTACATGTGTAGCTGGTTTACATGTGAAGCTGGTTTACATGTGAAAATAGGTTACATGTGTAGCTGGGTTACATGTGAAGCTGGTTTACATGTACAAATAGGTTACATGTGAAGCTGGGTTACATGTGAAGCTGGTCTACATGTGAAAATGAGTTACATGTGTAGCTAGATTACAGGTGAAAAAAGGTTACATGTGTAGCTGGTTTACATGTGAAGCTGGTTTACATGTGAAAATAGGTAACATGTGTAGCTGGGTTACATGTGAAGCTGGTTTACATGTAAAAATAGGTTACATGTGAAGCTAAATTACATGTGAAAATAGGTTACATGTGTAGCTGGTTTACATGTGAAGCTGGGTTACATGTGAAGCTGGTTTACATGGGAAAATGGGTTACATGTGTAGCTAGATTACATGTGAAAATAGGTAACATGTGTAGCTGGTTAACATGTGAAATTGGCTTACATGTGTAGCTGGTTTACATGTGAAAATCGGTTACATGTGTAGCTGGTTTACATGTGAAAATCGGTAACATGTGTAGCTGGATTACATTTGAAAATAGGTTACATGTGTAGCTGGATTACATGTGAAAATAGGTTACATGTGTAGCTGGTTTACATGTAAAAATGGGTTACATGTGTAGCTGGATTACATGTGAAAATAGGTTACATGTGTAGCTGGTTTACATGTGAAAATGGGTTACATGTGTAGCTGGATTACATGTGAAAATAGGTTACATGTGTAGCTGGTTTACATGTGTAGCTGGGTTACATGTGAAGCTGGTTTACATGTGAAAATGGGTTACATGTGTAGCTAGATTACATGTGAAAATAGGTTACATGTGTAGCTGGTTTACATCTGAAAATAGGTTACATGTGTAACTGGTTTACATGTGTAGCTGGGTTACATGTGACGCTGGTTTACATGTGAAAATGTGTTACATGTGTAGCTAGATTACATGTGAAAATAGGTTACATGTGTAGCTGGTTTACATGTGAAATAGGTTACATGTGTAGCTGGTTTACATGTGAAAATAGGTTACATGTGTAGTTGGTTTACATGTGAAAATAGGTTACATGTGTAGCTGGTTTACATCTGAAACTGGCTTACATGTGTACCTGGGTTACATGTGAAAATAGGTTACATGTGTAGCTGGTTTACATGTGAAACTGGCTTACATGTGTAGCTGGGTTACATGTGAAAATAGGTTACATGTGTAGCTGGTTTACATGTGAAGCTGGATTACATGTGAAAATAGGTTACATGTGTAGCTGGTTTACATGTGAAGCTGGTTTACATGTGAAAATAGGTTACATGTGTAGCTGGGTTACATGTGAAGCTGGTTTATATGTAAAAATAGGTTACATGTGAAGCTGGTTTACATGTGAAAATAGGTTACATGAAGGCTGGGTTACAAGTGAAGCTGGTTTACATGTAAAACTAGGTTACATGTGAAGCTGGTTTACATGTGAAAACAGGTTACATGTGTAGCTGGTTTACATGTGAAATAGGTTACATGTGAAGCTGGTCTACATGTGAAAATGAGTTACATGTGTAGCTAGATTACAGGTGAAAATAGGTTACATGTGTAGCTGGTTTACATGTGAAGCTGGTTTACATGTGAAAATAGGTAACATATGTAGCTGGGTTACATGTGAAGCTGGTTTACATGTAAAAATAGGTTACATGTGAAGCTAAATTACATGTGAAAATAGGTTACATGTGTAGCTGGTTTACATGTGAAGCTGGGTTTCATGTGAAGCTGGTTTACATGGGAAAATGGGTTACATGTGTAGCTAGATTACATGTGAAACTGGCTTACATGTGTAGCTGGTTTACATGTGAAAATAGGTTACATGTGTAGCTGGTTTACATGTGAAAATAGGTTACATGTGTAGCTGGATTACATTTGAAAATAGGTTACATGTGTAGCTGGATTACATGTGAAAATAGGTTACATGTGTAGCTGGTTTACATGTGTAGCTGGGTTACATGTGAAGCTGGTTTACATGTGAAACTGGCTGATATGTGTAGCTGGTTTACATGTGAAGCTGGTTTACATGTGAAAATAGGTTACATGAAGGCTGGGTTACAAGTGAAGCTGGTTTACATGTAAAACTAGGTTACATGTGAAGCTGGTTTACATGTGAAAAAAAGGTTACATGTGTAGCTGGTTCACATGTGAAGCTGGTTTACATGTGAAAATAGGTTACATGTGTAGCTGGTTTACATGTGAAAATAGGTTACATGTGAAGCTTGTTAACATGTGAAAATAGGTTACATGTGAAGCTGGGTTACATGTGAAGCTGGTTTACATGTAAAAATGAGTTACATGTGTAGCTGGGTTACAGGTGAAGCTGGTTTACATGTAAAATTGGTTACATGTGAAGCTGGTTTATTTGTGAAAATAGGTTACATGTGAAGCTTGTTTACATGTGAAGCTGGGTTACATGTGAAGCTGGTTTACATGTGTAAATGGGTTACATGTGTAGCTAGATCACATGTGAAAATAGGTTAAATGTGTAGCTGGTTTACATGTGAAAATAGGTTACATGTGTAGCTGGTATACATGTGAAAATAGGTTACATGTGTAGCTGGTTTACATATGAAAATAGGTTACATGTGTAGCTGGATTACAATTTAAAATAGGTTACACGTGTAGCTGGATTACATGTGAAAATAGGTTACATGTGTAGCTGGTTTACATGTGTAGCTGGGTTACATGTGAAGCTGGTTTACATGTGAAACTGGCTTACATGTGTAGCTGGTTTACATGTGAAACTGGCTTACATGTGTAGCTGGTTTACATGTGAAAAAAGGTTACATGTGTAGCTGGTTTACATGTGAAAATAGGTTACATGTGTAACTGGTTTACATGTGAAAATAGGTTACATGTGTAGCTGGTTTAGATGTGAAAATGGGTTACATGTGTAGCTGGATCACATTTGAAAATAAGGTATATGTGTAGCTGGTTTACATGTGTAGCTGGGTTACATGTGAAGCTGGTTTACACGTGAAAATGGGTTACATGTGTAGCTAGATTACATGTGAAAATAGGTTACATGTGTAGCTGGTTTACATGTGAAAATGGGTTACATGTGTAGCTGGATTACATGTGAAAATAGGTTACATGTGTAGCTGGTTTACATGTGTAGCTGGGTTACATGTGAAGCTGGTTTACATGTGAAAATGGGTTACATGTGTAGCTATATTACATGTGAAAATAGGTCAGATGTGTAGCTGGTTTACTTGGGAAACTGGCTTACATGTGTAGCTGGTTTACATGGGAAACTGGCTTACATGTGTAGCTGGTTTACATGTGAAAATAGGTTACATGTGAAGCTGGTTTACATGTGAAAATAGGTTACATGTTAAGCTGATTTACATGTGAAAATAGGTTACATGTGAAGCTGGTTTACATGTGAAAATAGGTTACATGTGTAGCTGGTTTACATGTGAAAATAGGTTACATGTGAAGCTTGTTAACATGTGAAAATAGGTTACATGTGTAGCTGGTATACATGTGAAGCTGGGTTACATGTGAAGCTGGTTTACATGGGAAAATGGGTAACATGTGTAGCTAGATTACATGTGAAAATAGGTTACACGTGTAGCTGGTTTACATGTGAAAATAGGTTACATGTGTAGCTGGTTTACATGTGAAAATAGGTTACATGTGTAGCTGGATTACATTTGAAAATAGGTTACATGTGTAGCTGGATAACATGTGTAAATAGGTTACATGTGTAGCTGGGTTACATGTGAAGCTGGTTTACATGTGAAACTGGCTTACATGTGTAGCTGGTTTACATGTGTAGCTGGGTTACATGTGAAGCTGGTTTACATGTGAAAATGGGTTACATGTGTAGCTAGATTACATGTGAAAATAGGTCAGATGTGTAGCTGGTTTACATGGGAAACTGGCTTACATGTGTAGCTGGTTTACATGGGAAACTGGCTTACATGTGTAGCTGGTTTACATGTGAAAATAGGTTACATGTGAAGCTGGTTTACATGTGAAAATAGGTTACATGTGAAGCTGGTTTACATGTGAAAATAGGTTAAATGTGAAGCTGGTTTACATGTGAAAATAGGTTACATGTGTAGCTGGTTTACATGTGAAGCTGGTTTACATGTGAAAATAGGTTACATGTGTAGCTGGTTTACATGTGAAAATAGGTTACATGTGAAGCTTGTTAACATGTGAAAATAGGTTACATGTGTAGCTGGTTTACATGTGAAAATAGGTTACATGTGAAGCTT
The DNA here is from genome assembly GCA_963556495.2 of Valencia hispanica. Taxonomy (NCBI): domain Eukaryota; kingdom Metazoa; phylum Chordata; class Actinopteri; order Cyprinodontiformes; family Valenciidae; genus Valencia; species Valencia hispanica. The sequence continues at coordinate 61,769,271 of OY747702.1, read as the reverse complement.
GTTAACATGTGAAAATAGGTTACATGTGTAGCTGGTTTACATGTGAAGCTGGGTTACATGTGAAGCTGGTATACATGGGAAAATGGGTTACATGTGTAGCTAGATTACATGTGAAAATAGGTTACATGTGTAGCTGGTTTACATGTGAAACTGGCTTACATGTGTAGCTGGTTTACATGTGAAAATAGGTTACATGTGTAGCTGGTTTACATGTGAAAATAGGTTACATGTGTGGCTGGATTACATGTGAAAATAGGTTACATGTGTAGCTGGTTTACATGTGAAACTGGCTTACATGTGTAGCTGGTTTACATGTGAAAATAGGTTACATGTGTAGCTGGTTTACATGTGAAAATAGGTTACATGTGTAGCTGGATTACATTTGAAAATAGGTTACATGTGTAGCTGGATTACATGTGAAAATAGGTTACATGTGTAGCTGGTTTACATGTGTAGCTGGGTTACATGTGAAGCTTGTTTACATGTGAAACTGGCTTACATGTGTAGCTGATTAACATGTGAAACTGGCTTACATGTGTAGCTGGTTTACATGTGAAAAAAGGTTACATGTGTAGCTGGTTTACAGGTGAAAATAGGTTACATGTGAAGCTGGTTTACATGTGAAAATGAGTTACATGTGTAGCTAGATTACATGTGAAAATAGGTTACATGTGTAGCTGGTTTACATGTGAAGCTGGTTTACATGTGAAAATAGGTTACATGTGTAGCTGGGTTACATGTGAAGCTGGTTTACATGTAAAAATAGGTTACACGTGTAGCTGATTTACATGTGAAGCTGGTTTACATGTAAAAATAGGTTACATGTGAAAGTGGTTGAGATGTGAAAATAAGTTACATGAAGGCTGGGTTACATGTGAAGCTGGTTTACATGTAAAACTAGGTTACATGTGAAGCTGGTTTACATGTGAAAATGGGTTACATGTGTAGCTAGATTACATGTGAAACTGGTTTACATGTGTAGCTGGTTTGCATGTGAAGCTGGTTTACATGTAAAAATAGGTTACATGTAAAGCTAAATTACATGTGAAAATAGGTTACATGTGTAGCTGGTTTACATGTGAAGCTGGGTTTCATGTGAAGCTGGTTTACATGGGAAAATGGGTTACATGTGTAGCTAGATTACATGTGAAACTGGCTTACATGTGTAGCTGGTTTACATGTGAAAATAGGTTACATGTGTAGCTGGTTTACATGTGAAAATAGGTTACATGTGTAGCTGGATTACATTTGAAAATAGGTTACATGTGTAGCTGGATTACATGTGAAAATAGGTTACATGTGTAGCTGGTTTACATGTGTAGCTGGGTTACATGTGAAGCTGGTTTACATGTGAAACTGGCTGATATGTGTAGCTGGTTTACATGTGAAGCTGGTTTACATGTGAAAATAGGTTACATGAAGGCTGGGTTACAAGTGAAGCTGGTTTACATGTAAAACTAGGTTACATGTGAAGCTGGTTTACATGTGAAAAAAAGGTTACATGTGTAGCTGGTTCACATGTGAAGCTGGTTTACATGTGAAAATAGGTTACATGTGTAGCTGGTTTACATGTGAAAATAGGTTACATGTGAAGCTTGTTAACATGTGAAAATAGGTTACATGTGAAGCTGGGTTACATGTGAAGCTGGTTTACATGTAAAAATGAGTTACATGTGTAGCTGGGTCACAGGTGAAGCTGGTTTACATGTAAAATTGGTTACATGTGAAGCTGGTTTATTTGTGAAAATAGGTTACATGTGAAGCTTGTTTACATGTGAAGCTGGGTTACATGTGAAGCTGGTTTACATGTGTAAATGGGTTACATGTGTAGCTAGATCACATGTGAAAATAGGTTAAATGTGTAGCTGGTTTACATGTGAAAATAGGTTACATGTGTAGCTGGTATACATGTGAAAATAGGTTACATGTGTAGCTGGTTTACATATGAAAATAGGTTACATGTGTAGCTGGATTACAATTTAAAATAGGTTACACGTGTAGCTGGATTACATGTGAAAATAGGTTACATGTGTAGCTGGTTTACATGTGTAGCTGGGTTACATGTGAAGCTGGTTTACATGTGAAACTGGCTTACATGTGTAGCTGGTTTACATGTGAAACTGGCTTACATGTGTAGCTGGTTTACATGTGAAAAAAGGTTACATGTGTAGCTGGTTTACATGTGAAAATAGGTTACATGTGTAACTGGTTTACATGTGAAAATAGGTTACATGTGTAGCTGGTTTAGATGTGAAAATGGGTTACATGTGTAGCTGGATCACATTTGAAAATAAGGTATATGTGTAGCTGGTTTACATGTGTAGCTGGGTTACATGTGAAGCTGGTTTACACGTGAAAATGGGTTACATGTGTAGCTAGATTACATGTGAAAATAGGTTACATGTGTAGCTGGTTTACATGTGAAAATGGGTTACATGTGTAGCTGGATTACATGTGAAAATAGGTTACATGTGTAGCTGGTTTACATGTGTAGCTGGGTTACATGTGAAGCTGGTTTACATGTGAAAATGGGTTACATGTGTAGCTATATTACATGTGAAAATAGGTCAGATGTGTAGCTGGTTTACTTGGGAAACTGGCTTACATGTGTAGCTGGTTTACATGGGAAACTGGCTTACATGTGTAGCTGGTTTACATGTGAAAATAGGTTACATGTGAAGCTGGTTTACATGTGAAAATAGGTTAATAGGTTACATGTGTGAAGCTGGTTTACATGTGAAAATAGGTTACATGTGTAGCTGGTTTACATGTGAAGCTGGTTTACATGTGAAAATAGGTTACATGTGTAGCTGGCTAGATTACATGTGAAAATAGGTTACACGTGTAGCTGGTTTACATGTGAAAATAGGTTACATGTGTAGCTGGTTTACATGTGAAAATAGGTTACATGTGTAGCTGGATTACATTTGAAAATAGGTTACATGTGGATTACAAAATAGGTTACATGGGTTACATGTGAAGTTTACTGGTGGCTTACATGTGAAGCTGGGTTACATGTGAAGCTGGTTTACATGTGAAAATGGGTTACATGTGTAGCTAGATTACATGTGAAAATAAATGTGTAGCTGGTTTACATGGGAAACTGGCTTACATGGTAGCTGGTTTACATGTGCTGGTTTACATGTGAAAATAGGTTAATGTGAAGCTGGTTTACATGTGAAAATAGGTTACATGTGAAGCTGGTTTACATGTGAAAATAGGTTACATGTGTAGCTGGTTTACATGTGAAAATAGGTTACATGTGTAGCTGGTTTACATGTGAAATAGGTTACATGTGAAGGTTACATGTGTTACATGTGTAGCTGGTTTACATGTGAACTGGGTTACTGGTAGCTGGTTTACATGTGAAAATAGGTTACATGTGTGTGTAGCTGGTTTACATGTGAAAAAGGTTACATGTGTAGGTTACATGTGAAAATAGCTGGATTACATGTGAAAATAGGTTACATGTGTAGCTGGTTTACATGTGAAACTGGCTTACATGTGTAGCTGGTTTACATGTGAAAATAGGTTACATGTGTAGCTGGTTTACATGTGAAAATAGGTTACATGTGTAGCTGGATTACATTTGAAAATAGGTTACATGTGTAGCTGGATTACATGTGAAAATAGGTTACATGTGTAGCTGGTTTACATGTGTAGCTGGGTTACATGTGAAGCTTGTTTACATGTGAAACTGGCTTACATGTGTAGCTGATTAACATGTGAAACTGGCTTACATGTGTAGCTGGTTTACATGTGAAAAAAGGTTACATGTGTAGCTGGTTTACAGGTGAAAATAGGTTACATGTGAAGCTGGTTTACATGTGAAAATGAGTTACATGTGTAGCTAGATTACATGTGAAAATAGGTTACATGTGTAGCTGGTTTACATGTGAAGCTGGTTTACATGTAAAAATAGGTTACATGTGTAGCTGATTTACATGTGAAGCTGGTTTACATGTAAAATTAGGTTACATGTGAAAGTGGTTGAGATGTGAAAATAAGTTACATGAAGGCTGGGTTACATGTGAAGCTGGTTTACATGTAAAACTAGGTTACATGTGAAGCTGGTTTACATGTGAAAATGGGTTACATGTGTAGCTAGATTACATGTGAAACTGGTTTACATGTGTAGCTGGTTTGCATGTGAAAATAGGTTACACGTGAAGCTGGTTTACATATGAAAATAGGTTACATGGGAAGCTGGTTTACATGTGAAAATAGGTTACATGTGAAGCTGGTTTACATGTGAAAATAGGTTACATGTGAAGCTGGTTTACATGTGAAAATAGGTTACATGTGTAGCTGGGTTACATGTGTAGCTGGTTTACATGTGAAATTAGGTTACATGTGAAGCTTGTTTACATGTGAAATTAGGTTACATGTGAAGCTGGTTTACATGTGAAACTGGCTTACATGTGTAGCTGGGTTACATGTGAAAATAGGTTACATTGAAGCTGGTTAAAATGTGAAAATGGGTTACATGTGTAGCTGGATTTCATGTGAAAATAGGTTACCTGTGTAGATGGATTACATGTGAAAATAGGTTACATGTGAAGCTGGTTTACATGTGAAAATGGGTTACATGTGTAGCTGGATTAGATGTGAAAATAGGTTACATGTGTAGCTGGATTACATGTGAAAATAGGTTACATGTGTAGCTGGTTTACATGTGAAGCTGGATTACATGTGAAAATAGTTTACATGTGTAGCTGGGTTACATGTGAAGCTGGTTTACATGTAAAAATAGGTTACATGTGAAGCTGGTTTACATGTGAAAATAGGTTACATCAAGGCTGGGTTACATGTGAAGCTGGTTTAGATCTAAAACTAGGTTACATGTGAAGCTGGTTTACATGTGACAATAGGTTACATGTGTAGCTGGTTTACATGTGAAGCTGGTTTACATGTGAAAATAGGTTACATGTGTAGCTGGGTTACATGTGAAGCTGGTTTACATGTAAAAATAGGTTACATGTAAAGCTGGTTTACATGTGAAGCTGGGTTACATGTGAAGCTGGTTTACATGTGAAAATGAGTTACATGTGTAGCTAGATTACATGTGAAAATAGGTTACATGTGTAGCTGGTTTACATGTGAAGCTGGTTTACATGTGAAAATAGCTGGGTTACATGTGTAGCTGGTTTACATGTGAAGCTGGTTTACATGTAAAAATAGGTTACATGTGTAGCTGATTTAGAAGCTGGTTTACATGTAAAAATAGGTTACATGTGAAAATAGTTACTGAAGGTTTACATGTGAAGCTGGTTTACATGTAAAACTAGGTTACATGTGAAGCTGGATTACATGTGAAAATGGGTTACATGTGTAGCTAGATTACATGTGAAACTGGTTTACATGTGTAGCTGGTTTGCATGTGAAAATAGGTTACACGTGAAGCTGGTTTACATGTGAAAATAGGTTACATGGGAGCTGGTTTACATGTGAAAATAGGTTACATGTGTAGCTGGTTTACATGTGAAACTGGCTTACATGTGTAGCTGGTTTACATGTGAAAATAGGTTACATGTGTAGCTGGTTTACATGTGAAAATAGGTTACATGTGTAGCTGGATTACATAGGTTGAAACATACTGGTTACATGTGTAGCTGGATTACATGTGAAAATAGGTTACAGCTGGTTTACATGTAAAATAGGTTACATGTGAGCTGGTTACATGTGAAAATAGGCATGTGTAGGGTTACATGTGAAAATAGTTACATGTGTAGCTGGTTTACATGTTAGCTGGGTTACATGTGAATTGTTTACATGTGAACTGGCTTACATGTGAGCTGTTACATGTGAAACTGGCTTACATGTGAGCTGGTTTACATGTGAAAAAAGGTTACATGTGTAGCTGGTTTACAGGTGAAAATAGGTTACATGTGAAGCTGGTTTACATGTGAAAATGAGTTACATGTGTAGCTAGATTACATGTGAAAATAGGTTACATGTGTAGACTGGTTTACATGTGAAGCTGGTTTACATGTAAAAATAGGTTACATGTGTAGCTGATTTACATGTGAAGCTGGTTTACATGTAAAATTAGGTTACATGTGAAAGTGGTTGAGATGTGAAAATAAGTTACATGAAGGCTGGGTTACATGTGAAGCTGGTTTACATGTAAAACTAGGTTACATGTGAAGCTGGTTTACATGTGAAAATGGGTTACATGTGTAGCTAGATTACATGTGAAACTGGTTTACATGTGTAGCTGGTTTGCATGTGAAAATAGGTTACACGTGAAGCTGGTTTACATATGAAAATAGGTTACATGGGAAGCTGGTTTACATGTGAAAATAGGTTACATGTGAAGCTGGTTTACATGTGAAAATAGGTTACATGTGAAGCTGGTTTACATGTGAAAATAGGTTACATGTGTAGCTGGGTTACATGTGTAGCTGGTTTACATGTGAAATTAGGTTACATGTGAAGCTTGTTTACATGTGAAATTAGGTTACATGTGAAGCTGGTTTACATGTGAAACTGGCTTACATGTGTAGCTGGGTTACATGTGAAAATAGGTTACATGTGAAGCTGGTTAAAATGTGAAAATGGGTTACATGTGTAGCTGGATTTCATGTGAAAATAGGTTACCTGTGTAGATGGATTACATGTGAAAATAGGTTACATGTGAAGCTGGTTTACATGTGAAAATGGGTACATGTGTAGCTGGATTAGATGTGAAAATAGGTTACATGTGTAGCTGGATTACATGTGAAAATAGGTTACATGTGTAGCTGGTTTACATGTGAAGCTGGATTACATGTGAAAATAGTTTACATGTGTAGCTGGGTTACATGTGAAGCTGGTTTACATGTAAAAATAGGTTACATGTGAAGCTGGTTTACATGTGAAAATAGGTTACATCAAGGCTGGGTTACATGTGAAGCTGGTTTAGATCTAAAACTAGGTTACATGTGAAGCTGGTTTACATGTGACAATAGGTTACATGTGTAGCTGGTTTACATGTGAAGCTGGTTTACATGTGAAAATAGGTTACATGTGTAGCTGGGTTACATGTGAAGCTGGTTTACATGTAAAAATAGGTTACATGTAAAGCTGGTTTACATGTGAAGCTGGGTTACATGTGAAGCTGGTTTACATGTGAAAATGAGTTACATGTGTAGCTAGATTACATGTGAAAATAGGTTACATGTGTAGCTGGTTTACATGTGAAGCTGGTTTACATGTGAAAATAGGTTACATGTGTAGCTGGGTTACATGTGAAGCTGGTTTACATGTAAAAATAGGTTACATGTGTAGCTGATTTACATGTGAAGCTGGTTTACATGTAAAAATAGGTTACATGTGAAAGTGGTTGAGATGTGAAAATAAGTTACATGAAGGCTGGGTTACATGTGAAGCTGGTTTACATGTAAAACTAGGTTACATGTGAAGCTGGATTACATGTGAAAATGGGTTACATGTGTAGCTAGATTACATGTGAAACTGGTTTACATGTGTAGCTGGTTTGCATGTGAAAATAGGTTACACGTGAAGCTGGTTTACATATGAAAATAGGTTACATGGGAAGCTGGTTTACATGTGAAAATAGGTTACATGTGAAGCTGGTTTACATGTGAAACTGGCTTACATGTGTAGCTGGGTTACATGTGAAAATAGGTTACCTGTGTAGCTGGATTACATGTGAAAATAGGTTACATGTGTAGCTGGATTACATGTGAAAATAGGTTACATGTGTAGCTGGTTTACATGTCAAAATAGGTTACATGTGTAGCTGGTTTACATGTGAAGCTGGATTACATGTGAAAATAGGTTACATGTGTAGCTGGGTTACATGTGAAGCTGGTTTACATGTAAAAATAGGTTACATGTGAAGCTGGTTTACATGTGAAAATAGGTTACATCAAGGCTGGGTTACATGTGAAGCTGGTTTAGATCTAAAACTAGGTTACATGTGAAGCTGGTTTACATGTGAAAATAGGTTACATGTGTAGCTGGTTTACATGTGAAGCTGGTTTACATGTGAAAATAGGTTACATGTGTAGCTGGGTTACATGTGAAGCTGGTTTACATGTAAAAATAGGTTACATGTGAAGCTGGTTTAGATGTGAAAATAGGTTACATCAAGGCTGGGTTAAATGTGAAGCAGGTTTAGATCTAAAACTAGGTTACATGTGAAGCTGGTTTACATGTGAAAATAGGTTACATGTGTAGCTGGTTTACATGTGAAGCTGGTTTACATGTGAAAATAGGTTACATGTGAAAATAGGTTACATGTGTAGCTGGATTACATGTGAAAATAGGTTACATGTGTAGCTGGTTTACATTTTAAAATAGGTTACATGTGTAGCTGGTTTACATGTGAAGCTGGATTACATGTGAAAATAGGTTACATGTGTAGCTGGGTTACATGTGAAGCTGGTTTACATGTAAAAATAGGTTACATGTGAAGCTGGTTTAGATGTGAAAATAGGTTACATCAAGGCTGGGTTACATGTGAAGCAGGTTTAGATCTAAAACTAGGTTACATGTGAAGCTGGTTTACATGTGAAAATAGTTTACATGTGTAGCTGGTTTACATGTGAAGCTGGTTTACATGTGAAAATAGGTTACATGTGTAGCTGGGTTACATGTGAAGCTGGTTTACATGTAACAATAGGTTACATGTAAAGCTGGTTTACATGTGAAGCTGGGTTACATGTGAAGCTGGTTTACATGTTAAAATGAGTTACATGTGTAGCTAGATTACATGTGAAAATAGGTTACATGTGTAGCTGGTTTACATGTGAAGCTGGTTTACATGTGAAAATAGGTTACATGTGTAGCTGGGTTACATGTGAAGCTGGTTTACATGTAAAAATAGGTTAAATGTCTAGCTGGGTTACATGTGAAGCTGGTTTACATGTAAAAATAGGTTACATGTGAAGCTGGTTTACATGTGAAAATAAGTTACATGAAGGCTGGGTTACATGTGAAGCTGGTTTACATGTAAAACTAGGTTACATGTGAAGCTGGTTTACATGTGAAAATAGGTTACATGTGTAGCTGGTTTACAAGTGAAGCTGGTTTACAGGTAAAAATGGGTTACATGTGTAGCTGGTTTACATGTGAAGCTGGGTTACATGTGAAGCTGGTTTACATGTGAAAATGAGTTACATGTGTAGCTAGATTACATGTGAAAATAGGTTACATGTGTAGCTGGTTTACATGTGAAGCTGGTTTACATGTGAAAATAGGTTACATGTGTACCTGGGTTACATGTGTAGCTGGTTTACATGTGAAACTGGCTTACATGTTTAGCTGGTTTACATGTGAAAAAAGGTTACATGTGTAGCTGGTTTACAGGTGAAAATAGGTTACATGTGAAGCTGGTTTACATGTGAAAATGAGTTACATGTGTAGCTAGATTACATGTGAAAATAGGTTACATGTGTAGCTGGTTTACATGTGAAGCTGGTTTACATGTGAAAATAGGTTACATGTGTAGCTGGGTTACATGTGAAGCTGGTTTACATGTAAAAATAGGTTACATGTGTAGCTGATTTACATGTGAAGCTGGTTTACATGTAAAAATAGGTTACATGTGAAAGTGGTTGAGATGTGAAAATAAGTTACATGAAGGCTGGGTTACATGTGAAGCTGGTTTACATGTAAAACTAGGTTACATGTGAAGCTGGTTTACATGTGAAAATGGGTTACATGTGTAGCTAGATTACATGTGAAACTGGTTTACATGTGTAGCTGGTTTGCATGTGAAAAAAGGTTACACGTGAAGCTGGTTTACATATGAAAATAGGTTACATGGGAAGCTGGTTTACATGTGAAAATAGGTTACATGTGAAGCTGGTTTACATGTGAAAATAGGTTACATGTGAAGCTGGTTTACATGTGAAAATAGGTTACATGTGTAGCTGGGTTACATGTGTAGCTGGTTTACATGTGAAATTAGGTTACATGTGAAGCTTGTTTACATGTGAAAATAGGTTACATGTGAAGCTGGTTTACATGTGAAAATAGGTTACATGTGTAGCTGGTTTACATGTAAAAATAGGTTACATGTGAAGCTGGTTTACATGTGAAAATAGGTTACATCAAGGCTGGGTTACATGTGAAGCTGGTTTAGATCTAAAACTAGGTTACATGTGAAGCTGGTTTACATGTGAAAATAGGTTACATGTGTAGCTGGTTTACATGTGAAGCTGGTTTACATGTGAAAATAGGTTACATGTGTAGCTGGGTTACATGTGAAGCTGGTTTACATGTAAAAATAGGTTACATGTGAAGCTGGTTTAGATGTGAAAATAGGTTACATCAAGGCTGGGTTACATGTGAAGCAGGTTTAGATCTAAAACTAGGTTACATGTGAAGCTGGTTTACATGTGAAAATAGGTTACATGTGTAGCTGGTTTACATGTGAAGCTGGTTTACATGTGAAAATAGGTTACATGTGAAAATAGGTTACATGTGTAGCTGGATTACATGTGAAAATAGGTTACATGTGTAGCTGGTTTACATTTTAAAATAGGTTACATGTGTAGCTGGTTTACATGTGAAGCTGGATTACATGTGAAAATAGGTTACATGTGTAGCTGGGTTACATGTGAAGCTGGTTTACATGTAAAAATAGGTTACATGTGAAGCTGGTTTAGATGTGAAAATAGGTTACATCAAGGCTGGGTTACATGTGAAGCAGGTTTAGATCTAAAACTAGGTTACATGTGAAGCTGGTTTACATGTGAAAATAGTTTACATGTGTAGCTGGTTTACATGTGAAGCTGGTTTACATGTGAAAAAAGGTTACATGTGTAGCTGGGTTACATGTGAAGCTGGTTTACATGTAACAATAGGTTACATGTAAAGCTGGTTTACATGTGAAGCTGGGTTACATGTGAAGCTGGTTTACATGTTAAAATGAGTTACATGTGTAGCTAGATTACATGTGAAAATAGGTTACATGTGTAGCTGGTTTACATGTGAAGCTGGTTTACATGTGAAAATAGGTTACATGTGTAGCTGGGTTACATGTGAAGCTGGTTTACATGTAAAAATAGGTTACATGTGAAGCTGGTTTACATGTGAAAATAAGTTACATGAAGGCTGGGTTACATGTGAAGCTGGTTTACATGTGAAACTGGGTTACATGTGAAGCTGGTTTACATGTGAAAATAGGTTACATGTGTAGCTGGTTTACAAGTGAAGCTGGTTTACAGGTAAAAATGGGTTACATGTGTAGCTGGTTTACATGTGAAGCTGGGTTACATGTGAAGCTGGTTTACATGTGAAAATGAGTTACATGTGTAGCTAGATTACATGTGAAAATAGGTTACATGTGTAGCTGGTTTACATGTGAAGCTGGTTTACATGTGAAAATAGGTTACATGTGTACCTGGGTTACATGTGTAGCTGGTTTACATGTGAAACTGGCTTACATGTGTAGCTGGTTTACATGTGAAAAAAGGTTACATGTGTAGCTGGTTTACAGGTGAAAATAGGTTACATGTGAAGCTGGTTTACATGTGAAAATGAGTTACATGTGTAGCTAGATTACATGTGAAAATAGGTTACATGTGTAGCTGGTTTACATGTGAAGCTGGTTTACATGTGAAAATAGGTTACATGTGTAGCTGGGTTACATGTGAAGCTGGTTTACATGTAAAAATAGGTTACATGTGTAGCTGATTTACATGTGAAGCTGGTTTACATGTAAAAATAGGTTACATGTGAAAGTGGTTGAGATGTGAAAATAAGTTACATGAAGGCTGGGTTACATGTGAAGCTGGTTTACATGTAAAACTAGGTTACATGTGAAGCTGGTTTACATGTGAAAATGGGTTACATGTGTAGCTAGATTACATGTGAAACTGGTTTACATGTGTAGCTGGTTTGCATGTGAAAATAGGTTACACGTGAAGCTGGTTTACATATGAAAATAGGTTACATGGGAAGCTGGTTTACATGTGAAAATAGGTTACATGTGAAGCTGGTTTACATGTGAAAATAGGTTACATGTGAAGCTGGTTTACATGTGAAAATAGGTTACATGTGTAGCTGGGTTACATGTGTAGCTGGTTTACATGTGAAATTAGGTTACATGTGAAGCTTGTTTACATGTGAAATTAGGTTACATGTGAAGCTGGTTTACATGTGAAACTGGCTTACATGTGTAGCTGGGTTACATGTGAAAATAGGTTACATGTGAAGCTGGTTAAAATGTGAAAATGGGTTACATGTGTAGCTGGATTTCATGTGAAAATAGGTTACCTGTGTAGCTGGATTACATGTGAAAATAGGTTACATGTGAAGCTGGTTTACATGTGAAAATGGGTTACATGTGTAGCTGGATTAGATGTGAAAATAGGTTACATGTGTAGCTGGATTACATGTGAAAATAGGTTACATGTGTAGCTGGTTTACATGTGAAAATAGGTTACATGTGTAGCTGGTTTACATGTGAAGCTGGATTACATGTGAAAATAGTTTACATGTGTAGCTGGGTTACATGTGAAGCTGGTTTACATGTAAAAATAGGTTACATGTGAAGCTGGTTTACATGTGAAAATAGGTTACATCAAGGCTGGGTTACATGTGAAGCTGGTTTAGATCTAAAACTAGGTTACATGTGAAGCTGGTTTACATGTGACAATAGGTTACATGTGTAGCTGGTTTACATGTGAAGCTGGTTTACATGTGAAAATAGGTTACATGTGTAGCTGGGTTACATGTGAAGCTGGTTTACATGTAAAAATAGGTTACATGTAAAGCTGGTTTACATGTGAAGCTGGGTTACATGTGAAGCTGGTTTACATGTGAAAATGAGTTACATGTGTAGCTAGATTACATGTGAAAATAGGTTACATGTGTAGATGGTTTACATGTGAAGCTGGTTTACATGTGAAAATAGATTACATGTGTAGCTGGGTTACATGTGAAGCTGGTTTACATGTAAAAATAGGTTACATGTGTAGCTGATTTACATGTGAAGCTGGTTTACATGTAAAAATAGGTTACATGTGAAAGTGGTTGAGATGTGAAAATAAGTTACATGAAGGCTGGGTTACATGTGAAGCTGGTTTACATGTAAAACTAGGTTACATGTGAAGCTGGATTACATGTGAAAATGGGTTACATGTGTAGCTAGATTACATGTGAAACTGGTTTACATGTGTAGCTGGTTTGCATGTGAAAATAGGTTACACGTGAAGCTGGTTTACATATGAAAATAGGTTACATGGGAAGCTGGTTTACATGTGAAAATAGGTTACATGTGAAGCTGGTTTACATGTGAAACTGGCTTACATGTGTAGCTGGGTTACATGTGAAAATAGGTTACATGTGAAGCTGGTTAAAATGTGAAAATGGGTTACATGTGTAGCTGGATTTCATGTGAAAATAGGTTACCTGTGTAGCTGGATTACATGTGAAAATAGGTTACATGTGAAGCTGGTTTACATGTGAAAATGGGTTACATGTGTAGCTGGATTAGATGTGAAAATAGGTTACATGTGTAGCTGGATTACATGTGAAAATAGGTTACATGTGTAGCTGGTTTACATGTCAAAATAGGTTACATGTGTAGCTGGTTTACATGTGAAGCTGGATTACATGTGAAAATAGGTTACATGTGTAGCTGGGTTACATGTGAAGCTGGTTTACATGTAAAAATAGGTTACATGTGAAGCTGGTTTACATGTGAAAATAGGTTACATCAAGGCTGGGTTACATGTGAAGCTGGTTTAGATCTAAAACTAGGTTACATGTGAAGCTGGTTTACATGTGTAGCTGGTTTACATGTGAAGCTGGTTTACATGTGAAAATAGGTTACATGTGTAGCTGGGTTACATGTGAAGCTGATTTACATGTAAAAATAGGTTACATGTGAAGCTGGTTTAGATGTGAAAATAGGTTACATCAAGGCTGGGTTACATGTGAAGCAGGTTTAGATCTAAAACTAGGTTACATGTGAAGCTGGTTTACATGTGAAAATAGGTTACATGTGTAGCTGGTTTACATGTGAAGCTGGTTTACATGTGAAAATAGGTTACATGTGAAAATAGGTTACATGTGTAGCTGGATTACATGTGAAAATAGGTTACATGTGTAGCTGGTTTACATTTTAAAATAGGTTACATGTGTAGCTGGTTTACATGTGAAGCTGGATTACATGTGAAAATAGGTTACATGTGTAGCTGGGTTACATGTGAAGCTGGTTTACATGTAAAAATAGGTTACATGTGAAGCTGGTTTAGATGTGAAAATAGGTTACATCAAGGCTGGGTTACATGTGAAGCAGGTTTAGATCTAAAACTAGGTTACATGTGAAGCTGGTTTACATGTGAAAATAGTTTACATGTGTAGCTGGTTTACATGTGAAGCTGGTTTACATGTGAAAATAGGTTACATGTGTAGCTGGGTTACATGTGAAGCTGGTTTACATGTAACAATAGGTTACATGTAAAGCTGGTTTACATGTGAAGCTGGGTTACATGTGAAGCTGGTTTACATGTTAAAATGAGTTACATGTGTAGCTAGATTACATGTGAAAATAGGTTACATGTGTAGCTGGTTTACATGTGAAGCTGGTTTACATGTGAAAATAGGTTACATGTGTAGCTGGGTTACATGTGAAGCTGGTTTACATGTAAAAATAGGTTAAATGTCTAGCTGGGTTATATGTGAAGCTGGTTTACATGTAAAAATAGGTTACATGTGAAGCTGGTTTACATGTGAAAATAAGTTACATGAAGGCTGGGTTACATGTGAAGCTGGTTTACATGTAAAACTAGGTTACATGTGAAGCTGGTTTACATGTGAAAATAGGTTACATGTGTAGCTGGTTTACAAGTGAAGCTGGTTTACAGGTAAAAATGGGTTACATGTGTAGCTGGTTTACATGTGAAGCTGGGTTACATGTGAAGCTGGTTTACATGTGAAAATGAGTTACATGTGTACCTGGGTTACATGTGAAAATAGGTTACATGTGAAGCTTGTTTACATGTGAAGCTGGGTTACATGTGAAGCTGGTTTACATGTGAAAATGGGTTACATGTGTAGCTAGATTACATGTGAAAATAGGTTACATGTGTAGCTGGATTACATGTGAAACTGGCTTACATGTGTAGCTGGATTACATGTAAAAATAGGTTACATGTGTAGCTGGTTTACATGTGAAAATAGGTTACATGTGAAGCTGGTTTACATGTGAAAATAGGTTACATGTGTAGCTGGTTTACATGTGTAGCTGGGTTACATGTGTAGCTGGTTTACATGTGAAACTGGCTTACATGTGTAGCTGGTTTACATGTGAAAAAAGGTTACATGTGTAGCTGGTTTACATGTGAAGCTGGTTTACATGTGAAAATAGGTTACATGTGAAAATAGGTTACATGTGTAGCTGGATTACATGTGAAAATAGGTTACATGTGTAGCTGGTTTACATTTTAAAATAGGTTACATGTGTAGCTGGTTTACATGTGAAGCTGGATTACATGTGAAAATAGGTTACATGTGTAGCTGGGTTACATGTGAAGCTGGTTTACATGTAAAAATAGGTTACATGTGAAGCTGGTTTAGATGTGAAAATAGGTTACATCAAGGCTGGGTTACATGTGAAGCAGGTTTAGATCTAAAACTAGGTTACATGTGAAGCTGGTTTACATGTGAAAATAATTTACATGTGTAGCTGGTTTACATGTGAAGCTGGTTTACATGTGAAAATAGGTTACATGTGTAGCTGGGTTACATGTGAAGCTGGTTTACATGTAACAATAGGTTACATGTAAAGCTGGTTTACATGTGAAGCTGGGTTACATGTGAAGCTGGTTTACATGTTAAAATGAGTTACATGTGTAGCTAGATTACATGTGAAAATAGGTTACATGTGTAGCTGGTTTACATGTGAAGCTGGTTTACATGTGAAAATAGGTTACATGTGTAGCTGGGTTACATGTGAAGCTGGTTTACATGTAAAAATAGGTTAAATGTCTAGCTGGGTTACATGTGAAGCTGGTTTACATGTAAAAATAGGTTACATGTGAAGCTGGTTTACATGTGAAAATAAGTTACATGAAGGCTGGGTTACATGTGAAGCTGGTTTACATGTAAAACTAGGTTACATGTGAAGCTGGTTTACATGTGAAAATAGGTTACATGTGTAGCTGGTTTACAAGTGAAGCTGGTTTACAGGTAAAAATGGGTTACATGTGTAGCTGGTTTACATGTGAAGCTGGGTTACATGTGAAGCTGGTTTACATGTGAAAATGATTTACATGTGTAGCTAGATTACATGTGAAAATAGGTTACATGTGTAGCTGGTTTACATGTGAAGCTGGTTTACATGTGAAAATAGGTTACATGTGTAGCTGGGTTACATGTGAAGCTGGTTTACATGTGAAAATAAGTTACATGAAGGCTGGGTTACATGTGAAGCTGGTTTACATGTAAAACTAGGTTACATGTGAAGCTGGTTTACATGTGAAAATAGGTTACATGTGTAGCTGGTTTACAAGTGAAGCTGGTTTACAGGTAAAAATGGGTTACATGTGTAGCTGGTTTACATGTGAAGTTGGGTTACATGTGAAGCTGGTTTACATGTGAAAATGAGTTACATGTGTAGCTAGATTACATGTGAAAATAGGTTACATGTGTAGCTGGTTTACATGTGAAGCTGGTTTACATGTGAAAATAGGTTAAATGTCTAGCTGGGTTATATGTGAAGCTGGTTTACATGTAAAAATAGGTTACATGTGAAGCTGGTTTACATGTGAAAATAAGTTACATGAAGGCTGGGTTACATGTGAAGCTGGTTTACATGTAAAACTAGGTTACATGTGAAGCTGGTTTACATGTGAAAATAGGTTACATGTGTAGCTGGTTTACAAGTGAAGCTGGTTTACAGGTAAAAATGGGTTACATGTGTAGCTGGTTTACATGTGAAGCTGGGTTACATGTGAAGCTGGTTTACATGTGAAAATGAGTTACATGTGTAGCTAGATTACATGTGAAAATAGGTTACATGTGTAGCTGGTTTACATGTGAAGCTGGTTTACATGTGAAAATAGGTTACATGTGTACCTGGGTTACATGTGAAGCTGGTTTACATGTAAAATAGGTTACATGTGAAGCTGGTTTACATGTGAAAATAGGTTACATGTGAAGCTTGTTTACATGTGAAGCTGGGTTACATGTGAAGCTGGTTTACATGTGAAAATGGGTTACATGTGTAGCTAGATTACATGTGAAAATAGGTTACATGTGTAGCTGGATTACATGTGAAACTGGCTTACATGTGTAGCTGGATTACATGTAAAAATAGGTTACATGTGTAGCTGGTTTACATGTGAAAATAGGTTACATGTGAAGCTGGTTTACATGTGAAAATAGGTTACATGTGTAGCTGGTTTACATGTGTAGCTGGGTTACATGTGTAGCTGGTTTACATGTGAAACTGGCTTACATGTGTAGCTGGTTTACATGTGAAAAAAGGTTACATGTGTAGCTGGTTTACATGTGAAGCTGGTTTACATGTGAAAATAGGTTACATGTGAAAATAGGTTACATGTGTAGCTGGATTACATGTGAAAATAGGTTACATGTGTAGCTGGTTTACATTTTAAAATAGGTTACATGTGTAGCTGGTTTACATGTGAAGCTGGATTACATGTGAAAATAGATTACATGTGTAGCTGGGTTACATGTGAAGCTGGTTTACATGTAAAAATAGGTTACATGTGAAGCTGGTTTAGATGTGAAAATAGGTTACATCAAGGCTGGGTTACATGTGAAGCAGGTTTAGATCTAAAACTAGGTTACATGTGAAGCTGGTTTACATGTGAAAATAGTTTACATGTGTAGCTGGTTTACATGTGAAGCTGGTTTACATGTGAAAATAGGTTACATGTGTAGCTGGGTTACATGTGAAGCTGGTTTACATGTAACAATAGGTTACATGTAAAGCTGGTTTACATGTGAAGCTGGGTTACATGTGAAGCTGGTTTACATGTTAAAATGAGTTACATGTGTAGCTAGATTACATGTGAAAATAGGTTACATGTGTAGCTGGTTTACATGTGAAGCTGGTTTACATGTGAAAATAGGTTACATGTGTAGCTGGGTTACATGTGAAGCTGGTTTACATGTAAAAATAGGTTAAATGTCTAGCTGGGTTACATGTGAAGCTGGTTTACATGTAAAAATAGGTTACATGTGAAGCTGGTTTACATGTGAAAATAAGTTACATGAAGGCTGGGTTACATGTGAAGCTGGTTTACATGTAAAACTAGGTTACATGTGAAGCTGGTTTACATGTGAAAATAGGTTACATGTGTAGCTGGTTTACAAGTGAAGCTGGTTTACAGGTAAAAATGGGTTACATGTGTAGCTGGTTTACATGTGAAGCTGGGTTACATGTGAAGCTGGTTTACATGTGAAAATGAGTTACATGTGTAGCTAGATTACATGTGAAAATAGGTTACATGTGTAGCTGGTTTACATGTGAAGCTGGTTTACATGTGAAAATAGGTTACATGTGTACCTGGGTTACATGTGAAGCTGGTTTACATGTAAAAATAGGTTAAATGTCTAGCTGGGTTACATGTGAAGCTGGTTTACATGTAAAAATAGGTTACATGTGAAGCTGGTTTACATGTGAAAATAAGTTACATGAAGGCTGGGTTACATGTGAAGCTGGTTTACATGTAAAACTAGGTTACATGTGTTGTATTCTACTTTTTTAAGGCTATTTTTATTATGCAGTACATATGTGTTAATTATATCTTTTTTAAGCTTTAGAAGTAATAGGCCTTTTTATATTATTCAGGGTAGTAAAACATGACTCTGTTACCAGTATTTTATAGGGTTGAAGGTTTTAAGTAAAACTCTTGAGTAAAGATATGAACTGAAAGCAGGGAGGATCAGCTATAACTCTTAAGTCATGTTATAACACAGTTCATGGTAAGGTCAAGAGACCTGGAGAAAATAAATGACCTGTCAAGATGTAGAAGGAGGAGAGAGGAGTCACGTGATATGTTCTTTGTTCTTCTTGAAATAAAAATGGTGCGGCCCTGTAAGAGAACGAGTCAGACAGTCAGGTCTTGTCTGATTCCCATCTGCAGGTGCGTCTTTTCCAAAACAGATCTGATTTTGTGTGTTTTTGTAATTCTTTGTCTCTCAGCTTTGGGTCTTATTTTGAAACAGTTCCCGTTGGGGTTTTTGGAGTTCGGCGCCCCCACCTCTCTGAGCAGGAAGTGAGTTGCAGAGCACATTGTGAGAAAAGCCGACACATGTGAAGCTGGTTTACATGTGAAAATAGGTTACATGTGTAGCTGGTTTACAAGTGAAGCTGGTTTACAGGTAAAAATGGGTTACATGTGTAGCTGGTTTACATGTGAAGCTGGGTTACATGTGAAGCTGGTTTACATGTGAAAATGAGTTACATGTGTAGCTAGATTACATGTGAAAATAGGTTACATGTGTAGCTGGTTTACATGTGAAGCTGGTTTACATGTGAAAATAGGTTACATGTGTAGCTGGGTTACATGTGAAGCTGGTTTACATGTAAAAAATAGGTTAAATGTCTAGCTGGGTTACATGTGAAGCTGGTTTACATGTAAAAATAGGTTACATGTGAAGCTGGTTTACATGTGAAAATAAGTTACATGAAGGCTGGGTTACATGTGAAGCTGGTTTACATGTAAAACTAGGTTACATGTGAAGCTGGTTTACATGTGAAAATAGGTTACATGTGTAGCTGGTTTACAAGTGAAGCTGGTTTACAGGTAAAAATGGGTTACATGTGTAGCTGGTTTACATGTGAAGCTGGGTTACATGTGAAGCTGGTTTACATGTGAAAATGAGTTACATGTGTAGCTAGATTACATGTGAAAATAGGTTACATGTGTAGCTGGTTTACATGTGAAGCTGGTTTACATGTGAAAATAGGTTAAATGTCTAGCTGGGTTATATGTGAAGCTGGTTTACATGTAAAAATAGGTTACATGTGAAGCTGGTTTACATGTGAAAATAAGTTACATGAAGGCTGGGTTACATGTGAAGCTGGTTTACATGTAAAACTAGGTTACATGTGAAGCTGGTTTACATGTGAAAATAGGTTACATGTGTAGCTGGTTTACAAGTGAAGCTGGTTTACAGGTAAAAATGGGTTACATGTGTAGCTGGTTTACATGTGAAGCTGGGTTACATGTGAAGCTGGTTTACATGTGAAAATGAGTTACATGTGTAGCTAGATTACATGTGAAAATAGGTTACATGTGTAGCTGGTTTACATGTGAAGCTGGTTTACATGTGAAAATAGGTTACATGTGTACCTGGGTTACATGTGAAGCTGGTTTACATGTAAAATAGGTTACATGTGAAGCTGGTTTACATGTGAAAATAGGTTACATGTGAAGCTTGTTTACATGTGAAGCTGGGTTACATGTGAAGCTGGTTTACATGTGAAAATGGGTTACATGTGTAGCTAGATTACATGTGAAAATAGGTTACATGTGTAGCTGGATTACATGTGAAACTGGCTTACATGTGTAGCTGGATTACATGTAAAAATAGGTTACATGTGTAGCTGGTTTACATGTGAAAATAGGTTACATGTGAAGCTGGTTTACATGTGAAAATAGGTTACATGTGTAGCTGGTTTACATGTGTAGCTGGGTTACATGTGTAGCTGGTTTACATGTGAAACTGGCTTACATGTGTAGCTGGTTTACATGTGAAAAAAGGTTACATGTGTAGCTGGTTTACATGTGAAGCTGGTTTACATGTGAAAATAGGTTACATGTGAAAATAGGTTACATGTGTAGCTGGATTACATGTGAAAATAGGTTACATGTGTAGCTGGTTTACATTTTAAAATAGGTTACATGTGTAGCTGGTTTACATGTGAAGCTGGATTACATGTGAAAATAGGTTACATGTGTAGCTGGGTTACATGTGAAGCTGGTTTACATGTAAAAATAGGTTACATGTGAAGCTGGTTTAGATGTGAAAATAGGTTACATCAAGGCTGGGTTACATGTGAAGCAGGTTTAGATCTAAAACTAGGTTACATGTGAAGCTGGTTTACATGTGAAGCTGGTTTACATGTGAAAATAGGTTACATGTGTACCTGGGTTACATGTGAAGCTGGTTTACATGTAAAATAGGTTACATGTGAAGCTGGTTTACATGTGAAAATAGGTTACATGTGAAGCTTGTTTACATGTGAAGCTGGGTTACATGTGAAGCTGGTTTACATGTGAAAATGGGTTACATGTGTAGCTAGATTACATGTGAAAATAGGTTACATGTGTAGCTGGATTACATGTGAAACTGGCTTACATGTGTAGCTGGATTACATGTAAAAATAGGTTACATGTGTAGCTGGTTTACATGTGAAAATAGGTTACATGTGAAGCTGGTTTACATGTGAAAATAGGTTACATGTGTAGCTGGTTTACATGTGTAGCTGGGTTACATGTGTAGCTGGTTTACATGTGAAACTGGCTTACATGTGTAGCTGGTTTACATGTGAAAAAAGGTTACATGTGTAGCTGGTTTACATGTGAAGCTGGTTTACATGTGAAAATAGGTTACATGTGAAAATAGGTTACATGTGTAGCTGGATTACATGTGAAAATAGGTTACATGTGTAGCTGGTTTACATTTTAAAATAGGTTACATGTGTAGCTGGTTTACATGTGAAGCTGGATTACATGTGAAAATAGGTTACATGTGTAGCTGGGTTACATGTGAAGCTGGTTTACATGTAAAAATAGGTTACATGTGAAGCTGGTTTAGATGTGAAAATAGGTTACATCAAGGCTGGGTTACATGTGAAGCAGGTTTAGATCTAAAACTAGGTTACATGTGAAGCTGGTTTACATGTGAAAATAGTTTACATGTGTAGCTGGTTTACATGTGAAGCTGGTTTACATGTGAAAATAGGTTACATGTGTAGCTGGGTTACATGTGAAGCTGGTTTACATGTAACAATAGGTTACATGTAAAGCTGGTTTACATGTGAAGCTGGGTTACATGTGAAGCTGGTTTACATGTTAAAATGAGTTACATGTGTAGCTAGATTACATGTGAAAATAGGTTACATGTGTAGCTGGTTTACATGTGAAGCTGGTTTACATGTGAAAATAGGTTACATGTGTAGCTGGGTTACATGTGAAGCTGGTTTACATGTAAAAATAGGTTAAATGTCTAGCTGGGTTACATGTGAAGCTGGTTTACATGTAAAAATAGGTTACATGTGAAGCTGGTTTACATGTGAAAATAAGTTACATGAAGGCTGGGTTACATGTGAAGCTGGTTTACATGTAAAACTAGGTTACATGTGAAGCTGGTTTACATGTGAAAATAGGTTACATGTGTAGCTGGTTTACAAGTGAAGCTGGTTTACAGGTAAAAATGGGTTACATGTGTAGCTGGTTTACATGTGAAGCTGGGTTACATGTGAAGCTGGTTTACATGTGAAAATGAGTTACATGTGTAGCTAGATTACATGTGAAAATAGGTTACATGTGTAGCTGGTTTACATGTGAAGCTGGTTTACATGTGAAAATAGGTTACATGTGTACCTGGGTTACATGTGAAGCTGGTTTACATGTAAAATAGGTTACATGTGAAGCTGGTTTACATGTGAAAATAGGTTACATGTGAAGCTTGTTTACATGTGAAGCTGGGTTACATGTGAAGCTGGTTTACATGTGAAAATGGGTTACATGTGTAGCTAGATTACATGTGAAAATAGGTTACATGTGTAGCTGGATTACATGTGAAACTGGCTTACATGTGTCGCTGGATTACATGTAAAAATAGGTTACATGTGTAGCTGGTTTACATGTGAAACTGGCTTACATGTGTAGCTGGTTTACATGTGAAACTGGCTTACATGTGTAGCTGGTTTACATGTGAAAATAGGTTACATGTGAAGCTGGTTTACATGTGAAAATAGGTTACATGTGTACCTGGGTTACATGTGAAGCTGGTTTACATGTAAAATAGGTTACATGTGAAGCTGGTTTACATGTGAAAATAGGTTACATGTGAAGCTTGTTTACATGTGAAGCTGGGTTACATGTGAAGCTGGTTTACATGTGAAAATGGGTTACATGTGTAGCTAGATTACATGTGAAAATAGGTTACATGTGTAGCTGGATTACATGTGAAACTGGCTTACATGTGTAGCTGGATTACATGTAAAAATAGGTTACATGTGTAGCTGGTTTACATGTGAAACTGGCTTACATGTGTAGCTGGTTTACATGTGAAACTGGCTTACATGTGTAGCTGGTTTACATGTGAAAATAGGTTACATGTGAAGCTGGTTTACATGTGAAAATAGGTTACATGTGTAGCTGGTTTACATGTGTAGCTGGGTTACATGTGTAGCTGGTTTACATGTGAAACTGGCTTACATGTGTAGCTGGTTTACATGTGAAAATGGGTTACATGTGTAGCTGGATTAGATGTGAAAATAGGTTACATGTGTAGCTGGGTTACATGTGAAGCTGGTTTACATGTGAAATAGGTTACATGTGAAGCTGGTTTACATGTGAAAATAGGTTACATCAAGGCTGGGTTACATGTGAAGCTGGTTTAGATCTAAAACTAGGTTACATGTGAAGCTGGTTTACATGTGAAAATAGGTTACATGTGTAGCTGGTTTACATGTGAAGCTGGTTTACATGTGAAAATAGGTTACATGTGTAGCTGGGTTACATGTGAAGCTGGTTTACATGTAAAAATAGGTTACATGTAAAGCTGGTTTACATGTGAAGCTGGGTTACATGTGTAGCTGGATTACATGTGTAGCTGGGTTACATGTGAAGCTGGTTTACATGTAAAAATAGGTTACATGTAAAGCTGGTTTACATGTGAAGCTGGGTTACATGTGTAGCTGGATTACATGTGAAAATAGGTTACATGCGTAGCTGGTTTACATGTGTAGCTGGGTTACATGTGAAGCTGGTTTACATGTGAAAATGGGTTACATGTGTAGCTAGATTACATGTGAAAATAGGTTACATGTGTAGCTGGTTTACATGTGAAACTGGCTTACATGTGTAGGTGGGTTATATGTGAAAATAGGTTACATGTGTAGCTGGTTTACATGTGAAACTGGCTTACATGTGTAGCTGGTTTACATGTGAAAATAGGTTACATGTGTAGCTGGTATACATGTGAAAATAGGTTACATGTGTTGCTGGTTTACATGTGAAACTGGCTTACATGTGTAGCTGGGTTACATGTGAAAATAGGTTACATGTGTAGCTGGTTTACATGTGAAACTGGCTTACATGTGTAGCTGGTTTACATGTGAAACTGGCTTACATGTGTAGCTGGTTTACATGTGAAAATAGGTTACATGTGAAGCTGGTTTACATGTGAAAATAGGTTACATGTGTAGCTGGTTTACATGTGTAGCTGGGTTACATGTGTAGCTGGTTTACATGTGAAACTGGCTTACATGTGTAGCTGGTTTACATGTGAAAATGGGTTACATGTGTAGCTGGATTAGATGTGAAAATAGGTTACATGTGTAGCTGGGTTACATGTGAAGCTGGTTTACATGTAAAATAGTTTACATGTGAAGCTGGTTTACATGTGAAAATAGGTTACATCAAGGCTGGGTTACATGTGAAGCTGGTTTAGATCTAAAACTAGGTTACATGTGAAGCTGGTTTACATGTGAAAATAGGTTACATGTGTAGCTGGTTTACATGTGAAGCTGGTTTACATGTGAAAATAGGTTACATGTGTAGCTGGGTTACATGTGAAGCTGGTTTACATGTAAAAATAGGTTACATGTAAAGCTGGTTTACATGTGAAGCTGGGTTACATGTGTAGCTGGATTACATGTGTAGCTGGGTTACATGTGAAGCTGGTTTACATGTAAAAATAGGTTACATGTAAAGCTGGTTTACATGTGAAGCTGGGTTACATGTGTAGCTGGATTACATGTGAAAATAGGTTACATGCGTAGCTGGTTTACATGTGTAGCTGGGTTACATGTGAAGCTGGTTTACATGTGAAAATGGGTTACATGTGTAGCTAGATTACATGTGAAAATAGGTTACATGTGTAGCTGGTTTACATGTGAAACTGGCTTACATGTGTAGGTGGGTTATATGTGAAAATAGGTTACATGTGTAGCTGGTTTACATGTGAAACTGGCTTACATGTGTAGCTGGTTTACATGTGAAAATAGGTTACATGTGTAGCTGGTATACATGTGAAAATAGGTTACATGTGTTGCTGGTTTACATGTGAAACTGGCTTACATGTGTAGCTGGGTTACATGTGAAAATAGGTTACATGTGTAGCTGGTTTACATGTGAAACTGGCTTACATGTGTAGCTGGGTTACATGTGAAAATAGGCTACATGTGTAGCTGGTTTACATGTGTAGCTGGTTTACATGTGTAGCTCGATTACATGTGAAGCTGGATTGCATGTGAAAATAGGTTACATGTGCAGCTGGTTTACATGTTTTGCTGGATTACATTTGAAGCTGGTTTACATGTGAAAATAGGTTACATGTGTAGCTGGATTACATGTGAAAATAGTTTACATGTGTAGCTGGTTTACATATGAAGCTGGTTTACATGTGAAAATAGGTTACATGTGTAGCCGGGTTACATGTGTAGCTGGTTTACATGTGAAGCTGGTTTATATGTGAAAATAGGTTACATGTGAATCTGGTTTACATGTGAAAATAGGTTACATGTGTAGCTGGTTTACATGTGAAGCTGGATTACATGTGAAAATAGGTTACATGTGTAGCTGGTTTACATGTGAAGCTGGTTTACATGTGAAAATAGGTTACATGTGTAGCTGGTTTACATGTGAAGCTGGTTTACATGTGAAAATAGGTTACATGTGTAGCTGGTTCACATGTGAAAATAGGTTACATGTGTAGCTGGGTTACATGTGAAGCTGGTTTACATGTGAAAATAGGTTACATGTGTAGCTGGTTTACATGTGAAAATAGGTTACATGTGTAGCTGGTTTACATTTGAAGCTGGTTTACATGTGAAAATAGGTTACATGTGAAAATAGGTTACATGTGTAGCTGGGTTACATGTGAAGCTGTTTTACATGTAAAAATAGGTTACATGTGAAGCTGGTTTACATGTGAAAATAGGTTACATGTGAAGCTGGTTTACATGTGAAAATAGGTTACATGTGAAGCTGGTTTACATGTGAAAATAGGTTACATGTGAAGCTGTTTTACATGTGAAAATAGGTTACATGTGTAGCTGGGTTACATGTGTAGCTGGGTTACATGTGTAGCTGGGTTACATATGAAAATAGGATACATGTGTAGCTGGGTTACATGTGTAGCTGGGTTACATGTGAAAATAGGTTTCATGTGTTGAGAAGGTGTTTTCACTCTAATTTAAAGCCTATCTTAAAGGAACAGACACACATTTAATTTATGACCCTGGGCTCTCTCTGAGCTCTCATTTCACCTTCCCGCGTGCTCGTTCATTTCTGTAAAAAGGAGCAATAAGAACAACAAACAACAATTATATATAGCTTTATCTCAGCTTAAGGTTTTTATTGAAACAAGAGTTAAAAAAGGAAACTCCTCCCACATAGATCTTCCTTCACAGAATGGTCACAGCTTCTTCCCCCAAGGCACACAGGATGTACCACATTCCTCTTGATTATTCACGGATTCTAAGTGTTTCCACATGCACTACAAAATTAAACCCTCATAAAATCATTAACAGAATTTATATATCTTCACATGTGAAGCTGGTTTACATGTGAAAATAGGTTACATGTGTAGCTGGGTTACATGTGAAACTAGCTTACATGTGACGCTGGTTTACATGTTAAAATAGGTTACATGTGAAGCTGGTTTACATGTGAAACTGGCTTACATGTGAAGCTGGTTTACATCTGAAAATGGGTTACATGTGAAACTGGGTTACATCTGAAACTGGGTTACAGGTATAGCTGCATTACATGTGAAAAAGGCTTACATACAGATAGTTTTATTAATCCCCAAAGGGCAATGCAGTTTCCACAGTCAGTCCACCGTCTAGACATACAACCATTCACACAACAATAGTACATAGCTGGAGTAACGTGATAGGGTCTGGGTCCAAGTACAGTTTATAGTGTTTACAGTTTACACGTGAAGCTGATTTACACGTGAAGCTGAATTACATGTGGAGCTTAGTTACATGTAAAGCTGATTTACATGTGGAACTTAGTTACATGTGGAGTTGATTTACATGTGAAGCTGATTTACATGTGGAGTTGGTTTACATGTGAAGCTGATTTACATGTGGAGTTGATTTACATGTGAAGCTGATTTACATGTGAAGCTTTTTTACATGTGGAGCTAAACTACATGTGAAGCTGATTTACATGTGAAGCTTATTTACATGTTGAGCTTATCTACATGTGTAGCTGATTTACATGTGGAGCTGATTTACATGTGGAGCTTAGTTACATGTGAAGCTGATTTACATGTGGAGCTGATTTACATGTGGAGTTGATTTACATGTGAAGCTGATTTACATGTGAAGCTGATTTACATGTGAAGCTTATTTACATGTGGAGCTGATTTACATGTAAAGCTTATTTACATGTGGAGCTGATTTACATGTGGAGCTGAGTTACGCGTGAAGCTGATTTACATGTGAAGCTTATTTACACGTGAAGCTGATTTACATGTGGAGCTGATTTACATGTGAAGCTGATTTACATGTGAAGTTGATTTACATGTGAAGCTGATGTACATGTGGAGTTGATTTACATGTTGAGCTGATTTACATGTGAAGCTGTTTACATGTGAAGCTGATTTACATGTGAAGCTGATTTACATGTGAAGCTGATTTACATGTGAAGCTTATTTACATGTGGAGCTGATTTACATGTGGAGCTGAGTTACACGTGAAGCTGATTTACATGTGAAGCTTATTTACATGTGAAGCTTATTTACACGTGAAGCTGATTTACATGTGGAGCTGATTTACATGTGAAGCTTATTTACATGTGAAGCTTATTTACACGTGAAGCTGATTTACACGTGAAGCTGATTTACATGTGAAGCTTATTTACACGTGAAGCTGATTTACATGTGGAGCTGATTTACATGTGAAGCTGATTTACATGTGAAGCTGATTTACATGTGAAGCTTATTTACACGTGAAGCTGATTTACACGTGAAGCTGATTTACATGTGGAGCTGATTTACATGTGGAGCCTAGCTACATGTGAAGCTGATTTACATGTGAAGCTGATTTACATGTGGAGCTGATTTACATGTGGAGCTCAGTTACACATGAAGCTGATTTACATGTGGAGTTGATTTAAATGTAAAGCTGATTTACATGTGGAGCTGATTTACATGTGAAGCTGATTTACATGTGAAGCTGATTTACATGTGAAGCTGATTTACATGTGAAGCTGCTTTACATGTGAAGCTGATTTACATGTGGAGCTGATTTACATGTGAAGCTGATTTACATGTGAAGCTGATTTACACGTGAAGCTGATTTACATGTGGAACTTAGTTACATGTGAAGCTGATTTACATGTGGAGCTGATTTACATGTGAAGCTGATTTACATGTGAAGCTGATTTACATGTGGAGCTGATTTACATGTGGAGCTGATTTACATGTGGAGCTCAGTTACACGTGAAGCTGATTTACATGTGAAGCTGATTTACATGTGAAGCTGATTTACATGTGAAGCTGATTTACATGTGAAGCTGATTTACATGTGGAGCTGGGATACACGTGAAATCCTGCGATGTTGCATCAGACATTCAGCAGACATCTCTGGAAGGCCAAGAAGCCAAATAATTCAAACTAGCTCACATAGCTTTGCGTTTGCCCCATAATGGGGGGGGGTTATTCTGTTTATCAAAGAATAGACTGATCATAATATCAGCCTTATTGGTCTCCACAGGAAACGCCGCGACCATCTTGCAGATTACTCCTTGATGAGGAAAATGCAATTAAAACGTCAGGCGGGTTTTATTAGATTCTCCCACCCTGCAGGGTTTAGCAGCCCCGGGAGTCCCAGGATGGAACATATAGCGCTGAAGGCAACATTAGGAGCACCGCTTGCTCCCAGATGAGCCGCCTTTCATCAGCGAACAGAACCATGTTCAGCCCGATTTCAGTCAGATGTGCTGGAGAAAATCAACACTTCCTCTCTGACAGGACTTCTAGAGAACTTGTTCCTACAGATGGAAGCTTCAGCTTCATTCTGGAGACAAACGGCAGCTTTCTGGATCCTCCTTGATTTCCCAAACCTTAAAATGTAAACATCACATCTAGAATAATAATTAATGTTCCTTTCCATTCCTGGCAACTGTAGCAGATCAGTAATCAGCTTCAGTAAGGAGGACAAGAGAAGCTGCAGGTAGGAGGGTTCCTCCAGGGATTTAGTGTCTGATTATTCCTCCTCTGGTAAGACTTCAGGAAAACACATCATATGCTTTTTAAAAGTATTCACATCCTTTAAACCTTTCCACATTAATTCATCGTGGCATAATTTTTATCCAGCTCCTTTTACGCTGATACACGAAAAGAAAACCTTTCCATTATCTTCCACTTATCTGAGAGCAGGTTGTGGAGGCAACATGTCCAGGAGAGAAATCCAGCACCTCCAGAGAAGCTGCAAGGATCCACAGCTCAGGTTCCAGAATCTGTCCTCAGGACATCTAGTCATGGACCTTCACAGGAAAGTGGAACCAAGAAAGCCACTGCTGAGAAAAAGACAGAAGAAGTCATGTTCCAAGGAAGAAAAATGATGAGCATGGCGGTGGTAGCATCATGCTGTGGGGATGCTTTTCTTCAACAGGGACAGAGAATCATGTACAAGTTGGTGGGAAGATGGATAGAGCTAAATCCAGGACAATCCTGGATAATCCCAAAGCTGCAACCCTCCACTAACATACTTGACAGCTGGTATGTTCGAACTTTCTAGGCAGCCATACTTGTTCAGGGTCATGACCTTTAACCTTTAAGCTGCTGACTGAGGCCTGTAGAGCCTGGGATGGAGCTCTTGCTCTGCTTTGAGGTCATTGCTGATGTCTTTCATCTACCAGTGTGTGAATGTGTGAGTGAATGAATGAGTGAATGTAGAGTGAAGCGCTTCGGGGTCCTCAGGGACTAAATAAAGCGCTATACAAGTACAGGCCATTTTGTCAGAATGTTAACTCATGCTGGTCAGCTCCTGCTTTTCTAGAATCTAGGATACTCTGGTATCTATGGTTGACTGCAGGTGCTTCCAGGAACCCTCCTCAGATGTTGTTCTGCAGCCCAGTTTGATCCTCCACCGTTTGGAGTGGGACTTTCCCTGCTTGCCTCACACTACGGTTCAGGGGTCTCATTTATTAAAACAATGTTTAGAATCCTTACTAAAACCATACTTAAGCTCAGCAACAAAAGCTTAGTCATGCCAAGAGACTTTCTGATCCATAAAACGTTGAGTCCACACAGCTGCACACACTTTCTGTTTTCTATATGTGTAAAGAAATGTGCTCAGGAGATTTTGGATCAGATCCGCCTCCTACGCCCCCATATTCTATCATAAACAGTCCCTAGTAAATATTGTGCATTGACTTAAGCCGGCTGATATAGGGTGTTTCATGAGTAACCATGGTAACCAAGAGGGCGAGGACACGCAGTTCCACTGAGACTGAAATTGAGGTGTTTGTGGGTGATGTAAGGGCACAGAAAAACATTTTATTTCAATCTATACAGAGCTGTACTCAGCCAAAAGGCGACCAAAGTGCTTTTACATTTAAAGACACAAATACAACAAAAATAAAGAGATTCAAATAAAAGTGACAACACGAGAGATAAAACTAAAAAGAACAATAAATATAAAGTTAGAATTTTATGATTACTTCTTGAAGCAAAATAAGATATGAATAAAAGCAAATTAAAACAAATAAAAACTAAAATTGAGGAAAACGTGATAAGTTTCAGCTCTCCTAGGCATTTAAAGCATGACAAATATTTAAAAACTCCCCCCATCCTGATGCTGCCAGTGGCTGATGTTCAACGAGCTTTATGCAGGAGAGTCATTGTAGTATTTATGTTTCTACTCAGTAATCACACCTATTGCTACACACATTATCACAACTATTAAAATGCAGACATTTCCATGACATTTTTTCTATAAATAACAACGTTTGTGTAGAAAGGGACTCATGCAACTTTCAAACCCCGTCTTGTGTGTAAGCAGCTTTATGAATGAAGGCCCTGACCTTAGCACCTCCTGCAGCGTTTAAATGCATCCCTTCTCCCACACACCTGAACCAAATGGCTGAATTTCCTCACCTGTAGTCATTTAGCTCTGCAGAGGCCTGTGAACACGACCTTCATCTGATTCAGGTGTGTTGGACCTGGGATGCATCTAAAAGCTGCAGAGGGATTAGATCTGGACTGGACAAACTAAACAAACCATCTGCAAAGGTAGTTTTTTTAAATATTGCCTGGGAGGAGCTGAATCCCAGAGGTCAGATGTCAAATCACGGAGGTAAAACATCTGGGAGATAATGCCTTTTATATTTCAGCATGTTGTAATCCTGCAGACGAAGTTTAAGCTGTTTGCTGTATGAACATCATCAGGTAATCTTCATATCTTCATGCAGAGTCATTCCCTCAGGAATCATTTCACAGAGAAACATTCCCGTCTCCTACAGAATCCGCTCCATCTTCTTCTGCAGTATTTTATGTGTATCCATCCATCATTTGGTCTCTCTGACAGATTCACTGCTGCTCCTCCACTTGTTTGATGGTTTTCCTGCTTTGAGCCAAAAGTCTTTTAAAATCATTTTCCTCTGGAGCTGGGAGTTGTTCTGGAAGCGTTCCCAGGTATAATGTGACAAAAGAGCAGTCGAGCTCACTGCCAAAAATCTCTTCTTATTGTTTTAGGCAACCATCATGTGCCAATATGAAATAATCAAAGTGCAAAGTATGAAGTTTTTTTTTGTTTGTTTGTTTGTTTGTTTATTTAACAGGGACAATGTGCAAAAACAATGAATTAAAGATGTTTTACACCAGATTATAGCCAAAGCTAGTTTCCATCTGCAGTCCCTGAGCAGGTGAGAATGCGAATTAAAATATCTTAAATTGTAAAAACACAACAATCACTGATTACATAATACAATCATTCAATAAAATATCACTAAGACCGATATCTTAAGTAAATAAATCCCTAATGTTGACAATGCTGGTTTTCTAACAATAACTTCCTGACATTACAAGAAAACAAATTGTAGTTCAGAGGAAAGTTTCAAATTCTGTCTACCAACTGTGAGGCTGCAGGTTTCAGCTTCTCTCCAGTGGGTTTCCTCTGAGTGGAAAAATGCCAAATCTGATGTTGTTTTCAGTGAAATGGAGCCGCAGGTTTCTGTCTGACTGTCACTGAACACTGTTAGATTCCTGGAAGAGGGTCTTCACCCAGAAACTACCAGCAACTGTACTTCCTACAGACACCAGAGAAGATGGATCCAGGCCAAGAGTCAATCGAAAAGACCCAAAGACCCGGCAGAAGATCCTATGGAGCCATGTGTAGATTCCAAAGTTCTATACCAGATCCAACTTTCATAAAACTCTTTAAATATTTTATTGGATTTTAAATCCTTTCACTTTCAGCACTTGGTGTTCCTGGATCTAAAGCAGCAGCAGACAGGTCCACCAGGACATTCATGATCAGAACTTCTGGTTTATCTCACTACCAAGACAAATGGTTCTGATGTTTGAATAGAAAACAATTCATAGACATAATCCCAGATATCCTCTCAGTTTGCTGTAGAACAGGGGTCTCCTTAGATCACATCTGAATCCTTACCAGGTCTGGGCTCTCTCTCTCCACTCGCCCTGATCAGCTCATAGAATGGTAGATGGTAAATGCACTTGTATAGCGCTTTGTCCATCAGAGGACAACAAAGCCCTTTACACTACATTCAGTCATTCACCCACTGGTGTTGAGCTACACTGTACACAGCTACTAGCTGCCGTACACACAGGCGCCCCCCTCTGACCACCACCACCAGTGGCATGCCCAAGGACACAGCAACCAACACAGACAGAGCAGGGATTCGAACCGGCAACCCACTGGTCACAGGACAAACTCCTACCCTGAGCCAGTCGATGTGATTGTGTGTCAAGCAGAAAGCCCCTCATTGTTTATCAGTGAAGTCATTCCGACAGTCTCTTCCAATCTCCTTCCACACATTGAGACACGGATCTGTGATCCAAAGAAAACATGGTCGCTGGCCCGGTTCTGTTCTGGCTCTGCAGAAATCACCGTTATTGGAAGGAGTGATTTAACGCTGCAAACCACCTCCTTCCTCTCCTCCGAATTCAAATTTGCAGCTTGAATGGCAGGAGAAGAAAAGCTCCTTTTCTGTGTTGGTCGTGCATTTAAATGTGAAGCGATCTCAGAGGAACCGGTTCTCGTTTTAATGACATTCTCCATTCATTAAAACGCTCATTGTTCCCCTCTTTCCTCCCTCTCCTGTGGATTGGAAGCAGATCCTGACAAAAGCTCTTCTTCAATTATCTCTGGGTTCATCCCGCCCTGCTCCTTCACATGCCGAGTAGAGGATGTGGCCCCAGGCCCCCCCGGCCCCCCAGCCCTGAACCTCCTCCTGTTACACACACTGCCATGAGTTATGTGTCACTCAGAGGCTCCTGGACTTCATCATGGAGAAACACCTGGAGGTTAAACGTTCAGCATGAGAACATGACTCTAGGAGCAGAAAGGTTCTCCCTGCTCTTCGTCTCTCCAGAACAAAACCAAGGTGAACCCGGTCCTGATCCGACTCATGACTCAAACGTTGGTCTCCATCAAACCTTTTCTCCTTCTGCAGGTTTATAATAAATACTATTGATCAGTTTAGCATTTATTTAAACATCAGTTATTATTGATTAGTCATTATTCCTTCATCCATTTTCTGCACCCGTCCATCCTGATGCAAGGTTGCGGGGGGGTCTGGTGCCTATCTCCAGCGGTCAAGGGGCGAGAGACGGGGTACAACCTGGACAGGTCGTCAGTCCATCACAGGGCAACACAGAGACATACAGGATCAACAACCATACACACGCATACCTAAGGGCAATCTAGAGAGACCAATTCACCTAACAGTCATGTTTTTGGGCTGTGGGAGGAAGCCGGAGTACCCGGAGAGAACCACGCATGCACAGGGAGAACATGCAGACTCCATGCAAAAAGACCCCAGGCTGGGATTTGAACCCACGACCTTCTTGCTGCAAGGAAGCAGTGCTACCAACTGCGCCACTGTGCCACATTATTCCTTCAGAACTAGGTTATTTTCCTTCTATTATTATCAAAATTGCTTTATATTATTCATTTATAGGTAATTTTCTCTTCTACTTTTTAGTATTTTAGATATTATTCAAAACTAATCTGTGATCTCATCATTTATAACTCTATTTCTAATTGGTCATTTAATATGATTTTTATTAGTTTAAAACATTCTGAGGATTTCTTCTGTTTTTAATACGTTTGTTTTAAATAAAGTTTAAATGATTTCCCTTCCAGTCGGGTTCATATTCAGTCCGACGAAGACCAGATTCGACCCAGTTTGAACAACAGAAGCCCAGCAGAACCAGAACCCTGGTTAAAATACTCCCAACTCCTTTATCTAATTTTGCTTGTTGATTTTACCAACTGAAAGCATTTATAGTAAAGAGAATATTTACAAAATATAAATATGTTGCTAAAATTAGAAACATCCTGTCCAGGAGTGATGCTGAGAAACTAGTCCATGCATTTGTTACCTCAAGGCTGGACTACTGTAATTCTTTACTATCAGGAAGTCCACAAAATGCCATTAAAAGCCTTCAGTTGATCCAAAATGCTGCAGCAAGAGTTCTGATGAATATTAAAAAGAGAGATCACATTCCTCCTGGTTTAGCTTCCCTTTTTGATAAAGCTTATAGTTAGAGTGGCTAAGGTCATCCTGAGCTATCTCTGTAGTTATGCTGCTATAGGCTTAGACTGCTGGAGGACAGACTGACCACTTTTCTTCACTCTGCTACTTTTCTCTCCTACTACTCTGCAGTTGTATTATTTGCTGTTATTTCGACTGTTTTCTCTGTGTTTTCTCTCCATAGAAGCTCCACCTGGTCTGGTATCCTGCTTGGCTACAATGTTGGACGGGGGGCATCGACTGGGATGATCCTCCCAGTAACTGAACATCCACTGTGTCCTGTTATTAACTTTTTACTTTCTGTAACATAGAAAGTTCTCTTATATCAGATCTTCTGTTCCTTCTGTGTCTCTGCTCTGTCTTCTTTAACCCCCAGACGGTCGTGGCAGATGGCTGATGGTACTGAGCCTGGTTCTGGTTCTGGTTCTGGTTCTGGTTCTGTAGGAGGTTTCTTCCTGTTAAAGGGGAGTTTTTCCTCTCCACTGTTGCTACATGCTTGCTCAGTATGAGGGATTGCTGTGGTTGGAGTCTGCATCAACAGGACGCAGCTGAACTGAATTGAGAACTGGGCCGAGCCAGAACCCTGTGATACACCAGCAGTAACTATGGAATGTGATCAAGTTTCACAATTGAATGAACAAACTAGAACCAGTGGAAACAATGAGATCTGAACCAGGCTGGTGGTGTTCCTTTCAATAGTACAACATGTTTGAACATGTTGTACTATTGTGATTAACTGAATATTGTGATTAACTGGATCACAACCAGAACCAGAACTGA
The DNA here is from genome assembly GCA_963556495.2 of Valencia hispanica. Lineage (NCBI taxonomy): Eukaryota > Metazoa > Chordata > Actinopteri > Cyprinodontiformes > Valenciidae > Valencia > Valencia hispanica. Next base: position 61,733,578 of record OY747702.1, on the reverse strand, counting down.
CCGTCCATTATCCGAGACAAAGAGGAGATGTTGTTCAAGAGGGGCAGCAAAGAAATCCAAGAAATCCATGAAGAGACTAGAGTCCTCCCAGAAGAGCAAAGATTGACATCAGCAGACCGGAGAAGACGTCCTTCAGCTGGTCTGGAACATCTAGAGAAGAAACGCTGAGGGATACCATGAGTCTGATCCAGTCCAGGTGTGAGGTAACTTCTCCATCAGTGGGCTTCTGAAGGTGACCAGAACATGGAACCCCTCTCTCCTGGAGTTCATCTCTAGCAGGTCAGATAAAAGGTCAGGCAGGTCAGCACAAAGACACAGCAACATGGGAAAAATGGATGGACTTCATGACTTATTTAGAAATAGCATCTGGAGCTCAAATTCCTGAAATGTTCCTCTAATGTCTCAGCAGTCATCAACATCATTCCTGCTCTGCTTCTTTCCCTCTCTGAGGAACATGAAGCTTCTATCTGCTGCTGTTTGTAGGGAATATTTTCAGCCACAGATCTTCTGTTCATCTTCACCGGTTCTCCTTGATCCTCTATTTAACCTTCCCCTATCCCACCATCCTGCCTTCATTCCCACTAATCTATTCCCCGTTTTCCTTCCTCTTCTTCACATTCCTGGTCCTGTTAGCTCCTCAGTTTCTTCTCCGGGTGTCTAGGTTAAGTCTCTGTAGTTTTCCTGGATTTCTGCAGTGGCCAGAGGCTATGAACCGTGATCAGGACAACAATTATGATGAAATCAAAATAATTTGGTTCTTCATTTTTTTGGAGTGTCTCATTAATGGGAGATAAACCACGGAGATCAAAGAGAATTGGGGAGCGGAGCATCTTCATTCATTTGTTTCTCTAAAAGCTAAAAGAAAAGAGGAAAACGGCTCCGGTTAATAGTGGATTTTGATCTGAGGCTCGTTTGCCTGCAGAGGGAAGAAAGGCAGCTTCCTCTCACCTGAGGGCCGGAGCTGGAACACCTTTTAGAACAGCAGGAACAATATTTGATCAGGGAATAATCTCAATTTTCTCTGAACAACACTTTTAATATTCCAGCTCCTTCTCTGAATGCAAATGAGAGGCACACATTCAAGCCTAGGGCTTCCTGCCTTCCTTCATCGTGTAATTAGGATCCAAATGTTAATGAATTATGCTAATTCCTCACAATTAGCATATAATATTGGAGACAATCAACAATTAGCATACACTGCGCTGAAGACAATCAGAAGCTGTTGGTTCCCTCGCTGATGTCGGCCTGATGTACAGAAACCGGCCGGTGACCAACCGGGACAACGTGATTACATGCAGGATTAGCATGCTAACCCTACGTGAATGCATTGAGCAAATTAATGGATGGATGTGCCATAATTTTCTCCAGCTGAACAGAAACAAAGCTAAACTAATTATCTTTGGACCTAAAAAGGAACGATCAACAATCAGCACACAGCTTCAGTTAATCCAGCTAGAAACTACTGATCAGGCCTGAAATCTAGGTGTAGTAATGGACTCATTTGGTGTTTTTTTAAATCACCAAATCATGTAAAGCACCTTGAATTACCCTGCTGTTGAAAGTGTGCTATACAAATAAAATTGCCTTGCCTTGCCTTGCCTTGTCTTGCCTTCCAAAGTCCATGTAGCTCAGAGAATAGACTTCTAAATACTTTTACTAGTTTATAAATCATTGAATGGCTTAGCACCAAAGTATGTTGAAGATCTACTGTTACTATAGCAACCCCCCCCCCCCAGACCAATCAGGTCCTCTAATTCCAGTCTATTCAACATCCCTAGAATCAGAACCAAACATGGAGAAGCAGCTTTCAGTTTCTATGCTCCTCGAATCTGGAACAAACTTCCAGAAAACTGCAAAGCTGCTGAAACACTGAGTTCCTTTAAATCAAAGCTAAAAACTTATCTGTTTAGAGCTGCCTTTGAGTAAGTGATTGTTAATAGCTGGAATGTCATGTTTTAGTGTCATATATTATGTGTCTCTAATGTTGTGTTTTATGCTTTTAATGTTGTTTTATTGCTACTTTTATTTTATCCCCTAATCATTTAAAGCACTTGGAATTTCCTTGTTGTTGAAAGTGTGCTACATAAATAAAGATGCCTTGCCTTACTGTAGCCCCGCCCACATCGGTGGGGTCATCAGGGGGAGGGGAACAGAAAGACGAGGCTAACCTCCTGCAGGAGCAGTGATGCTGCTCTAGAGGTAAATATCAGCCTTCCTCAGGTGACCTGAACAACTTCATCTGGAAGGCAACCTGAGCTAAAACCGGGTCGGATGTTACTGGATCAGTCTTCTTCCTGCCTCTGTTCCTCTGAACCTCCAATGTGATCATTTTATTTGTTTCCATCAGACAGGACATAACACCTGTCCCGAAAAAAAAAGTACACCTGATTTCAGCTAAACAGGACATCATGATGGACGTTACTAATCAGGCTGAGGTCTGAACTTAGATTACCCAGTTTGGATCTTCAGCTGCTGGACAGATCCACTCACATTTTGCTGCTGAACACTTTGGTCTACAGAGGATTTACTTGTAGCTCCAAGGTCCAGACCAAGCCCACAGCATCATCCCTCTACCACCCTGCTTGATAGTTGTTGTGAGACTGATCTGTTTGGTTCTGTCTGTTATGCTTTCCTCCATCTTGGTTCTAGTAATCATGTTTCTATCCATCATGTTTCTATCCATCATCTTTCTATGCATCATGGTTCTGTCCATCTATCTTCTGTCTATCATGGTTCTGTCCATCCTAGTTCTGTCCATCTATCTTCTGTCTATCATTGTTCTGTCCATCCTGGATATGTCCATATAGATTGAGCAGAATTTGCATCTTCTTTTGCTTTTTAATTCATATGTTGCGACACACACAGCCATTGGGTGGAGCTAACACACATTCTAGCTCTAACAGGAGAAGAAGAGGACCAGAGGTTATATAAGGGCTCCGGGTCCCCGGAGCTCACTCTCTTCCGTTTGGGCTTTTCAGCCAGACACCGCTAGGAGGGACCCCATCTTTCCTTCGCTGGCGAAGGGAAAGGATGCTAATTTCTGGGGGGAACTCACTCCAAGGACGACAAAGACTACAGATCAATCAGGTGAATCGCAAACGCAGTGTGTTTTGAGATAAACCCCACTGTTCCACCCTGAGCCCTGCAGAAACTCTGAGTTACAGACTCTGCAGTGTGGAGGGGACCGCTAACAAGCTACTGAATGCCGCAGAACCGCGTCCAGACTGGAGCCTTACCCCACCGCGACAAAGCCTGGGACAATGCTATCTTGAACCTGCAGAAAAGGTACTGTGTCAGTGAAAGGAGGTGGAGCTGATCGCTATTTAGCCAAGCCAGAGAGGACGTCATCCAAGCTAAGGCTACATGCACCCCAACAGCCATAAGGCCTCCCACTGCTAACGGACCGCAGCTGTTGCTAGCCTGCGGGCTAACGTTGTTTTAGCTTCCCCCATCATCCACGGAGCAACCTGGAGAACTTTAACTGTTCAATAAGGTCTGTCTGGGCAGAGGCGAGATTAGTTAAAGATAAACAAGATTTAAGGGTTGTTTATTTTCACTGTGATTTGTTACTTTGCGTAAGATTTCATTTATTGTTTGGGTACTAACAGGCCAGTCCGGCCTGGAGGTTTAAACAGTGATTTTCGAGGTTTCTGAAGGAAAGTCGTTTTATATCCTGGAACCTGAGTTACTCAATCCAACAGTTTTCCTTTGTTTGGTGTTTATTAAATGAACCAGAGCGGTTTTAAGCAGCACCATGTGAGTAAGCTGTAGGCTACATGCTCTAGCGAACCACGTGGGCCATTGACTGCTTGGCTTCATGAACAATAAAGACGGCCATTAATGGTATTCAAAATAGAGATCGGCTTTAAAACAGATAGTTTAAACACTAAAACTAATCTTTTAAGTCATGAAACCGCCTTCTTGTTAAGTCAAAATACTAAATTAGATCGACATAATTGGTGCCCCCGTGTGAGGCCGTTAACGTCAACATAACGTCTTCACTGCGATGAGCAATCCATAAAATAGAATCAATTCTCCATAAAGTTATTGATTTCTAATTCAGTAAATAATGAAAAATTGCTTCTTCCAAATAAAGTTTTTCTTCACTTTTGCTTTGCATTGTGAATTGGTGGTTTGAAAACAAACCGGAATGTGCTGATTAGTCTTAAACTAAACAGTTAAAACTAATTTAGCTTCATTCTCAAAACTGTTCAATACAAGCCTTGGTCTTTAAGCAAACATATTCATTCTCAACAGTGACATCATTATCAATTTATTGGGTATTGTTTCTATTTCTGTGCATATTTATCACTTTTACGGTTTACTTTTGGGTGTTAGTTTTATTATAATTTTTCTTTTCTTAGTGGTTTAGTTGTGTGTTACTAGTTTGGTGAGTTTGTTGATTAAAGTATGTTAAGTGAAAGTTGAATTCTTTTTGTAATAAACTCTTGTATTTTGGAAAATTGTTGTTATTTCACCTACATGTGTATTAACTCTGTGTTCAAAGAACGCCAATAACTTACTCCTTCATCTATTAATTAATTATCTCAGCCTTATCAGGCAGGTAATCATAGACATAAACTGAGACTGAACTATTTGGCTATTGTATTCCTGGAATCCAGGTGGTGCCCCTAAACTTTATAATTTTTACATAAAATAATTAATCTTGTTAATATTTGCTCTAAGCAATTGTTCATAATTATTCATAGCCAAAACCTACCTATATGTGGCACAACACATAACAGGAAATCTTTCTCAGTTTGCAGTTTTCCAGCTCAGAAGTCTCATTTATAAAACTTTACGTAGAATCCTTACTAAAACTGTACCTAAGCTCAACAAAAAGTTTACTTGGGTTAATATACTTTCTGATTTATAAATTCCTGAGTAGCAGAGCTGCACACTATTCCCGCATTCTAAATCCCACTCCTTCTAAAAATGTTCCCAGGTGATTCTGGATCATATCCCGCCTCCTACACACCAGGAGCCAGCCAACCCTCAACCACAGCGGCTGCCTCCACGGAGACAACCCCGGTCAATGGAGGCCATGGACCCCACCAGGGCCACAGGGCTGCACTGTGGAGCCACCGGCCCCCTGACTAGGTAGATCTCAGCAACAACAGCCGCGCTGACCAAGAAGACAGAACCCTTAGCGTGGAGGATCCTTATGAGGTAACATGAGGTGTACAACAGGATGCAGATAGATGGATCGTGTAGAATTAACATAACATTATAAATGTTAATAGAATAAAAGTAGACTGTATTGATGTGGGGGTGTTTATGTGCTAAGGTAGCACCTCTCAACCACACCACTCCAGGTCTTACAGTCATTGTCCAGGTGAGCGTTGAAGTCCCCCAAGGGAGTTCCTAGGAGGAGCGCTCACCAGCACCCCCTCCAAGGACTCCAAAAAGAGTGGGTAATCTGATCTGCCATTTGACGCATAAACACAAACAACAGTCAGGACCCGTCCCCTCACCAGTAGGCGGAGGGAGGCCGCTCTCTTGTTCATTGGGGTAAACCCCAATGTACAGGCGCAGAGATGGGGGGCAACAAGTATGGGCACCCCTGCTCTATGCCTCTCAACGGGGGCAACTCCTGAGTCCAACCCCCGTCGAGGAGACTGGTTCCAGAGCCTTGCATCGAAGTGAGTCCAACTATAGAACCTATCAGCCTCGCACACCAGCTCCGGCTCCTTCCCCACCAGAGAGGTTACCCAGCTTCTGTAGCCGAAGATCGGACCACAAGGGCTCCCACCTTCGGCCACTGCCCAACCCACATTGTGCCCGACCACTATGGCCCCTCCCACAGGTGGTGAGCTCATGGGAAGGGGGGCCCATGCCACCTTTTCGGGCTGAGCCCGGTCGGGCTCTATGGGTAAAGGCCCGGCCACCAGGCGCTTGCCAGCGTGCTCCACCTCCAGGCCTGGCTCCACAAGAGGGCCCTGGTGAACAGCGTCCGGGCGAGGGAAAACTAAGTCCATTGTTGCTGCTCATCATCAAGGGTCTTTGAGCTGTGCGTGGTCTAATCCCTCAAATAGGACCAGTTTGCCATGGGTGGGTGACCCTACCAGGGGCAGAAAGCCCCAGACCACTTAGCTCCTATGATCATTGGGGCACTAAAACTCCTCCACCACAATAATGTGCCAGCCCAGGGAAGGTCCTTCACTTCACCTTCAAAGCCATCCACAACCTTCCCCCACCATATCTATCTGACCTCATCCATATAGTCTCTCCCATCCGCCCCGTCAGATCTTCATACTCCATCCAGAGCAGAGCTGTTAAAAATGCCAACTTTACAACAGAACTAAACATGTTTAAAGGCTGGTTCAAAAACATTCTAGGTTTAATAGGTCAAGTTTACAGTCATGACAACTCTGAGGGGGGTGAATTTTTTTTTTACTCACCAGTTTAGAAACTATGAATAATAAGGGGCGTGTCCTTTTGATTATAAGGTTTCAGATGAGCCGTCAACTCTAGCACTGGTGGCTAGCGGCTTGACCCCCCCGCTAGCTTCATGGAAGGCCTTCAGCCTCGGCCTCACGTTAACAATTTATGGCCATTTTGTTTCTCTGAACTTGACCATCAGTTGCCTTGTTGAATGTTTATACGTGCTCGGATGTTGATCATGCTCTTGGACAAAGAAGGCTTGCTGTGGTATTGATTGCACTAACAGACCAACCAAGAGGTCTCTGGTCCATTTTTTTCTTCGGTAAATAAAATTATATTTCTGCTGTACATTTAGGCCAAGGGCAAGAACAAAACATAAGAAATGACTAGACAGAGAGCTATACTGAAGAGAAGTGAAGTATAACAGAACTAACAGGACAAGTAATGAGGAAAAAGCAAAAAAGACTAAAGAAGGAAGCAAAAGGTGAGAATGTCTAAAGATAGGAAGTGAACATATAGAAGACAAAGCCCAAAATAAGTAACACTAAGTACCTAAAGTATAATTTAACAGAATCTAACACCGAGGAATAAACTAAAATGATAAGGTGAACTGAATAAGGAAATGAAATAACTGAAACTCAACACAAACACCTAACATCATGACATTTCGTCTTTACTTACTGATTATTAAAACTTGTTTCAGTTAAAATTAACATCTTTAGTGAAGGTTATGGCCCAATAAGGCTTCATGATTTTATTTGACCACATGGGGATAGGATTGGGGAGAGGGTAGTATAATTGTGTTTAAATTTGTGTGTGTGTGCGTGGGGGGGGGGGGTGGGGGGGTGGGGGGGGTTATTTTGTAAAGCACTTTGAATTGCATTTTTTGTATGAAAAGCGCTCTATAAATAAAGTTTATTATTATTTTTTTTATTATTATTATTAATTACTGAATGTAGTGTAAAGTGCTTTGGAATCCTCTGACTGAAAAAGAGCTACACTAATGCAGACCATTTCTAATCTCTGAAGTCATGTGGTTTCTCAGAACTTCAGCTCTGGCATCACCTTTACCTACTGGAACATCACTTTCCAGACCGGCTGATGGAAACCTTCAGGAATCTGCTCATTTCAGAGGAAGAAGACATAATTTATGCAATTAGGAATTAAGTGTATATTCTCTGTTTAGTGAATACATCTAGGGTAAAATGACAAGGTTATTGCTCCAACTTAATGTTTATGATATATATGTGTCAGGTCACCAGAGAGACAGACGCCGGGGCAGTAAGATAACAGTCTGGCCTTCGGATGAGCTGCTTTATGCGTTGATATAAGACTCAGTTACTCTGGAGGCGGGGCGTGAAGGTTGGAGAAGACGTCTACAGAGATAAACAATGATTGCTGAATACTATTTAAGTGGTTAGTTAGAAAGGTTGGTTAGGGTGATGCACGAGTAACTCTGTCCCCTCCATGTTCTGGCCAGACATGTTTGGATTAAATACTTAAACGCCTTCTGGGACTCAAGTCTTTTTTATTATGGAAACCCTGAGATACTATTTTTTGCCAAAACACTTGGCGCAACAACGTAGCCTCAGCGAACGGAATGGACCGGCAGGGACAGGGTAAAGGGAGTTGCTAGCATCCTGGGACATTTTCTCCCAGCCTCTTACCTCCAGTTACTGTTTGGGAGATGGAGGCCTTGAAGCGTCTCTGTCGGCCCGGCTGTCGCCTGAGACAGAACCTGGTAAGACTGAGTCCTTTTAAATAAATAGTGATAACAGAATTTTTTTGCACTCTCAGGAGGTGAAATATTTGCTAGCGGTTACGTGTTTATTTACTTACACGCGGTTGATTGATTAATTAATATAATATATATACTTATATATAATTGTATGGTTAATTATTTAATCAATGTTAAAGAAAGTAACGGGTTTTTGCTCTGGGTTTTACCTGGGAGCACGGCAGTTGGACAAGTGGTCAATTAATTAAATTGATAGATTATTTTCCGACGAGGTTTTTTTTAGGCTTTTGATTCACTTAAGGAAACTAGAAAGCGATGGGGGAGATGTCCTTCATCAATACTGGGTACCCAGACAGACAATGGGGTCTGTAATCTAGCAATACTTCACCTCCAGAAAGTCCAATATGTCGACAGAAAAAAAAAATAAGAATTAATGGGCCCAGGGGAGGAATTTAGATAATCTGAAAGAAAATCTAAAAGTTGTGTAATTTATTTGTGGTTTATTTATGTGATTTTGTTTATTTCTCTTTTATTTACTCTTGTTTGCTTCTTCCAGAACTGGAGTGTTTGAGCATTAAGATCATTTGTTTGATGGCTTGGTATAATGCAGAATGTCACACACACACAGTTATTGTTACACATTCCATGGTAAAACTGCCGATGAGTTTCGCTGAGTTGTCCTCTGTTTTTCTTCAGGCTGGTTGTGGCCCCTGCCTTCGGTCCAGCGGCGCCTGGAGAGGGCCACAGAGAGCCTAGTCCTAGTGACACCTGCTTATGACACACAGATACACACTCCCTTAGGAAAGTAAATCTTGTCTTGTTTTGTTGTTGTTTCTGCCAGAGGACCCTTAGAGCGAAAGGGGTCTCGATGGAAGCAGGCCATAATTTCTGATTCTTTCTATTTTCTATGTTGATCTAATTTGTTTTGCTATTGTGTTGTAATTTTTTTTTTACGTGTCCTGTTTGGCGGTGTGGAGCTCAGAATTGGTGTCTGAGTACCAAGTAGAAGCCCAAAAGATTTACTTTCATGAGCAGAGCAGTACAGCTTTTGCTATAGTCCTCCACTTGATATATGTGTGAAAAATCTTTATTATGAATTGTTGGGGTTTTTATTTCCTGATGTTATGGACACGGAAACGGAAAATTAAGGAGAAGAAAGAAGGAAGATGAAGAAGAGAGGTAGGAATGGGAACAAAGAAAACACAGGAAGACATTGAATTCTGCCTCCATACCCACAGGACGGCAGAGAGAGGGGGGAAAACAAAACAAAACACGAAAAAGGAACATCGACATCGGAGCGTGATCTACAGCTTTCGCTGGAGCTGTTCGCAACCGAGTGTGAAGCGGCTGGGATGAGAATCAGCACCTCCAAATCCGAGGCCATGGTCTTGAGCCGGAAAAGGGTGGGGTGCCTCCTCCGGGTCGGGGATGGGGTCCTTCCCCAAGTGGAGGAGTTTAAGTATCTGGGGGTCTTGTTCACGAATGAGGGAAAAATGGAGCGGGAGATCGATAGACGGATTGGTGGGGCATCTGCAGTTATGCGGGCGCTCTACCGGTCTGTCGTGGTGAAGAGAGAGCTGAGCCAAAAGGCGAAGCTCTCGATTTACCGGTCGATCTACATTCCTACCTTCATCTATGGTCACGAACTCTGGGTGGTGACCGAAAGAACGAGATCACGGATACAAGCGGCTGAAATGAGTTTCCTCCGCAGAGTGTCTGGGCTCTCCCTTAGAGATAGGGTGAGAAGCTCGGTCATCCAGAGGGGGCTCAGAGTAGAGCCGCTGCTTCTCCACATCGAGAGGAGTCAGTTGAGGTGGCTCGGGCATCTGGTCAGGATGCCTCCTGGACGCCTCCCTGGTGAGGTGTTTCAGGCACGTCTCACCGAGAGGAGGCCCAGGGGAAGGCCCAGGACACGCTGGAGGGACTATGTTTCTCGGCTGGCCTGGGAGCCCTTGGGGTTCCTCCCGAGGAGCTGGAACAAGTGGGTGGGGTGAGGGAAGTCTGGGTCTCTTTGCTTAGGCTGCTGCCCCCGCGACCCGACCCCGGATAAGCGGAAGAAAATGGATGGATGGACAAAACAAACCAAACATTGTGAACTAAGAATTACACAACCACATCACACAAAAATAGATATAAAAATACAACAACAATGTCAAACAAAAACTCATGGTGCTGATTAATCAAGCTCTAGTAATGATAACCTCAGCCAAAGACTATTTCCTTAAACACCAGAGACCCCACATCTATGTGTGTGTGTTAGCATGCTGGTGCATATAAGGTTTCTCCATAAGAGTGTTTGATAGCTGGTGTGAGCAGGCATCAATCCGTCTCCCAGGAATCGATGCAGACATGAAGGAGATTGGAGCAAAGACGTCCAAAGAACCCCCAGAGCCACAGGCAGACCCGGGCTGGGCCGACCGCATCCCCCAAGAGAGGAGCAAAGGAGAACCCCAGGGGAACGTCCAGCGGCTACTATGCAGGGGCCCGGGGGGCAGCAGTGACGAGCCCACGGGCCCCGCCGGCAATCGGCCGCGCCAGGGCGGGCCGGTCGGTCTGTCAATGGACCGGGAGAGCCGGGGCCCAGGGGCACCCCACCCCCCAGCTGGGACCCGACAAGGGACCGGCCGACGAGGGGCCCCTGGCACTGCAGGGGCCCCTGGCCACCACGTGCCGCCACCACCCTAGGCCAATCCCCACCGCCAACATCCCAGCGCCCCACCCCTGCCCTACGTCGGGGCACCCCACCGATAGCAGCAGGGGACTGACAGCATCCCCAGGCCGGGGTCAGCCAGCATCTGGACACCAAGTTGTACCAGCTCCCGGGTCCTGATCACGCACAACGCAGAGCGCCGAGACCAGGCATCCAACAAAGGCCAGGGCCGGTCCAACCCGCCAATGAACCGACCACGCACGGTGCGCACAGAACAGGTGATCAAACGAGCAGAGACGCCGGATCCGCATCCCGCCGAGCCACCGAGCAGGAACCACCCAACAATCCCAAACCTGGCACCCCTAAAAGAGGTGACCCAACTAACCAAAGGAAGATATCGGCCCAGCACATCGGCCGACCGACACACCGGCCCCCCCAGGCCCGGCCAGGCACGCACCAGGTCTGACCTGGATTGACCACCGATGCACCGGCAGGAAGGGGCCCCCGTCACCGGCGGGGAGTGACGGAGGGGACATAGGGCCCCCATTAAGTGTAAGGCCTGAGGTGCGCCAGGGGAGGGGGCAGACCAAGATCCAACCTGACAGGTAGACAAAGACATACAGACACAGTCATACGTTCCCTCCCTCTTAAACCCATACATTCTCACTGACTCACCAAGACACCCAAAAAAATGACGCTGTACCCTCACTCACACACCCCATACACACTTTATGCTCCCAGGTCCAGGTACCGATGCCCCAGTAGAGCCACCAGCCCCCGGACCCGGGAGATGGACCCCCCACCTTCTAGGATGGAGACAAGCAGACCGCCAAGGGCCCCAAAGTGGCAAAGGAGCCCGACAGCCCAGGACCCCGACCAGACCGCCTGTTCCTCCTCCGGACCCCAACCCCTGATGGCCCGTAGCGAACAGGGGTTTGAAAAGACCCCTAGCCTCCATACTCCCGCTCGACCCCTCGCTTGTTATAATGTGCATTTAAAACAGAGGGGTGGGATGTGGGGAAGGCAGCCAAACATCCCCCAACCCCCACCCCGAGCCCTCAGTGTCTATATGTGGTTTAACAGTGGACACCGGCACCAGAGGTGAAGCTGATTGAACTGCTCCCCCTCTGGATGCCGAAAAGTGTGCCCACCACAAAGTCCCTACATATTGTTGTATTCTACTTTTTTGGGGCTATTTTTTATTATGCAGTACATATGTTTTAACCATATCTTTAAGTAAGCGTTTAGAAGTAATAGGCCTGTTTATATTATTCAGGGTAGTAAAACATGACTCTTTTACCAGTATTTTATAGGGTTTAAGGTTTTAAGTAAACAAACTCTTGAGTAAAGATATGAACTGAAAGCAGGGAGGATCAGTTATAACTCTAGTTCATGTTACAACCCGAGTTCATGGTACGGTCAGGAGACCTGGAGAAAATAAATGACCTCTCAAGATGTAGAAGGAGGAGAGAGGAGTCATGTGATATGTTCTTTGTTCTTCTGTAATAAAAATGGTACACCATGGTAGAGAAGAGAGTCAGATCTTTTCTGGCTCCCATCTGCAGGTGCGTCCTTTGTGAAACAGATATCTGTTTGTGTGTGTTGTTTTACTCTCTGTCTCTCAGTTCTGGGTCTTATTTTGAAACAGTTCCCGCTGGGGTTTTGGAGTTCGGCGCCCCCACCTCTCTGAGTAAAAAAGTGAGTTGCAGAGCACATTATGATAAGAAGCCGACAATATGTATCACGTGAGAATGTTATAAGTGGGAGTGTCTAAGTTGTATATCAAAATTGGGACCCAGGATGCCACAGAATATGCCAGTGATATGCCCATGCCCCAAGACCCTATATGAGTGGTAAAGTGATGGAGTGGGTGGACAGAGGTGTCCAGGGATGGGGAGGGAAGGACTGGGAGACAAAATGTCTTCCCAGGGAGCCCTTTCCCCCAGTGACCCCAATAAGCACTGCTATTCACCGGGATCCACCAGGGGAGGGAGGCCATGGCCCGTTCGACCCGGGGCCCACGGCCACAGCACCACAAAGCCCCACGGACCCCAAGGCAGTCCCCCCAGCCCCATCCCAGAAGGGGAACTAAACCCACCCTGACATTTGCTCTACTCTCAAAACACACAAGACAATAGACACCCAGGTTGAGTTCGCCAAATGCCCGACCCCAGCGCCACGGACAAAGACCAAGACCCAGGAGCCAAGTCCAGTGCGAAAAAGGACTGATCAGGTCCAGAAATGCCACCCAGCCGCCGTGACCAGCAGCCAGGCACCCCAACCAGCAAACAAGGCGAGACGCCATACAGGGACCGGCGATGACAATCGGCCCAGAGAAAAAGAGAGAGGCAGCTGCACATGCTGGCCGCCGGCCGGCCCCGACCCCCACAGGCAACAGAGAACCCACGTCGGCCGACCCCCAGCCAGGACCACAGCTAGGGGGCGGGGCGCCCCAGAGCCCCAAATACCCAGGAAACACCCCAGACCCTACCCAGGTGCAGCACGGCCACCAGGCCACTAACCGATGTCCGCCAGTGCAACCCCCCCTAAGGCACCGCATGCAGCCATCAGGAGTTTCCACCCACAGCCCAACCCCGGGCAGGCCACGACGTCCAGCGCCCCATCCGCCCAGTGATCCCACCCCCTGGGGTCCCCCCCAGACGCCTCCAACCCCAAAACCCCCACATACTCTATGTACTCTATGAAGGATTTTGTATTGTATTAATTGCAAATGAGGATTTTTTGTTATTTTAAAGGTTCTTAAACATATCTGAGACCAGACGTTTTGGTCAAAGCTGGCTGATAAATCTACCTCCCATTTTGAAATAGGGATGGCTATTGATTCATCTAATGTAGATAAAGTTTTGTATATTTTAGATGGCAATTTGGGGGGGTTGAGATTAAGAAAATCTAAAACTCTTGCTGGAATTTGTAATTCAGCTGCATTGAGCCTAAATTTACCTTTAAAAATAGATTTAATTTGTTGATATTCCAAGAATTTGTTTTTATCAATTCCATATTGTGTAATTAATATATTAAATGGGATAAAGTCTGTTCCTTCAAATATATATTCCAGGTATTCAATTCCATTGCACCTCCAGACTGGAAAATTTATCATACATTTTTTTTGCAAGATGTCGGCGTTATTTCAGATGGGTGTACGTCTGCATGGGATTATTGTGGACTCTGTCATTTTTAGAAACTCCCACCATGCTGTCAGAGAGGAGCTGATATGCATGCTTTTAAAGCATTCATATTGTTTTATATTTGAGCTAATAAATGGTAGGTCTGAAAGTTTTATCTTATTACATAGTGTCTGTTCTACGTCTATCCAGGAATCATCTAGGTAGCTATGTTTTAACCATCTTGAGATGTACTGGAGCCTGTTGGCTGCAGTGTTTTTAAGCTGATACTTGGGGGTTTATCTTTCCAAAGAAATTTAGAGATAGAGGAGTCCAGAGATCTAAACCAGTCTAGTGATGGTTTACTTGGGATCATTGAGAATAAGTAGTTGATTCTGGGCAAAACCATAATTTTTATTGAAGCAACCCTTCCCATAAGTGATATGGGTAGGGATTTCCATCTAGCAAGATCATCTTCCACTTTTTTTAAAAGTGGGATGTAGTTTAGCTTTATTAAATCTGCCAGTCTTGGTGAGATATTGATACCTAAATAGGTAATATTCCCTGACTGCAGTTGTGTATTAGTTGGATTCTGGACAGAACAATTGATTGGAAGAACTGTAGATTTTAACCAATTTATAGAATAATCTGAAACATTTGAGTAAGAGTTTATCAACCCGTTCACCTGAGAGAAAGAGGTTTGTGAATGCTGGAGAAAAAGTAATACATCATCTGCATAAAGACTGATTTTATGTTCTATGTTATTGCATTTTATACTTTTAATATTGTGAGTTTGCCTGATTGCTGCAGCTAGTGGTTCAATAAAAATAGCGAACAGTGAGGGAGAGAGAGGACATCCCTGCCTGGTACCTCCTCTGAAGATAAGACCTAGATGATGTTTGGTTATTTGTCCTGATACATGCTGTTGGTGAACTGTATAATATTTTCAACCAGTTTATAAAAGAATTTCCAAAGCCAAATTTATGTAAGGTTACAAATAAGAATTTCCAGTTAACTCTATCAAATGCTTTTTCTGCATCTAAATATAATATATTAGTTTTAATGTTTTTACAGTAAGAAAAATCTATTAAATCTATTAATCTACGTGAATTTGTGGATGAATGTCTCCCTTTAATAAAACCAGTTTGATCAGGATGTATTATAAGAGGGGTTACTTTCTCTATCCTTTTTGCGAGGGCTTTGCAGATTATTTTAAGATCAACATTAATAAGGGATATGGGACGATAGCTGGTGGGGAAACAAAGGGTCTTTACCTGATTTTAGTAGAAGACTAATGTAGGCAGAATTCATATTTGGTGGGAGTCGGCCATTTTCCTTGGTTTCCTGCAGAATTCTGTGGAATGTTGGTGCCAGAATATTCCAGAATTCTTTGTAGAACTCTGCTGGAAATCCATCTGGACCTGGAGCCTTTTTATTGGGCATGCCTTGGAGGGCCTCCTGGAGTTCAGCCACTGTTAGTGGTGAATCCAGGGCCATCGCTTGACTTTCAGATAATTTAGGTAGTGTTATGTTATCCAAAAATTGTTCAATTTCATGATCTGATGGGTTCATCTCTGGTGAGTATAATGCCTTGTAAAATTCTTTAAATGTGTTGTTTATTCTTCCAGGTTCATATACTGTATTCCCGGTCTGATCTTTAATAGCAGATATAGTTGTTTTTTCTTTATTAATTTTAAGCTGGTTAGCCAAAAATCTACCTGATTTATTATCTTGTTCAAAGTTTTCTATCCTAAGTCTTTGAATTAAGAACTGGGTCTGTTAATTAATAATTTGATTTAATTCTAGCTTTGCTTTACGGATTTTGCCTAGTCTCTCCTCATCTAGAGAAGCTTCTAATGAATTAAGAGTTTCTTCTAATTCCTGAATACGTTTTTTTTTCCATTTCCTTTTTATTTGATGAGAATGAGATTATTTTATTTTATATATCTTATTGTGTTGTAATTTGTAAGGGAAAGCTGATGTGCAACTAAACTTAATTTATTTGTCCTAGAAGGACGGGGTAAAGCAGACAACAAAACTGCTACAGCTCTGAAAAGGTGATGATTTGTCAGCTGGTGAGTTTAGTCTAATCAGAGCTTAAAGACTGTGTTGCACGTCTATTTTTTTAGGGCAATATATATATATATATATATATATATATATATATATATATATATATATATATATATATATACATACATATATATATATATATTCTCTCCTAATGCTCTCTGTCAGGAGAGTTCACATTTTATTTGATTTCATTTTGGTTGAAAGTTATTTGATGGAACTGTTATTACACTAAGTACAAGTTTCCTTAGCTATCGCAGGTTGTGTGCACTAACTTAGAAACGTTGTGCTCCCTGTAAGCTGTTTGGTGTTCAGACTCTCTTGAATTGATCTTATTTTCTCTGTGATGAGGCCTTTCTAAGTTATTTTCACACACAAGCACACTAAAACACACGTTTTGTGGGGGTGTACTTTACGTTTTGGGAACTCCTTGTGTTTCACACAATTTGTCTTGGGGTGGTAAGGTCTCGCTAGCTCAGTTAGCTTAGCTTCATT
This sequence comes from Valencia hispanica, assembly GCA_963556495.2. NCBI lineage: Eukaryota > Metazoa > Chordata > Actinopteri > Cyprinodontiformes > Valenciidae > Valencia > Valencia hispanica. The sequence goes on along the minus strand of OY747702.1, from coordinate 61,717,119 downwards.
GCGGCTATGGCTACTCTTCTCTCTCCTGTCTCTAACTCTACTCTTCTCTCTTGCTCTCTCTGGCAGATGTTTAGTTACGTCCCTGCCTCCTTTAGTGACAATGGTAACTGTAATAAATGTAATATTTTTGTAGCCGAAGCCCATTAGCCAGCGCGGGGCCAACAAGGATAGAACCCCCTAGCTTTCCTCCGGTAGAGCCCGCGCAGCCGGGACCTTAGGCTGGTTGGGTGACGGTACGTAGGAAGCATAGTTCTAGGACCCAGCCCCCGGGCCACCACCAACCGGTCCGCGTTTCTAACAGCTTTTCCCCGCTCAGCGACACACGCGCTGAGAAGCCGACCCTGGTAATTGGCAGCTCCATAGTCAGAAACGTGGCATTAGAGACACCATTGACCATAGTCAAATGTTTGCCAGGGGCCAGAACGGGCGACATCAAATCCTACCTGAAACTGCTGGCTAAAGATAAGCGTAAATACAGTAAGATTGTTATTCACGCTGGCGGTAATGACACCCGGTTACGCCAATCGGAGGTCACTAAAATTAGTGTTGCTTCGGTGTGTAAGTTTGCCAAAACAATGTACGACTCGGTAATCTTTTCTGGTCCCCTGCCTGATCGGACGAGTGACGACATGTTTAGCCGCATGCTGTCATTCCATCAATGGTTGTCTAGGTGGTGTCCTGCAAACGATGTGGGCTACATTGATAACTGCAGAACATTTTGGGGAAAACCTGGTCTGATCCGGAGAGACGGCATCCATCCCACTTTGGATGGAGCAGCTCTTCTTTCTAGGAATATGGCCGAATTTATTAGTCCTCCAAAACACTGACAACCCAGGGTCCAGACCAGGAAGCAGAGTCGTAGTTTAACCCACCTCTCTGCTGCTTCTGTACTGTTACCCACCCATTACCCTATAGAAACAGTGTCTTACCCACGGCCAAAATTAAATGGATTAAAAGTTAAGCCAACAAAAGCAAATCATGGAAATCTCATAAAAATAAATAAAACTTTGACTGAACAGAAATATAAATCTATTAAATGTGGTTTATTAAACATAAGATCTCTCTCCTCAAAGACTTTGTTAGTAAATGACTTGATTTGTGATAATCACATTGATTTCCTTTGTCTCACAGAAACCTGGTTGCAGCAGGAGGATTATTTCAGTATAAATGAGTCAACTCCTTCCAGTCATTTAAATTTTCACATTCCTAGAAGTACTGAGCGAGGAGGAGGAGTTTCAACCATTTTTCGTTCGGATTTACTAATTAGTCCCAGACCAATTGATAGCTACAGTTCTTTTGAACATCTAACCCTTAATTTTCCTCATCCAAGTAGCAAAACATTAAGACTATTTTTGTTTGTGGTTTTGTATCGTCCACCAGGCCCTTACTCTCAATTCTTGGATCAGATCTCAAATTTTTTATCTGATTTAGTATTAAATACTGATAGGGTTATTATAGTGGGGGACTTTAATATTCATGTGGATTCTGAAAGTGATAGCCTAAATGCAGCCTTAAATGCTATTTTAGACTCAATTGGCTTTACTCAACAAGTACAGGGATCGACCCACTCGGGTAAACACACTTTGGACCTTGTACTGACATACGGTATTGAGTGTGAGGAAATAACAGTCCACCCACATAACCCGGTCCTGTCTGACCACTTCTTAATAACTTTTGAATTTACTTTAACTGACCATCTTAAATCTGAAAGAAAATGTAATTATAGTAGAGCTTTATCAGACAATGCTGTAACAATTTTTAAAGAATCTGTTACATTCTTACTTTCCTTAGTGTCTCAGGGTAACACAGTGGATGGCAGCAATTCTATCTCTAACCCTTCAGAAATCGATGATCTGGTTCACAGCGTTACGTCCTCATTGCGTTTGGCATTAGATAGTGTTGCCCCCTTAAAAAAGAAAGTGGCTAGCCATAGGAGGCGGACTCCTTGGTTCAACGCAGAATTTCGTACCTTAAAGCAGAATACTAGGAAGTTGGAGAGAAAATGGCGCTCTACACGCCTAGAGGATTCCTATTTAACCTTGAATAACAGTCTACTGCTGTATAAAAAGACCCTTCGACAAGCTAGAACAGCATATTTTTCAACATTAATAGAGGCGAATAAAAACAATCCTAGGTTTCTTTTGAGTACAGTTGCCAAACTTACACAGAGTCATAGCTCTGTTGAGCCAACTATTCCCCCAGCTCTTAGCAGTGATGATTTTATGGGATTCTTCATAAATAAAATTTATTCTATTAAAAATAAAATCATTGGCATCCTCCCAAACATGATTACTTCTTCCTCAGTAAATGAGGCAGTATTGGAAAGAACTGTAGAACCTCATTTGTGCTTAGGCTGTTTTAATTCAGTCGAGCTTTCGGAATTATCAAAAATATTAGCCTCAACTAAACCTTCAACTTGTATGTTGGACCCAATCCCAACCAAATTATTTAAAGAAGTGTTCCCTTTGGTTCCTGACCCCATCTTAGATATGATGAATCTATCCTTAGTAAACGGATACGTACCACAGGAATTTAAAATAGCTGTAATTAAACCTTTACTCAAGAAACCTTCCCTTGATCAAGATGACTTAGTGAATTACAGACCTATATCTAACCTTCCTTTCTTATCCAAAGTCCTTGAGAAAATTGTTGCTAATCAAGTCTGTGAGCATCTAAACAGTAACGAGCTGTTTGAAGAGTTTCAGTCAGGTTTTAGAGCTCATCATAACACTGAAACAGCACTGGTGAAGGTTACTAATGATATTCTCATGGCCTCAGATAATGGACTGGTGTCTGTTCTGGTTTTGTTAGATCTCAGTGCTGCTTTTGACACAGTCGATCGTAATATTCTCTTAGAAAGGCTTGAAGATGTTGCAGGGATCAAAGGAACAGCACTAGGCTGGTTTAAATCATATTTGTCTGATAGATTCCAGTTTGTTCATCTAAATAATAAATCTTCTTCACTCTCAAGGGTTACTTGTGGAGTTCCACAGGGTTCTGTGCTTGGACCAATTCTGTTCACCATATTTATGCTCCCAATTGGTAGAATCATTAGACAGCATGGGATAAATTTCCACAGCTATGCAGATGATACACAACTATATTTATCCATAAATCCTGATGAACCCAGTCAGTTAGGTAGATTACAAGCATGTCTGGAAGACATAAAAACATGGATGACCCTAAACTTTTTGCTTTTAATTTCTGACAAAACAGAAGTTGCTGTCTTTGGACCAGAAGTTCTTAAACAGAAACTGATTAGTCAATCACTTCATCTGGATGGCATTAAATTGGCTCCCAGTAATAACGTAAAGAACCTCGGCGTTATTTTTGACCGAGACTTGAAATTTAAATCCCATATTAAACAGGTTTCTAGGATTTCCTTCTTTCACCTCCGGAATATTGCTAAAATTAGAACCATCCTGTCCAGGAGTGATGCTGAGAAACTTGTCCATGCATTTGTTACCTCAAGGCTTGACTACTGTAATTCTTTACTATCAGGTCGTCCACAAAATGCCATTAAAAGCCTTCAGTTGATCCAAAATGCGGCAGCAAGAGTTCTGATGAATATTAAAAAGAGAGATCACATTTCTCCTGCTTTAGCTTCCCTTCATTGGTTCCCTGTTAAATCCAGAATGGAATTTAAGATCCTTCTTCTTCCATGTAAAGCCCTTAATAATCAAGCTCCATCATACATCAGAGATCTAATTGTTCCATATGTTCCTAACAGAGCCCTTCGATCTCAGACTGCAGGTTTACTTGTAGTTCCTAGGATTTCTAAAAGTAGAATGGGAGGCAGATCTGTTAGTTATCAGGCTCCTCTCCTGTGGATCCAGCTCCCAGCTTTAGTCCGTGAGGCAGACACTCTGTTTACTTTTAAGGCCAGGCTTAAAACTTTCCTTTTTGATAAAGCTTATAGTTAGAGTGCCTTAGGTCATCCTGAGCTATCTCTGTAGTTATGCTGCTATAGGCTTAGACTGCTGGAGGACAGACTTACCAATTTTCTTCACTCTGCTACTTTTCTCTCCTACTACTCTCCAGTTGTATTACAGTACTTTCTATTATTTCGACTGTTAACTTTGTTTTCTCTTAGTGTTTTTCTCTCCATAGAAGATATACCTGGTCTGGTATCCTGCTTGGCTGCAATGCCCTGTTGGACGGGGGGCATCGACTGGGATGATCCTCCCAGTAACTGAACATCCACTGTGTCCTGTTATCAACTTTTTACTTTCTGTAACATAGAAAGTTCTGTTATATCAGATCTTCTGTTCCTTCTGTGTTTCTGCTCTGTCTTCTCAAACCCCCAGACGGTCGTAGCAGATGGCCGCTCCTACTGAGCCTGGTTCTGCAGGAGGTTTCTTCCTGTTAAATGGGAGTTTTTCCTCTCCACCGTCGCTACATGCTTGCTCAGTTTGAGGGATTGCTGAAGGATTGCTGTGGTTGGAAAGTCTGCATCAATGGGGCCCAACCTCACGCCAATGACTGACTCAATCTGCTGAGATTCCTTAAATAGGAATCTTTTTAACTGATTGGAATGTTTGTATAAATGTATTGAAATGACTTCTTGTTAAGTGCCTTGAGATGACATCTGTTGTTAATTGGGGCTATATAAATAAACTGAATTGAATTGAAATTGAATTGAAACGTTCCCATTTTCCGACCAGAACAAATAGCAGAGTTAATTCGGGCATTTAGAGTAGGTTGTGAATTATACCCTGACTGACTTGATTTTAACTAAGCTGACTGACAGTGAAAACATATTTTCCTTTCTTTCTGGGACAATTGGGGCTGAATTTTTTCCTTGTATTTTTGGGTTTATGTTGTAAGAAAGTAATAAATCTTTGATCTGTGAACATTAACTAAAGTAATTTGGACCTTTTACAGTAACACTGCTTAGATTTCGCCACAGCTGTGAAGGATGAATTTTTTATCAGTTTACAAGGCGCTAGTGTAAACAATCTCTTATTGACATCAGAAAATGGCGAGATTAAAAAATAACAAGACTTTGCTCTGAGCAGCAACAGTAAAACAACATTGTTTAGACTATAATTTGAACACAAATAAAAAATAAAAAAAAATTTGGGCTTCTGCTGGGTATCATTAAAATAAAGATAACTGGTCCTTAGGCTACTTAGGTCTTAAATAAATGAAAAAAGGTAAATACTAATCTTATCACATTCAAGCGTCGGAGCAGTTAGTGGGCCTTATTAGAAATTTAGCTTGGAAAATTACTGAATTGATCTCAAGCTGTGAAGTATTCTGTGTCTCCTTCCAGAATAAGGGGCAAGAGGTCAGGAAAGGTTTGATCCTTGAAATCTGATGGTTTTGTCACGCTCTGATGGGTAAACACAGGAAGTTATATAAGTGAGTCTTAATATAAGGCACCTGACTTTGTAATTAAAGGGAAGTCGTCTCACTGTTTTAAGTAAATATTAATATTCCTCAAATGCTTTTTAGGGGCCATCAATTATAACAATACAGTGGTCCTGTGAGTTTGGAATTTTGCTCATGACAACCAATGCAATTTTCAATTTCAACTGAACCAGAATGCAAATCAGGCTGGTTCTCATTCTTTTTTGCTTTTTTTTCTACAATGGACTGACCACTTTGTCCACAGGGGAGGAGTAATGGTCGAGGTTCGGCCTAAAAAGGTATGGACAAGTGGCTTGGGAGGTTACCTGTGCGTACCTGAGTTTGGGGGGTGCTTATATATTTTGGCTTATTTGGGGATATGGTGAAGGGAATTCAAATTCTAACATTTTCTCTTAGACCTTACAAGGGAGACTCAGAAGTATGATTCCCTGTAGCTGCAAAAACACTCTGGGGACCCGTTTTCTTTAAAATGGTAATAAATAATAAAACGTAATTGTTTGTCAACAGTGACATATCACTTTTCAAATTAAGAAAGCAAATAATATATAATCACTTGGTGTTTAAGTGTAAAAATCAAATCCTGAACTATAGATTTCACTGTTAGTTTTGTTGTAGCTCTCTTGGCTTTTATCACAGCCTAAATTATTTGAGGCCTGTTGTGAGAATTTTTCTGGGTAGCATTTTTTATAAAAGATTTGAATGGCTTAATGTGGCAAAAAATATGTTGATCATGTTAAAGGTTAAGTCTCTTTAAATTAAAGGTTAAGTCTCTGTGTTAACTGAGATAAGTATTGTTATGTTGAACCAACATGTGAGAGCTCAAGGATACTCTCTGTGTCTTGGGTCACCAATTGTGAGATGTGTCTGTATGCTGACTGAAGGACGTGGGAACCACTCCATTATCTTTTCTCTGACCCAGAGCGTCTGAGTGGTGTCTTACTAACGAGGTTAGTTATTCTATCTTACTGAAGACAGACACCTGTCTATGAAGGAGGAGTCTTAGTTTTATTCATTTCTATATAGTAAGATGTTAGGATGGGGGTGCAGGTCAGTTACTTTCATGTTGTATGTGCTGAACACTTTGTTGATCAACAAGCCGAATTAAAGTTCTTGAACTAGGAAGGAATCCTTTCTCATCCTTGTTAAATAATATTTCCATAATAGGCTTTTTAATGCATTTGACATCAATGCTCTAATACCTAATTAGCTCAGCTCCCAAGGGTCGCATTGGGAGGTTCTCACTGGAGGACCTTCTGAGGAGTGACCACTCTCTCCTTTCTGAAGAAGGACTGATCGGTGGCTACGGGTCACTGGATGCTGGCGGAGGCTGACTTCATGGCAACAGACAACAAACAGTGCAAGGGAAGAGTATACATTTCAACACCTAGTGTTGACGTAATACCCTCTGAAGTGTACTGGAAGATGCTACATAATTTCTCCTTTATACTGTGTTTTATCTAGAGCATCCTGAAGGATGACGAGACCTGTGGATGGCCGCCTCTGGGGCGAGGGGCTGTTGAGATGACATTTTGCTCACAAGAAAATGGCGTAAGAAGACCCCGTGGGTTTTCGGTCTCAATGCACAGGAGTCTCAGCAAAGTCATCTGGAAGGATCTAATATTTGTCACTGTGAGCTAATTCCATGGCCGAGCATGTCTCATGTCTGATTGTAGTTTGTGTTTTGAACATTGTCTTTTTTTTCATCAACCTACCAACCTTTTAGGGAGTTTGTGATAGCACTTTAGAATTTTCCCTTTATATTTATGATATTAATTAAGTTAATAAAAAGCAGGAAATTGTGGTGGAAACTTGTTATGCAATTAAGAATTAAGTGTATATTCTCTGTTTAGTGAATGTATCTAGGGTAAAATGACAAGGTTATTGCTCCAACTTAATGTTTATAATATATACGTGTCAGGTCACCAGAGAGACAGACGCCGAGGCAGTAAGATAACAGTCTGGCCTTTGGATGAGCTGCTTTATGCGTTGATATGACTCGCATGAAGCGGTTACTCTGGAGGCGGGGCTTGAGGGATGGAGAAGACGTCTACAGAGATAAACAATGATTGCTGAATACTATTCAAGCGGATAGTTAGAAAGGTTGGTTAGGGTGATGCACGAGTAACTCTGTCCCCTCCATGTTCTGGCCAGACATGTTTGGATTAAATACTTAAACGCCTTCTGGGACTCAAGTCTTCTTTATTATGGAAACCCTGAAATACTTTTTTTGCCATAACACAGGAATCTTTTCTCTGTGGGTGTTCTGGATTTATCTCCTTCATGTTTCTAGAAACAAAATAACCTTTTATCTGTTGAGAAAAGTGGACGGTTTGGTGTTGAGATCAGGATCCAAAAGCCATCCTCATGATTGTGAATCATTTGGAGGCGTTTGGATTTCTGAATTTTCTTCCTCACATTCCCAGGCCACCTCGCTCAGCACCATCCTCCCCGAGCTGCCTCTTGGCTGTGGGCCGGCAGGAAAGGTGTGGTGCCGGGCCCAAGGTCCTGGATATCCATTTGGAACTCATTAAAGTTCTGGTATGGACATGGGGCCCCAGTTCTCACGTCCTCCGGAGACCTCGCACCATCAGAGCTCATTAACGGAGCGTCCTCTCCCACTGACAGCCTCTAATTCACATCTGAATGTAGGTCACATGGATCTGGGCTTCCATCCAAGGCCCGGTCCCACAGGATCTCGACCGGCCAAGAAAGGCAGGCAGAAAGCATCTCAAAGCCTCTTCTTCCTCCTCTTCATCATGCAGCTCAGGCACTGAAGCAGGCTGCAACGCCACAGGATCCCACCTGGTGCTGGAGGGATCTGATGTGATGCTGAGCTGCTCAGAACAGAGGACAACAAGTCCAACGAGTCCAACGAGTCCAACGAGTCCAACGAGTCCAACGTCCGTTTGACTTTCAGGTTTAAATCTGTGGAAACATCTCAGAGTTTTACACTGAACTGAAAGAGGAGCTGTTGTGATGAAGGAGGTTCTGCTGCCATGTTCTTCTCCTCCTACTCAGATGATACAATAAACTCTGACATTACTTTAGATTAATGACTTCATTTCTTACTTTAATGTTTTAAACATTCAGGCTTCAGGCCCAAAAACTGGACCAGACCATCTCTGAACCCTGCTGGTTCTTCCAGAACCTCCCTCTGCTGATTTGAGAACTCATCACTGAAAAGCACTGCTGCAAGTCACTAATGATGTTCTCACTGGTGTCTGTGCTGGTTCTGATCCAGTCCATCATAATATGGTCTAAGAAAGGCTTGAACATGTAGGGATTAAAAGAAACAGCAACAGACTGGTTTATCTCTGACTGTTTCCACAGATCCCAGTTTGTTCATGTAAATGATAAATCATCATATTTCAGAGTTCCAGTAGAGTACCACAGGGTCTTGGCTCAGCCTAGTTCTCTTTACTATATGTGTCTCCAGTGGGTAAAATTATGAGACAGCATGGCATAAAATTCCACAGCTATGCCGATGATAAGCAACTATACTAATTAAATCCTCATGAATCCAGTCAGATAGGTAGAGGCATGTCTGGAAGACATAAAAACATGGATGACTTTGATAAGGTTGCAGGTTTACTTGTAGTTCCTAGGATTTCTAAAAGTAGAATGGGAGGCAGATCTTTTAGTTATCAGGCTCCTCTCCTGTGGAACCAGCTCCCAGCTTTAGTCCGTGAGGCAGACACTCTGTTTACTTTTAAGGCCAGGCTTAAAACTTTCCTTTTTGATAAAGCTTATAGTTAGAGTGGCTTAGGTCATCCTGAGCTATCTCTGTAGTTATGCTGCTATAGGCTTAGACTGCTGGAGGACAGACTTACCAGTTCTCTTCACTCTGCTACTTTTCTCCTACTACTCTCCAGTTGTATTATTTGCTGTTATTTCGACTGTTAACTTTGTTTTCTCTCAGTGTTTTTCTCTCCATAGAAGATATACCTGGTCTGGTATCCTGCTTGGCTGCAATGCCCTGTTGGACGGGGGGCATCGACTGGGATGATGCTCCCAGTAACTGAACATCCACTGTGTCCTGTTATCAACTTTTTACTTTCTGTAACATAGAAAGTTCTCTTATATCAGATCTTCTGTTCCTTCTGTGTTCTGCTCTGTCTTCTCAAACCCCCAGACGGTCGTGGCAGATGGCCGCTCCTACTGAGCCTGGTTCTGTTGGAGGTTTCTTCCTGTTAAAGGGGAGTTTTTCCTCTCCACTGTCACTACATGCTTGCTCAGTATGAGGGATTGCTGAGGTTGGAGTCTGCATCAACGGGACGCAACCTCAAGTCAACGACTCGATGCAATCTGCTGGGATTCCTTAGATAGAAACTTTAAACTTGGAATGTTTGTATGATTGTGTTAAAATGACTTTCTTGTAAAATGCCTTGCCCCGTAAATTTGATTAGATCTTCAGAATACTTTGGTGCTAAACCTTTCAATGATTTATAAACTAGTAAAAGTATTTAGAAGTCTATTCTCTGAGCTATAGGGAGCCAGTGTAAGGACTTTAGAACTGGGGTGATGTGCTCTACTTTCCTGGTTCTAGTGAGGAACACGAGCAGCAGCGTTCTGGATCAGCTGCAGCTGTCTGATTGACTTTTTAGGCAGACCTGTGAAGACGCTGTTGCAGTAATCAATCCGACTAAAGATAAACGCATGGATGAGTTTTTCTAGGTCCCTTTGCGACATCAGTCCTTTAATCCTAGAAATGTTCTTCAGGTGATAGAAGGCTGACCTTGTTATTGACCTTTATGTGACCCTGGAGGTTCAGGTCTGAGTCCATTACTACACCTAGATTTCAGGCCTGATCAGTAGTTTCTAGCTGGATTAACTGAAGCTGTGTGCTGACTGTTGATCGTTCCTCTTTAGGTCCAACAGTAATTACTTCTGTTTTGTTTCTGTTCAGCTGGAGAAAGTTATGGCACATCCATTCAATGATTTGCTCGATGCATTTATTTAGGGTTTGGATGGGTTCAAAGTCACCTGATGACATTGTAATGTAGAGCTGAGTATCATCTGCATAGTTATGGTAGCTAATCTTATTGGTTGTTATAATCTGGGCTAGTGGGAGCATATAGATATTAAATAAGAGGGTTAAGTTGTCTGGATCAGCAAAAGCCTAAGAAAAGACGCCTGGAGAGGACTGGCAGAGAAAAGAGACTGGAGAACAGCTGCAGAAGTAGAAAGAAAAAAAATACTCCAAATAGAGAAAGGTACAAGAAAGGGATGTACCAAGTATGATGTATCATCTCCAACACCAACGTGGGAGCTTCTAGTTTACCCTGTTAAGCAGAGAGGACAGAAGTGAGGATGGATCAGAGAGTTCATCTGAGAGTCTCTTGGTTGTTGGCTATCAACCACAGATAACCTCAGATAGAAGAAAAACTGGAACAATGTCTTCATCAATGATACCTAAATCTAACTGGAGTTATGGAAATCATTGGGTAATGTGAGCAAGATGAAGTCTTCTGAACACAATAGCAGTTTCTAAACTACTTACTACATCACACAGAGAGAGAGAGAGAGTCTCTAATGTGCTAACATTGGATGAGAAGTGTAAGACGCTGCAGGTTGAATCTGTGATAGGGGGCATTGTGCATTGCTGAGCATGCTCTGTAACTCTCAGCTCTGCTGCAGACTGAAGGGATTTGTTCATCCAAACGTTGCAGTTCGTCTTGCGGGAGCCCAAATGGACAAAGAGGGGAGTCGTCTCTGTCCTGGAGGAAGGAACATTTCCATTCTTCAAAAATGTTTCAGGATGTTTTAGTCTTTGAAAGCTGGAGAACGTTCACAGCTTTCAGTGTGTTCAGTGAAGATGAGGAAGGTCAGCTAAGGACCGTGTTTCTCATCAGGGGAGGAAGACCGCTGCCTTGCTTCCTTTCTAAATACTTTTACTAGTTTATAAATCTTTGAATGGCTTAGTGCCAAAGTATGGGGAAGATCTTCTGTTACTATACCAACACCCCCCCTCCCCCCAGACCGCTCAGGTCTTCCTACTCTAGTCTACTAATCATCCCTAGAATCAGAACCAAACACATCAGAGCATCGGTCACATGGTAAACATCTGCATCTCCATTCCTTCCCGACTCATACTCCTCTGCCTCCTCCTTTCTGTTTCTTTCAAGGTCATTAACTTTATTGAATCGGACATTCCTGTTGCAACAACAGTTCAGCACAATCATCTTTAATGCAGCTCCCTGGTGGGGGAAGAACTCGGCACCTCGGCTCGGAGCGCAGATGCAGGCGGTTTCCAGTCGGTAGTGGAGACTCGTCGTAACGTGATGACTCAGTCATTACATGCTGGAGTGGATTCATTACAGAACCGAGGCTCAAACAGCATGTCGACAACATGACGTCCATAATCTCTGCTTTACACCTACATAACTGTAGTATGTGTTCTTTATGTTTCTGATGTTGTTTTATGTTTTTATTGCTACTTTTATTTTATCTCCTAATCACACAAAGCACCCTGAATTGCCTTGTTGCTGAAAGTGTACTATACAAATGAATGTGCCTTACTGGAGCGATCTGCACAGAAAAGCTGAGGATTCATGTGACCCTGCCGATGGCATCACCTCCACCTCCACCTCCTACTCAGCTCTTTTCATCTGATTCTTTTACCGGAATTAGTGGGATAATAAAAAACTAGAGAAGCAAATAATTTGTTCCAATTCAGTTCCGTTTATTTAAGTTACACCACACATGTCATTTCAAGGCACTTTAAAAGAAAACTCATTTCAATTCAATCATACATTCCAATTAATCCCGCGGTTCATCATTCCAATCAGGTTTTCTATCTAAGGAATCCCAGCAGATTGCATCGAGTCGTTGACTTGCAGCATTCACTCCTCCTGGACCAACATGTAGAGACAGTAGACAGTCGCCTGCAGTTGTGTATTTAATAAAAGATTAAGGCCTGATTCAAAGCATCTAAAACAGCAGAGGGTAACACGGCCATGGGCTCGAGTTTTCCTTTGCAGCTTCCTTTGTCCTCTTTGGCTGCTGGAACCGGTTCCTTCCAGATTGTATGGCGGTTCCTACTCTGAACTTCACAGACACTTTCTACAGTTCTATTCTAATTCAAAACAATATGGTTCTACACTCTCTATTCTATCTAGCCTCAGTACAGTGTTCTACAAGAGGATGTGTGATCTAAAGGAGAGTAGACAGACCTTTTGAGAAGCTGCAGTTCCCACCTAAGATACAAGAAAACCAAGAAGCTTCAGCTGAAACTGTTCAACCATCAGACACCTGATCCTGACTCTAAGGTAGCTCAACAGCAACATGGAACGGACCATAAATCCAGATTCATCCTTCATCAGCCTGAAGCCTGTGATGAATATAACGTTCTCCCTCAGACATAGGAATAGTCTGGTTCCTTCAGTAAGTCCTGAAAACACCAGCAGAACAGGAGGAACCTTCCCACAGAAGCTTGGTTCTGTTCTAATCATTGATCTATACAGAGTCCGTAGGGAAACTCCTGTGGTTGGAGGAGCTTCAAGAACATCCAGGCTGAAGACAATCTCTGAACATCATGAGCTTCTGCATCCTCCTCCTGATGCAGACTGCTGTTTGAAGGAACAAGAGACGAGTTCTCCTGCTCTGTGATCTTCTGCAGATCCAACCAATACATTGATGCCGCTCTCAGCGGACTCTCTGAATGTAGAAGCAGTAGAACCTGTGAAGAACTGGCTTCAGAACAAGCTAACATGCCTGGTTTGATTTGATGCACTGTTTCTGTATCACCTTGAAAACAAGTTAGGATGAGAAGAAGGAAAGCTTTACAACTGTATATGAATATTTCATAATAAAAGTGAATTTGACATTGAACTTTTGATAAGAAGAGACATTTTTACATCATAAATAGATGTTTTCCGTTTTTCTGTTGTTGTTGCAGAAGAACTGATGTAATCTCCTCTGCCTGGATGTTCATCTCTGCTGGCTACACCCCCATCAGGCTGGAGTTAGCGGGAACGTTGGGCCGTTGTTCTCTCCAGCAGCAGTGATGAGCTGCACCAAGCACGAATTAAAGAGCACTTTCATTTGGTGCATTATGGTAATGTGCTGAGACGCCTGTAACACACTCCATCAACTAACGCATATTTCAGGGTGTAATTTTCCTTTAACACACATTATTATCATTATTTGAATGTGTGTAATTGAAACAGCCATGCAGGCAGCTCGGATGAAATGAGATTGTGGTAAAGTTGCACCTTTGCGTTGCCGAGCCTGACTGAGTCTCTGCATCAGATGGATTTAATTATTCCTGTTGCCCATATTTTATTAATCGTCTATATTGATTTCTGAACTCCCAGACTGCTTGTGGATATGCAAATGCAGCTTCGGCAATATTGGGCTGGGCTCATTTGCATGGGAGCCCATTATTATTTTATAAGTAAATTTTAATGTGGACTCAATTAAAAGTCAGCCAGTGGAACAGCTAAATTGGCCCAAGGTATGAGCTGTGTGAGATTCATGTGCCGAGCCGGGACGTATCAATTAGTAAAGATCAAACTTCGGCTGCTCTGCCGGGAGAAGAAAATGCTGGGATTCAATCAGAGTGCGTGTGGCGCCTTTCACTCGCCCGCTCCGTCTTTTTGCTCCTGTTTTAATCCATTTCATCATTATTGGTGTGGAAAGAGTCACGGCTGCAATCAGATCAACTAAATGAAATCATAACCCGGAAAATTCCTGCGTTCAGTGGCAGTTTCAGCAGGGGAGCAGGAGGTCACCTCAATATTTCATCTCCATTAATGTGACCTTCCTGCTCCTCTGGTTGGACGCATCACACAGAGACACCTAAAGGTCCATCTAAAGAGGCCTGCAGCCACAGAGACGCAGCAGCTGTTAGAACAACCTTGTAAATAAAATGACAAAATTATTGAATAAATCTGCTTTGATGAAGCAAAAAGAAAAACATTGACAAACAGAAAAACCTCCCTGAGAGAAGCTGCAGCCTTTCCTAAAACTATCTCCTCTAAGGTTTAGATCCTCCAGAACACGAGATGGACTCTGAGCTCCACTCTGAAGTTCTGACAGCAGTAAACTGAACCTCAGGTTGTTTCAGACAAACCAACACCAAGCACAACATGAGTGGGAGGAGGAAGGAAGCAACACACAATGGTTTCCTTTGTATCACACTCCTGTCACTGTGATACCCAGAAAGAAATGTCTGCAGGAGTCTCCTAATGAGAAACCAGAGTCCAGATGTTCTGGTTCTGGCCTTAGAGGTTCTTCAGATAACATCCAGCATCATGGAGACCAGTGAACCCAGTAGGGAGGAGGTTCTGGTCCAGATTAAGCAGGTTTAGTTTCTGCAACAACACCAAAAAAGTTCAAACATCTTCATGAGCTATCTGGACGTGAAGTGAGGCTGGAGCACCTGCAGACCTACCAGGACATGGACGTCCACCTGGACTGAAACATGGGAGTGGCACCATCATGCTGTGGGAAGATGTATGGAGTTTGTACCCCTCCCCCAGACCCAACCCCCATGCGCTCACACACTTAAGAACAGCAATAAAAAGACATTGGCCGTTTACAGATGTGCCAGGTTATGAAATCAAAAGAGCCATCTGCACCGGCAGCAGCACATCAACAGCAGCAGCCAAGGCACCGACCCAGAGGAGGCAAGGCTGAGACCCCCACCTCCACCCAAGCTCCACCTGGAGAGCATCCAGGCAGCCACAGTTGAGGCAGAGGAAGGGTTCCCATAGAGGAAACACTGGAAGGAAGATTAAAATAACAGGTTAAAGTATAAAAATAATTAGTAGATAAATATGAGAGTAAATAGTAAAACAGAAATAAAATTTAATCAATTAAAACATGCAGAGCAATTAAACAGACAGTAATAAATAATTATCAGTTAAAAGCTGGGCTATAAAGGTGAGTCTTGAGCCTGATCTTAAAAACATGAACGTTCTCTGAGGTTCTCCAGCAGCCTGTTCCAGAGGTGAGGAACATAATAATGGAAAGACGCCTCACCATGACTGTGTGTCCTGACTTTAGGGATGACAAGGAGACGGCTGCAGAGGAGCGCAGAGACCGCCAAGGTTCATATGGTAAAAGCAGTTCAGAGAGATAAGAAGGCCCAAGACCATTAAGACACTTAAAATCCATTAAAAAAAAACTTAAAATCCTAAAACATACAGGGAGCCAATGCAGTGAGTTTAAGACAGGTGTAATGTGTTTCCTCCTCCTGGTCTTCGTCAGGACATGTGCTGCTGAATTTAGTAGAAGTTGTAAACCTGATATATTCTTTTTGGGAAGACCAGAAAGCAGGACATTACAGTAATCAGTCCTACTGGAGATAAAAGCATCAGTGTCTCCGTGTTGGCCCGAGAGAGAATGGGACGGACTCTGGCGATGTTCTTTAGTTGATAAAAACCTATTTTAGTAATATTTTTAATGTGAGTAATAAAAGCAGCTCAGAGTCAAAAATCACGCCCAGATTCTTCACTTGTAGAGAAGGATTAAAAGACAGTGATTGTAGTTTTGGTAAAAGTTTCTCTCTCTGAGCCTCTATGACTAAAACTTCAGTTTTGTCCTGGTTGAGCTGGAGAAAGTTTTCTGCCATCCAGGATTTAATGTCTAAAATGCAGTTAAAAAGTGCATCCATTGGCCGTGTGTCATCAGGAGACATGGAGATGTATAACTGTGTATCATCAGCATAACTGTGACTCCATGTTTTCTGATGACGCTGCCAAGAGCATATAAAGGTTAAAAAGCACTGGGCCCAGAATTGAACCCTGGGGCACACCACATGTAATCCTGTGGACCCTAGAGGAGCAGGTATCTAAACTCACCATAAAAGTCCTGTCTGTGAGGTAGGATGTGATAAAATATTACATCTGATGGTGTCTACCTTCCCTCTGAAGTGCTCTGATAACGTCTCACAGAGAGTATTTGAGGGTTTTTTCTGAAATGCAATACTAGCACTGTTAAAGATTTGTCAGTGGTGGAAAAAATAATTTTTGGATGATTTTTTTGATCAGAGATGATTTTTGGAAAAGTATGCATTTCTTGAATTTCTGATAGCGTTAAGAATCCATCGATCATCTAACATCCTGTTGGAGCTGCAGGGAGTTGCAGGGTCTCCACAGATGAAGGTAGAGGGAGGAGACGAGGAATCTTCTCCTCATCTTCACTGGCCGAGCAGAGAGCTGAGCCTCCATCTCTGCTCCTCAAGAGAACAACCGTGGAGGAGACACCAGCCGAACATCTACTCCTCCACTCAGTCCCTGTGGACCTCCTCAAAGGTTCCTGGTTTGAATCCCAGAGTAGTTTAGTGCAGATCTTTGACTCTTCATCTCCAGGTTGGTCCTCAGTACCATCATCTTCATCACCTTCCTTCCTCTTCTTCCTCCTCCTCCTTCTGGCAGTACTGACTCTAGAACTTCTGCCGGGTCCTTCTGTGATCTTCATGGAGGAAACTTTGAAAAGAACAACATCAGACGTTACACTAGAGAAGAAGTGTTCCTGCAACGTTCTCCGAGCCAGAACTCAGAAGAACCGTCCCAGACTGTGTTGCAGGAAGACATAATGTTAAAATGTTCTGAATTCATCAGAACCCCAATGATGGACCTGCTTCCAGGGTTCCAAATTCTCCACAGAACCGGTGAAAACCTCCTCAGGTTTCAGATTGCAGAGTAGAACTGGGTTCACATGCTGGTTTGTGTTACCATTGGACCTCTGAGGAAGCTCTATAATGAACAGGTGGTTCTTTTTAACCCGGTGAACCTGAAGCTGGTTCTGCTCATAATTTTCTACTCATGTCACAGTTTCATCTGACTGTAGGCTCAGTTTTCACTGCAGCTGGAAGTCCTTCACCTTGGTCCAGATGGATCGCTCCCAGAGGCTTTTCTCTGTATGTTGGAGCAGCTCACCGGTATTGGAGGAACCGGGTCCAGAGTTTAACCTCTGATCTAGAGAACATTTAATGTTACAATCACAGATTTTGGGTTAAATGCATTGAAAGTCAAAATATTTAACAGCTTTTTGTGGCTCTAGTGCCATTCTTCACAGCTGGTCTGAGGTGTTTGGTCCTGTCCATCCTGGTCCTGTCCATCCTGGTCCTGTCCATCCTGGTTCTGTCCATCCTGGTCCTGTCCATCCTGGTTCTGTCCATCCTGGTTCTGTCAATCAGTTTAAAGTTTTCTATCTAAGGAATCCCAGCGGATCGCATCGAGTCATTGACTTGAGGTAGCGTCCTGTTGAGGCTGGCTTCAACCACAGCAATCCCTCATACTGAGCAAGCATGTAGCGACAGTGGAGAGGAAAAACTACCCTTTAACAGGAAGAAACCTCCAACAGAACCAGAACCAGAACCAGAACCAGCGGCCATCTGTAACGACCGTCTGGGGGTTCAAGAAGACAGAGCAGAGACACAGAAAGAACAGAAGATCTGATATAAGAGAACTTTCTATGTTACAGAAAGTAAAAAGTTGATAACAGGACACAGTGGATGTTCAGTTACTGGGAGGATCATTCCAGTCAATGCCCCCCGTCCAACAGGGCATTGCAGCCAAGCAGGATACCAGACCAGGTATATCTTCTATGGAGAGAAAAACACTGAGAGAAAACAAAGTTAACAGTCGAAATAACAGCAAATAATACAACTGGAGAGTAGTAGGAGAGAAAAGTAGCAGAGTGAAGAAAAGTTGTCAGTCTGTCCTCCATCAGTCTAAGCCTATAGCAGCATAACTACAGAGATAGCTCAGGATGACCTTAGCCACTCTAACTATAAGCTTTATCAAAAAGGAAAGTTTTAAGCCTGGCCTTAAAAGTAAACAGAGTGTCTGCCTCACGGACTAAAGCTGGGAGCTGGTTCCAAAGGAGAGGAGCCTGATAACTAAAAGATCTGCCTCCCATTTTACTTTTAGAAATCCTAGGAACTACAAGTAAACCTGCAGTCTGAGAGCAAAGTGCTCTGTTAGGAACATATGGAACATCCTGGTTCTGTCCATCATTGTCCCAAAAGTCTTGTCCTTCATCCAGATCCAGCTCTGCTAACCTCAGTCTTGCCACCATGTTGTTCCTCCTTCAACGCTTCCAAGAAGCCATTCAGGTTCAGGGTCATGACCTTTAACCTTAAACCTGAGGCCTGTAGAGGCTGAGATGGAGCTCTGATATTTCAGCTCGTTTCTCTAAGCTTCCTGCTCTGACCTTTAGTTGAACCTGCTGGGACGTCCACTCCTGGGAAGGTCAGCAGCTAGTTGTTCTCCCCTGTGGAGGTAATCTTGTGTCTTTTTGTCTCTTGTTGGGTTTGTGGAAATGGCCGACTGCTCCTTTATTCTGGTTCCTGAAACAGTGACCTCCTGACAGCGTGCTCACCGACCCCTTGGTCTCTGCAGTTTCCAAACAAGCAGCAGACGATTACGTTTTCACTGCAGCTCTTAGCGTTTCCTCTCTGCAGCACTCAGCTGCTCTGTTTCTGAAACAGAACCGGGCCAGATGGCTGGGAGTCATTAAGGCTGTCTTAGTCCATCTCTGCCCAGTGCCACCATAAAGAGCCGCTGCTGCTCCCAGTGAAAACAGAACAGGCTTCCTGCTCGCTCAGCGATGGAGGCGGGACCAGCAGCTGCAGGAGGCCTATCAGGAGCAGTTGGTTCTGCTGGTTCTGACCCACAAACTGACTGAAATCATGCAGTTTTCATCATTCCTTCAGGGTTAGTGGTGTCTGAAGACCTGAAGTACTGGACGGTCAGAACCTTTCGGATCTCAAGAGCAATTTGTATTTCTGGTGTATAAATTATCAGAGGAGATCTTCGTGAAGATTATCTGATTCCCTTTAAGCTCCATGTTAGAATCATCCCACCTCTCTGATTGGTTCTTGGTCCAGTTGAACCTAGGTTCTAGTTCTTTAGGAGCAAGCTGTAACTGCTTGCTTGATTGATGGTACATCACATGATCTCTCCCTTATCAGTGTCACCTACAGGTGGCGCTCACAGTAAAGGTGTATAAAGCTTGTTTGATTGATCATTAGGTCTGTAATATTTCTTTGGCTTCCGTCAAAGAAACAAATGAGTCAGCTATAAACACGATGTCCACACCGGGATGGTGTGAAGGACAGGTCTGTAAATCTACACCTGTGCTTTGACATCTTGTAAACAACCACTGCGCTGTTTGTTCGGTCAGGGTAAACTCTTTCTTTCTTTCTTTCTTTCTTTCTTTCTTTCTTTCTTTCTTTCTTTCTTTCTTTCTTTCTTTCTTTCTTTCTTTCTTTCTTTCTTTCTTTCTTTCTTTCTTTCTTTCTTTCTTTCTTTCTTTCTTTCTTTCTTTCTTTCTTTCTTTCTTCCTTCCTTCCTTCCTTCCTTCCTTCCTTCCTTCCTTCCTTCCTTCCTTCCTTCCGTCCGTCCGTCCGTCCGTCCGTCCGTCCGTCCGTCCGTCCGTCCGTCCGTCCATCCATCCATCCTTATATCCATCCATTCATTCATCCATTCATCCATCCATCCATTCATTCATCCTTATATCAATCCATTCATTCATCAATTCATCCATCCATCCATTCATCCATCCATCCATCCATCCATCCTTATATCCATCCATCCATTCATTTATCCATTCATTCATTCGTCCATTCATCCATCCATTAATCCATCCATCCATTAATCCATCCATTCATCCATCCATCCATTCATCCTTATATCCATCCATCCATCCATCCATTCATCCATTCATTCATCCATCCATCCATCCGTCCTTCCTTCCTTCCTTCCTTCCTTCCTTCCTTCCTTCCTTCCTTCCTTCCTTCCTTCCTTCCTTCCTTCCTTCCTTCCGTCCTTCCTTCCTTCCTTCCTTCCTTCCTTCCATTCATCCATCCATCCATCCATCCATGGAAATAATTGTAATAATCCTAACAAAGCTAAAACAAGAAGTGATTCTTCTGATTTGATGTCAGACTGAGAAGAAAAACTTTTTTGTCTTATTAAAGTGAACATAAATATGAGTGAAAACTGTATCCAGGATTCCGCCATGAAGGATATCACTGAAGCATTCAACACGGAATTTAGCTGTGAAAATAAATAATTCCTGATCATTTTAATACTAAAGTAAGAATTATTTAGACCAGCAATGTTTTGGGATGAAGAATGAACGGAGGTCAGGGTGGTGATGAAACACTTTAATGTTCAGGTTTAATGAAGATCAGGGTGAAGATCAGTGACGGCTTCAGACCCATCAGGATGTTTGTGTTGTTGCTTCCTGTAGAAAACACCAACTGTTCGTCACGTTCTGCTGAATTATGCAGACGTTTTGCTGAAGGCCTTTTTCTGGAGCTTGTGATGCAACACTTCTAGCATGAGGTCCTTTGGATGTTTGGTTTGGAGAGAAGAAAAATCAGCTTCTCCTGACTGCCAGAAGTCGGGACATATTTACTAGTTCCCCGGTTTTTCTGGCCAGCCCTTTGTTTCCCAGCAGCCTCCTCTGTCATCTATAATTCATAATGTTTAATGGGCAGCTGATATTTTGGGGAAACACCATTTGCAAAAAATCAATGGAACAAATAATGAGCGGCTGATGTTGGAACTAGTGAGCTGACAGGAGGAGAAAGTGATGAAAATCAGGGGGATAAACTGATCTGAGTCCAGATTTAAGGCTGATTAATAAATAAATGATGTGCCCCCAACAAAAAATGAATAATTCAGACATTCAGCCATAAAAAAAGATCCTAATAAATGTTGGCCCACATATTGAGATGCACGGTTTGGGTAGCTAATGACCTGAACGTGAACGATGGACTCGGATGAATTTTAAGTGTTTCTGTTCTATCATCAGGGTGAATATCTAAAGGGACAGTAGACACTGACCTGCCTTTACTGCTAGCTTCAGTCAGGTTCACCTTCTACATGAATCACTGCCAAACATTAAACACACTCATAACTCATCAAATTTACATCAGGAGCTTGAATCAGTCATCAAATCTGTGACTTTTTATGAAAAAGGAACAAAGAATAAAAGGTTATTGCATCTGGATCCCCTCTGCTTTGCTGAAATAATTTTATTCAGACAGGAGTGTATTCCACCATGAATGGCTAAAGTCATGCTACAGATTTTTAATCAGATTTAAGTCCAGACTTTGACTAGGACACTTAGAAACCCTTCTTTTGTTGTGAACCATTCAGACTTCCTGGTGACATCTGGATTGTTGTTCTGCTGTGGAACCAAAGTGGGCCTCAGGTCACAAACTGGTTTCCTCCCTGAATGCAGAACCCATGGTTCCACCAGGTACAGCAAGTCCTCCCAGTGCTGAAGCAGCAAAGCAGCCCAGATCATCATACTGCCACCACCATGACTCCAGATGTAACAGGATCAAAAACTTCTAGAAAGGTCCACTTCTGTCCCTTCAGTTTCCCAGAAGTCTTTGGGGTCATCAAGAGGTTTTCTAGTAAATGTGAGACAGGTGTTTGTGTTATTTTGGTTCACCAGTGGTTCTGGTCTTGGAACTCTCCCAGGGAGTCCATTTAATCTCTTTCTGTTTGTTGAATCATGACCTCTGACCTTAGTTGAGTTAGATGTCATTAAGCCTGAATTTAAATGAAGGAGATTTCTATTCTATTCTATTCTATTCTATTCTATTCTATTCTATTCTATTCTATTCTATTCTATTCTAAGTGTTTGGTTTCTTCTCCAGAGTCCATGTTCAAAGATGACATCCAGTATGCATTAATAAATGGGCCCAACCCTCCTGGTTCCATCAGATCATCCTACTAACTTTGACACTGGGTCAGTACATCAGACCAGCTTCAGGGTTTGATGACTGAAGGTGTGGACCAAGACTGATGGAGATAAATATGTTGAAGTGATGAGTAAAAAACTGCATTATGTAGAAGTTCAGCCTCCAGATTTGACCTGGTTCTGAAGGTCTCATTGAGCAGAAGGTAATCTGGGTTTTAAAAGCACCATAAAGCTCCTCTGGTTCCCCTATGACCCATTGATGTTCCGTACTGTGCTGTTAAATTAAATGGATACAAAAAGGAACATTTCCGCCTATCTTCATCACTTTAACTACAATGGAGACGGAGCGAAGGGATCAGGAGGAACCGTCGACTCGCCTAGTGCTACCTGTCAATCTAAACCCAGAGTTTTCTCAGAGACCCTAAGGGGCCTCAGAGCTCCGACTCTAATCCTGTTGTCAATCTGAGGGTTGGCGGAGGCAGTTCCATCCTCTGCAGGAATGCTCTGACCTCTGTCCACTGGAAGGGGGGGGGGTCTACAGCCCGCTAATTCCTCTATTGACAGCCTGTCTGGCTGCAACTGCTGCTGCATGTTAATGAGCTAAATGCAGATCAACGGATACACCTCATTCAGTTCGTAATTTGTTCTGTTTCAAGTATCTTCAGAAATGTCAACATCATTAAGAACTTCAGGAGCATTCTGTATTTACTGATGTTATTTGTTATATTTCTCTAGTTGATAAAACATTACACTAGAAAGGCTAAGGTTCTGTTTTAGTTTACTTTAACATCTAATTCTGTGCAGTGAAGGTCAAACATTGAGGGTTAGGGGTTTTCCTACTATCCTGACAGAGTAACCATGGGACTATAACACTGCGACTATAATCAAATCAAATCAAACTTTATTTATGAAGCGCTTTTCATACAAGAAGTTGCATCACAAAGTGGTTTACAGGTTAAAATGACCCCACATAAACCACAATCCCATCCCTCCCCTGCAGATTTAAAAGCATGATCACAGTTATACCCCCTCCCCCCAACCCAACCTCGATGCACACACACAGTTAAAAGCAACAGGTCGCCCAGTGGAGGCAAGGCCAAGACCCCCACCTCCACCCAAGCTCCACCTGGAGAGTACCCAGGCAACTACAGCCGACCACCGCTCCCAGGGCAGAGGGCTCCCACAGAGGAAACACTGGAACGGGGATTAAGATAAATTAAAATATAAAAATAAGCAGTAAATTAATGTGATAAGATTAAATAGTAAAACACTCAATATAATCTTATAAAACATGCAGAGCAATTAAACAGACAATAAAAAATAATAATCAGTTAAAAGCTCGGCAAAAAATGTGAGTCTCTTAAAAACATGAACGTTCTCCAGGGCCCTGAGGTCCTCTGACAGCCCGTTTCAGAGGTGAGGGCCAAAAAAACTGGAAAGACGCCTCACTATGAGTGTGTGTCCTAACTTTTGGGGTGACAAGGAGACGGCTGCCAGAGGAAAAGGGGATTATATCACTGTGACTACAACACTGTGACTATAACACAGTGACTATAACACGGTCACTATAACACAGTGACTATAACACGGTCACTATAACACTGGGACTATAACGCTGGGAATATAACGCTGGGACTATAACGCTGGGACTATAACACTGGGACTATATAACTGGGACTATAACACTTGGATTATAACACTGGGACTATAACATTGGGACTAAATCGAGGGGACTATAACAAGGGGACTATAACAAGGATACTATAAGAATGGGACTATAGCACCTGGACTAAAACGCTCGGATTATAATGCTGTGACTATAACACTGGGACTATAACACTGGGACTATAACACTGTGACTATAACACTGGGACTATAATGCTGGGACTATAACTCTGTGACTATAACACTGTCATTATAACACTGGAACTATAACACTGGGACTATAACACTGGGACTATAATGCTGGGACTATAACACTGGGACTATAGCAATGTGACTATAACAACGGGACTATAACAAGGGGACTACAACAAGGGGACTATAACAAGGATCCTCATTCCTTGAGAGATTCGACGCGGGTAAGCCGTATTGCGTCATTTCCTGTTGTCACTGTTGTGCTCCCTGTAAGCTGTTTGGTCTTCAGACTCTTTTGAATTGATCTTATTTTTTCTGTGCTGAGGCCTTTCTAAGTTATTTTAACACACAAGCACACTAAAACGCCGATTTTGTGGTGGTGTACTTTACGTTTTGGGAACTCCTTGTAACTAGCTGAGCTAGCGAGACCTTACCACCCCAAGAAAAGCTGTGTGTTTCACACAGCTTTTCTTGGGGTGGTAATGTCTCGCTAGCTCAGTTAGCTTAGCTTCATTGCGGCTATGGCTGCTCTTCTCTCTCCTGTCTGTAACCTTTCTCTTCTCTCTTGCTCTCTCTGTCAGTTACTTCCCTGCCTCCTTTAGTGATAATGGTAACTGTAATAAATGTAATAAATTTGTAGCTTTGGAGCCGAGGGTATCAGAATTAGAAGTACTGCTCCTCGCTGTTGAAAAACCACCAGTTAGCCGAAGCCCATTAGCCAGCGCGGAGCCAACAAGGATAGAACCCCTTAGCTGTCCTCCGGTAGAGCCCGCGCAGCCGGGACCTCAGGCTGGTTGGGTGACTGTACGTAGGAAACATAGTTCTAGGACCCAGCCCCCGGGCCACCACCAACCGGTCCACGTTTCTAACAGATTTTCCCCGCTCAGCGACACACCTGCTGAGAAGCCGACCCTGGTAATTGGCAGCTCCATAGTCAGAAACGTGGCATTAGAGACACCATTGATCATAGTCAAATGTTTGCCAGGGGCCAGAACGGGCGACATCAAATCCTACCTGAAACTGCTGGCTAAAGATAAGCGTAAATACAGTAAGATTGTTATTCACGCTGGCGGTAATGACACCGGTTACGCCAATCGGAGGTCACTAAAATTAGTGTTGCTTCAGTGTGTAAGTTTGCCAAAACAATGTCCAACTCGGTAATCTTTTCTGGTCCCCTGCCTGATCGGACCAGTGACGACATGTTTAGCCGCATGCTGTCATTCCATCAATGGTTGTCTAGGTGGTGTCCTGCAAACGATGTGGGCTACATTGATAACTGGAGAACATTTTGGGGAAAACCTGGTCTGATCTGGAGAGACGGCATCCATCCCACTTTGGATGGAGCAGCTCTTCTTTCTAGGAATATGGCCAAATTTATTAGTCCTCCAAAACACTGACAACCCAGGATCCAGACCAGGAAGCAGAGTCGTAGTTTAACCCACCTCTCTGCTGCTTCTGTACTGTTACCCACCCATTACCCTATAGAAACAGTGTCTTGCCCACGGCCAAAATTAAATGGATTAAAAGTTAAGCCAACAAAAGCAAATTATGGAAATCTCATAAAAATAAATACAACTTTGACTGAACAGAAAAATAAATCTATTAAACGTGGTTTATTAACATAAGATCTCTCTCCTCAAAGACTTTGTTAGTAAATGACTTGATTTGTGATAATCATTGATTTCCTTTGTCTCCGAGAAACCTGGTTGCAGCAGGAGGATTATGTCAGAATAAATGAGTCAACACCTTCCAGTCATTTAAATTTTCACATTCCTAGAAATACTGGGCGAGGAGGAGGAGTTGCAACCATTTTCCGGTCTGATTTACTAATTAGTCCCAGACCAATTGATAGCTACAGTTCTTTTGAACATCTAACCCTTATTTTTCCTCATCCAAGTTGCAAAACATTAAGACCATTTATGTTTGTGGTTTTGTATCGTCCACCAGGCCCTTACTCTCAATTCTTGGATCAGATCTCACATTTTTTATCTGATTTAGTATTAAATACTGATAGGGTTATTATAGTGGGGGACTTTAATATTCATGTGGATACTGAAAGTGATAAATGCAGCCTTTAATGCTATTTTAGAATCAATTGGCTTTACTCAAAAAGTACAGGGATCGACCCACTCGGGCAAACACACTTTGGACCTTGTACTGACATACGGTATTGAGTGTGAGGAAATAACAGTCCACCCACATAACCCGGTTCTGTCTGATCTGACAGTGTAATAGTCACAGAGTTATAGTCCCAGTGTTATAGTCCCAGTGTTATAGTGACAGTGTTATAGTCAGTTCTATAGTCCCCTTGTTATAGTCCCAGTGTTATAGTCCCCGTGTTAAAGTCCCCTTGTTATAGTCCCCTTGTTATTGTCCCCTTGTTATAGTCCCGGTGTTATAGTCCCAGTGCTATAGTCCCAGTGTTATAGTCCCAGCGTTATAGTCGCCTTGTTATTGTCCCGGTGTTATAGTCCCAGTGCTATAGTCCCAGTGTTATAGTCCCAGTGTTATAGTCGCCTTGTTATTGTCCCGGTGTTATAGTCCCAGTGCTATAGTCCCAGTTTTATAGTGACAGTGTTATAGTCCCAGTGTTATAGTGACAGTGTTATAGTCACAGAGTTTTAGTCCCAATGTTATACTCCCCTTGTTATAGTCCCGGTGTTTTAGTCCCAGTGTTATAGTCCCAGTGTTATAGTCCCAGTGTTATAGTCCCAGCGTTATACTCCCAGTGTTATAGTGACAGTGTTATAGTCCCCTTGTTATAGTCCCAGTGTTATAGTGACAGTGTTATAGTCCCCTTGTTATAGTCCTAGTGTTATAGTGACAGTGTTATAGTCCCAGTGTTATAGTCCCAGCGTTATAGTCCCAGTGTTATAGTGACAGTGTTATAGTCCCAGTGTTATAGTCACAGTGTTATAGTCACAGTGCTATAGTCCCAGTGTTATAGTCCCAGTGTCATAGTCCCAGTGTTGTAGTCCCAGTGTTTTAGTCCCAGTGTTATAGTGACAGTGGTATAGTCCCCTTGTTATAGTCCCAGTGTTATAGTCCCAGTGTTATAGTCTCAGTGCTATAGTCAAACTGTTATTGTCACAGTGTTATAGTCCCAGCGTTATAGTCCCAGCGTTATAGTGACAGTGGTATAGTCCCCTTGTTATAGTCCCAGTGTTATAGTCCCAGTGTTATAGTCCCCTTGTTATAGTCCCCTTGTTATAGTCCAGGTGTTATTGTCCCAATGCTATAGTCACGGTGTTATAGTCCCAGTGTTATAGTCCCAGTGTTATAGTCCCAGTGTTATAGTCACAGAGTTATAGTCCCAGTGTTGTAGTGACAGTGTTATAGTCAGTGCTATAGTCCCCTTGTTATGGTCCCAGTGTTATAGTCCCAGTGTTGTAGTCCCCTTGTTATAGTCCAGGTGTTATTGTCCCAATGCTATAGTCCCGGTGTTATAGTCCCAGTGTTATAGTCCCAGCGTTATAGTCCCAGTGTTATAGTCCCAGTGTTGTAGTGACAGTGTTATAGTCAGTGCTATAGTCCCCTTGTTATAGTCCCAGTGTTATAGTCCCAGTGTTGTGGTCCCTATAACGCTGGGACTATAACACTGGGACTATAGCACTGGGACTATAACACCGGGACTATAACAAGGGGACTATAACAAGGGGACTATAACACTGGGACTACAGCACTGGGACTATAACACCGGGACTATAACAAGGGGACTATAACAAGGGGACTATAACACTGGGACTATAACACTGGGACTATAACGCTGGGTCTATAACACTGGGACTATAACGCTGGGTCTATAACACTGGGACTATAACACTTGGATTATAACCCTGGGACTATAACACTGGGACTATTACGAGGGGACTATAACAGGGGGACTATATCAAGGGGACTATAAGACTGTGACTATAACACTGGGACTAAAACGCTGGGACTATACCACTGGGACTGTACCACTGGGACTATAAAATTGGGACTATAACAAGGGGACTATAACCAGGGGACTGTAACAAAGGGACTATAACACCGGGACTACAACACTGGGACTGTAGCACTGGTACTATAATATATATATATAATAATTCTATGTTAATAAGTAACATAAATCTGCTGTCACGGGTAATAACGTTTTTGTTTTTTTTTCATAGTTAAACAATTGGAAATCTGCATATGTCTTTTATTTGGAAATTTGCCAGATGTTTTACACAGCTTCTGTGTCTGATTTCCTGTCTGGCCCGATCTAAACTGCTGAGCCTGACACGTTTTAGAGGCGTAGCGTGTAAAAACTAGACTTGCTTTAGAATAGGGCCGTGACACAACGCTTCTGAGACTCGTTCGTTTCGCGCTGCTTCACGCCCAGTAGAAACGCCCCCATTGACTAAATGGCAGCTATTCGCTGCATATTACGCTTCGCAGACCTGACGGACCACTAATTGGTTTGGTGGAATGTGGGGGTTGCACTACAGTCAGTCATTCACGCAC
The DNA here is from genome assembly GCA_963556495.2 of Valencia hispanica. Taxonomy (NCBI): domain Eukaryota; kingdom Metazoa; phylum Chordata; class Actinopteri; order Cyprinodontiformes; family Valenciidae; genus Valencia; species Valencia hispanica. The sequence continues at coordinate 61,688,727 of OY747702.1, read as the reverse complement.
ACATTCACATGCTGGTAAGCTACATTGTAGCCACAGCTGTACTGGGGCACACTGACAGAAGCGAGGCTGCCAAACACTGGCGCCCCCCTCTGACCACCAGCAGCAGGCAAGGAGGATGAAGTGTCTTTCCCAAGGACCGACAGGGACGGTGTCAGGGTTCGAACAGGCAACCCACCAGTTACAGGACAAGCGCTCATGGTTTTCTGAGTTTTTGTTCTGCACGTTGGTCCCATAAAGACACCATTACAAGCAGGAACTGCCCAGAAAAGTGCTATGCCCCCTGCTGTCCTGGTGGTGAAATGCTTTGCAAGGCTCCCCAGGCAACGGAGAAGTCTGCTGACCGAGAACTGTAAACTAGGCTGAAGTGCATGATTGAGCAACAATGACTAAACGGCTGAGAATTCCCACAATGTTAGAGATAATAATAATAAAGTCAGAACAAAAATGAGCTTTTCAAAACACAAACATTTAATTACTCGTAAACAGATGAAACTATTAATTTTTATGTTTTGTTACATTCAGAAGTTTTTGATCCTGTCAAATAAACCATTTTTCAGACATTGACGTTAACATGGGTCATAATTTCACTCTTTACATGAGCATAACTCCTTCAATAAGTCCTTCAATCATTTCCTGCTGTGTTACATTTAATGATGTTTAAAAGTAACACAAAAACAACCAAACTTGAACTTTATGCAAAGGACTGAACGAATTCAGGATTTCTCCTCATTCCAGCTGGATGGAGCTATTTTTCAGGTTCTTCATCGGAACCAAAGGCCAGCTGACCCAAACCAACAGTCCTAGCAGTATTACCAGTAGTAGAACCACCATTAGTAGTGCCAACCCAGTACTCAGTGACCTAGGGATCATCCCTGATTTACCCCCTACTTTCCTCTCTCACATATTCAGACAAAAGCAGCGAGTGATCAATGTTTAGGTCCCAACATCTCCCTCAGCAGACGAATGAAGGAAAGCTCTGGATCAGACTGGAGCAGAGATGAAGCTCCTGGTATTCAGACTAATGATGAGGAGGATAAAGTGAGAAAGCAGCGCTGCAGCAGGCGGGGAAATGACTGCAGCTGCACATGTCTAATAGGATCCAGAGTTTGTTTGGAGCTTCTTTAATGTGTCTATTACTAGAGCTGAGATATTGGATCGGTCGCAGGATAATTGTCTCTGCTGCTTCACTGGAGGTAATAATGATCATGTCCTGAACACAAAGGTGTCGTGTAAAGCACTTAGATACAACATGATTACTGATGTTACACACACACACACCCTGACGCCTGCTGCAGCTGCAGGATCATTAGACCCTCAGAGGAACATTGAGGTCAAACTGAGATCTGTCCACTGGAAGGAGAAGAAGCTGCTGCTGTTGAAGATCCATGGATCTCTTCTCTCTCTAGCTCAGCCCACAGGTTTTCTCCACGATTCAGATCTGGGGACTGAAATGTTCTTGGAGGAAGGATGACTCAGAGTTGGTAGAACCGCTGTTGGTGTTTTGGATCATTGTCCTGCTGAAGGAACAAGCAACGACCCGTTTTCATGTTTCTCACAGAGGCTGAAGCATTTTTTATGCCAGTGGCAGCACAAAGTGCTATACAAGATAAAAACTATATACATCACACAAATTAAAACCTAATAAATTTAAAAACACAGAAAACACCCACCCCTTCCCCTCAAGTAATAGAAGCATGGTCTCCACCCTTTGTTTCTGTCTCTAAATTTTAAACAAAAAATGAAAACAAACATGATGCCGACTGATCCAGAAATCTCTCAGTACTTTTTAGAACCAGCAGAAGAAAACAAGCAGGAAGCAGCAGGGCTGGTGGCGCCGGTACAGGGACAGGACTGGGTCCAGTACTCTGCCCAATAAACTCCTCTCATGGAAAGTCCTTAGATGAGTTCCTGGTGAGTCTCGGTTCCCAGGATGGTTCTCCTCCCAGGGAACCACTGGAGGTCATGGAGCTCATTCATTATTCTGGTCTTTATTTAAAGTTAATTTATGATCAAATCATTTTAGGGTTTCTTCCCTGAACCTAATATTTCCTTCATCACCTGAGTGTAAAAAACCCTCAGCACAATCAGAGGAGATGGTCAGAACCTCTCAGACATCAGAACCTCTCAGTTTAGAAACAGAAATCATCAGTAATTCTGCTCTAATGGGTAAAAATAAGCAGAAAAGAGTTGAGATTAAAGAAAGAAAACACACAGTTCAGTGTGTGTGTGGGTGTGTATCTGTGTGTAGGTGTGTGTGTGTGTCATGGAACGTGGCTTTACATTAACCCCAATGTAAATGTTCAGAAGAAGATGAAAGGCCAGCCACTGCTTCTGAAAACACTGGGCTGTGAATAAAGGTCAGCATGCAGCGCTGTCAGCACACACACACACACACTGTTGTCTTAAGAGGATCTGAGCATTTTCAGAGCTGAATGGTTTTAAAAATGAAGATGAGGAGCCTATTTCGGCGTTCCTCATGAAAAGCCTGGAATAGTTCAGCTTTGACTGGGATGATCTTAAATATTTTCATTTTCCAGAAGATAAAAATCAGATGTTTAAAGATAAAATGTTCTGACCCTTGTTCAATTTACAGCAGTTTTATCTCTGTCAGCTTTTCCTCTTATATCAAACCTGAAATGATAAATTACTTGTACTTAGCACTTTCTCTAGTCCTGAAGACCCCAAAGGCTGCTGAACACACAAGTGACCTATGACCACTGTCAAAAAGCAAGAAGGGTGAAATGTGTTGCCCAAGGACACAACGGCCAAGATGGACAGAGCGGGGGCTTAAACTGGCAACCTTCCAGTTACTGGAAGAACTCCTACCTCCTGAGCCACGGTTGCCACTCAACCATCTGAACCATCTCAGGTATCTGTTTCATGTTCACTATTATGGCTGGACGGTGGAGCAGTGGGTAGCACTTGGAAGCAAGAAGGTCTTGGGTTTGAATCCCAGCCTGGGGTTTGTCTGCATGGAGTTTGCATGCATTGGTTCTCTCCGGGTACTCTGGTTTCCTCCCACAGACCCTAAATGTGTGTGTGTGGACCTTGCCCCTCGTCTAATGAACACCAGACCCCTGACCCTCCAAGCATAACCTGTATAGAATTGATTATCTGCAGCATCTTCATACATGCTATCAAACTGAGCGATAAACTAGCAGAGATACCTGGAGAATTCTAGTAGGGTTTTCCAGTCTGAACCAATGATTGTGGTCCTCTGCAGATATCAGGAGTCCCCGTGGTTTTAGGCCCTATTTCAATAGCCAGGACCATGCTACAGATTCAGAATTTAACGTTTATTAAAGGCATAGAGAATTGAATGGTCTGGGGAGAGGCGTCGCCGAAGACCCGGAAGACTCAGTGTGGGGGTGCAGTCTTCGGGAAATCGTCTTTCCGAGCCTGCTAAGCCTGATAAGAAAGTGAGTCTGCGGATGAACTGCATGATAGCTGGGGAAGGAGATCGACCTTTGTTAATAATTTCTACGACGGCTTCATTATCAGAGTGAATGAGGATAGAGTTTTCGTGTCCCCAAAGAAGGGCCGCTATTACAATGGGGTAAAGCTCGTGGAGAGCAGAGGAAGGGAGGGCGGACTGGGGCTGAAGGGAATCGAACTCCAGGGGCCAGCCTGAAGCGAACCACCTCCCTTGGTAGTAGCCCCCGAAACCAATGGAAGGGGCAGCATCAGTAAAGAGCTGAATGTCTTCGGGAAGGGAGACAAAATTGTTATAAAAGAAAGAGATAGCGTTCCAGGAGGAGAGGAAATCTCGCCAGAGCAGCATCTCGGTACGACAGGGCTCGGTGAGGGCGAGCCAATCGTGGAGGCATGGCACGCTAGCGGCAGTGGACGGAAGGTGGGACAGGATGGACCGAACCTGGGGAATGATGCTGACGGCGCAGTTAAAATGACCCAGGAGAGACATCAGTTGCTGTTTAGAGCAAATGTTAGTGAGGAGAAAGTTTGATAGCATGAGGGAGATCCGGTGGACCTTCTCGAGCGGCAGAGAAGCCTGGAAGGAGACTGAGTTGAGGGTGATGCCCAATACCTCCAGAGAGGTAAGGGGCCCCACTGTCTTCTCGTCAGGGAGAGGGACACCTATGTTTGAGAAGGCCTCGGTGAGAGCGCGAAGCCCCGAACGGGGGGAAGAAGAAGCGGGGGTGATGACCAGGAGGTGAAGGACATGTGGCAGACGGTATGTATTAGGCAATACCCAGCAGAGGGCCTCAGAGAGTGAATCAAAGATCCTAGGACTACTTCTGCAGCCGAAGGTGAGCCAGACCGCGATGTAGTAAGCCCCCTTCCAATGGATGCAGAAAAAATGCCAGAAGTCCGGGTGAAGGGGGAGGACCTTGAAAGCGCTATTAATGTCTGCCTTGGCGAGCCAGGAGCCCCGGCCAGCCAGATGAAAAAGGACGATTGCGTGATCGATGGTAGTGTATTGCATTGAAAAATCGGGAAAGGGGATAAGGCTGTTGATGCTAGGCCTGGGAGAACTTTGAGGCGCTGACAGGTCAATAATCAGACGTTTCTTTCTGGAGTATTTGCGAGTGGCGACGGCCAAGGGTTTAACTCGGAAGACTGAGAAAGGGGGGTGACTGAAAGGGCCGATCATAAACCCCTCCTCTACCTCCTTGCAGAGCAGAGAATCGGCCACATCGGGCTCCGAGAGGGCAGACCGCAGATTGGTACAAGAGGCCGAACTATCGGAGAGGACCTCTATACCGGGGTGAAACCCGTGGATGAACTCCTGGACCAGAAAATCGACAAACTCCTTATCGGGGTGGCTGGCCAGGGCGGAAGCGAAGGCCCTCACCTTGATTGGTGTGGCGAGGTGGCAGGCTAGTCAGTCGGGCCGCGGGGTCGGGTTGTGGGGGCAGGAGCCCCTGGAGTGGGCCCCTCCACAGAAGGAACAGGAGTGCAGAAACCTGCAGCTCGAGGAAGAGCAGCCCTGCCCGTTAAAATTGTTGCAGACCATCCGGCCCCCCTGATAAACCAGAGGACGGCCGTGCCTGTCAGGGCATTGGCCCTGGGGCATTGGCCCTGGGGCTGGTAAGCGAGGGTCTAGGGATAGGCGGAGGAGCGGCGATGGACAGGCGGTCAGGGGCCCACGGGCTACGGGCCGCAGAGGCCCGGGACCAGAGGGGGGCGATAGAGGTGCAACCTGTGGCAGGGTGGGAGGGGAAGCAAGGGCTGCAAAGATGCGGCAATAGAGCTCAGAGTCGAGCGCACCCCAGTACGTCCCCTGGTTTAACTGGGCGAGCCGGCCTGCAGCCTGGGAGGAAAAAAAGGTATGATATGACCAGAACCCCGTGCCCCCGAACCGGAGAGCCAAGTCCAGTACGATGGACAGGTAATCGTCCAGCTCGGGCCGCCGGTCAGGGAACACGGAGCAAATGGTGTCTCGGTAAAAGGAGAAGGCCAGGGCGACCCGGGACCCGGGAGAGGGGGGGAGGGGCGGGCCCAGCTGCATAGGCCCTAGACAAGCAAATAATTCTCGGGGCTGGCCCGAGAGGCCCAAGAGGGGTGAAGGAGGAGGGGTAGGTCAACATGATTACCTTGGAGGATCTGCTGATGTAGCGCGGGGTGAACCGGGGAAGGGCAGTTGATGGAGGAAAGAGACCGAAAGGGGGGGAATGGCTGTGGAAAGAGAATAGGGAACCTAGAGGGGGGAGGGCCGGGGGAGGTAGAGGAATGGAGGGGGTGGGGGGGGTGCAGGTCAGCAGAGGGCTGAGAGTGAGACGGCGGGAGAACCTGAGGAGCTGTTGAAGCGGCGGCCATAGGGAAGGAAATGGAGGGGGTTACGGAGGGAGGAGGGGGGGCCGAAAGCGAGCTAGAATCGGGGAGGAAAGAAGGGACGGAAAGAGAGGACGGATGGGCACCAGTGAAAGGCGTTACCTGAGAGGAAAGGGAGAAGAAGAAATTAGTCAGAAAGGAAGCAAACTCATGAAAAGAGGGAGCCGGCGCAGGGTAACGTGGCGGCTCACCGCCAGCAGGGGGTGCCGTGGGCGCTGGGCCTGAGACAACGGGGAGGGGAACTGCGTCACCAGAAGTTCTGCTCGACGAGGAAACGAGGACAGCAGAAGCAGGAAGCCCAGGACGGAATGGGGATGAACGGGGAGGAGGAGGTGGAAAAGGGAGCCCGAAAAAATGGGCCTTGTTGGCGGAGCAGCTGAAAGGGATACCCCTGTCCCGAAGCACACGCTGGAGCCGCGCCACTGTCCAGCCGGACATGTCGGGGCGGCTTGGAGCTGCAACCGGGGAACACCGAGCGAGAGGGGAGGCCCGAGCTCGAGGCGCTGGAGCTCAGCGCTAACTGCCAGAGGATTGAGGAGGGTGAGCCCGGCCCGGCTGAGCCGAAGACGGAAGCTCTGAGACGAGGCAGGAGAGGAGGGAAGCCGGCCCAAGCGGCCGTGAGAGGCTGGAACGAACGGGGTGGGAAACTGATCTGGCTGCGAGATCTGGGGTGAAGGAGTGGCGGCTGGGGAAGACCGGCGGAATCCTGCTAGCTCGAGGAAAGCCGTACACTGAGAGAGACTTGGCGGACCACGGGCTGCGGGGATGCCCTGACAGAAGCCGCCGAAGAGGAACTCATCGTCCGATTCGGACGGATCGACGCTGAGCGTGAGAGCGTCCATGCCAGGAACAACGAAGCAGAAGCTTTGAGCGAGGTAAGAGAGCACGAATGACACGCAGAAGTCCGAACTGATCGCGTGAAAACAAACGAGACAGACAAGGGATGAAGGGCAGGCAGAGTTAATATGTGTAGTGCGACGTGATTAGAGACGTAGAGCAGGCGTGAGGTACCGGGTGAATCGAGTTAAGACTGATTAGGATTTATGAAGCGGGTTTGAGGCGTGGCCTTGCTCCTGAACTTAAGTTAACCTGTTAACTCCATTTAATCTTCCATTGTTATTAATAAGATTGGGATGAAAACAGCTGTGTCATATTTAGGGTGTTTGACTCTGAATACACGCAACAACCACAGACAACAGATGAATGTTTGGTAGCGGGCTGAACTGTGGAGAACAGGGTAAGTGATTCATTCTTTAGAGGTTTTGTGATTAAAGCAACACTAAAGAGTTTTTTTGCCTTAAAATAATGTTTCCGAACTCGTGTCAGTGGTTCATCAACTCATAAAAGGGTGAAACGGCACTTCTGCATTCGCTTTGCAGCCCTCTATCGGCCATAACAGCACTATGTAAGTTTGGGTCATTGGGTAGCGGTTTTGTAGTTCAAATGAGACTACAGATGTGACATGCTTTACAGCAGGCCTCACAAAACCCGGTAGGTGCAGCATCCTGCAAGGCTCTCTGGGTGGAGCATACTCGGCAGGTACATATAAATGGAAGATACATAGCAGCAGGTAGCTTGAACAATTGTCAACATGACAGAGCCTGCAAAGAAAAGTAAGAGTATGTCAGAGGAGGCAAAGAAAAGAAAATAGGAGCATGATAGAGAAAGAGCTCGAACTGGAGTAAACATTGGACCGGCTTTCACTCGTTGGCGAGAGTTGAAGGAGGCTACAAGGTGCGATACTGATGGTCACTTGGCTTTGTTGCTGCTGGACTTGTAAGTAATAATCATTTTTCACTCCCACAGTGTGCATAGATCTGTGTACGATACATTGTAGATTGTTTTATATCGATTGGCTAATGTTAGCTAAGGCGTTAGCTACTGTCCTAAGCATGTAAGTTTGTGTTTCCCACTGATGTTCTGAGTTGAATGCCGTGAAGGATGACAATAACTGTCAAAAGCCGGTCCTGGTTAGCCTCCTAACAAATAACGTGCATGTGACGCGACCGTGGGCTAAATTATTTACGACAGCGGTAATGGACAATTCTGCTTCTGACCTGTAGAGGGAACCGAAAAGCAAAAACTCTTTAGTGTTGCTTCAAATGTCTCTAGATATGGTGGGTAAAGCTTACTTTCCAGAATGGTGAAGAGCTCCAAGGGAAGGTAAGAAGGAGAACAGTTACTGAGGCTGGCTGGGCGTGGTCTGGGGGCTGATCCGATGTCTGTTTGGGGGGGGGCAGCGTTGGAGTGTGGACAGGCAGGTGATCGGCTGGAGCGTATGCAGGTCAGTTTCTCTCCAGGGATGAGAAGGTGAACAAGAGGAACCCAAACATTAAGTGGCCTGTTACCACAAAAGGTGAGTAAACCATCTGAGTCAGTCTCAGGGAGACGCTCCTCTGTTAAGCTCCAGTGCTGATAAAGCTGATGAGAATCAGCTGGTGAAAACTGTTCATCGCACCTTGCACAAAGGTAGAGACACAAACAGACACACCCACAATCCCGGCACATGGAATTGTAACAAGCTGCAGCTAAGATGCATCATTGACTCTATCCTTCACCCAGTTGGTTCCCTTCTCTCAGCAGCTGGAGGCATCAGCACCAGATATCAGGAGGATGACATCCTCATTATCCTGTTAATATCTGGGAGGGTTACTCGATGAAATCCTTTCATTTAGAGTTCAGACTCAGCTTTCGGTAAAAAAAGAACAAAAAAAACATTTAACTGGGTTTTATATTAGCAGGGCCATGTCTGTCAGGGTCCTGGTTACTGTTGTGTAGGTTTTGTGTACTTCTCTGGAGGCTGGTGCTACTGTGCTCCTGCACATCTGGTCTCTAGTCAAAAGGAGATTCCTGAAAGTCCTCTGGTTCCACAGGAGCTCCTCTCCTGTGGAACCAGCTCCCAGTTTTAGTCCGTGAGGCAGACATTCTGTTTACTTTTCAGGCCAGGCTTAAAACGTTCCTTCTTGATAAAGCTTATAGTTAGAGTGGCTAAGGTCATCCTGAGCTATCTCTGTAGTTATGCTGCTATAGGGTTAGACTGCTGGAGGACAGACTGACCACTTTTCTTCACTCTGCTACTTTTCTCTCCTACGACTCTCCAGTTGTATTATTTGCTGTTATTTTGACTGTTAACTTTGTGTTTCTCTCAGTGTTTTTCTCTCCATAGAAGCTCCACTTGGTCTGGTATCCTGCTTAGCTACAATGCCCTGTTGGACGGGGGGCATCGACTGGGATGATGCTCCCAGTAACTGAACATCCTCCGTGCCCTGTTATCAACTTTTTACTTTCTGTAACATAGAAAGTTCTCTTACATCAGATCTTCTGTTCTTTAGTGGTAATCTTTGCAGCAATCTTAGTGGTAACCTTAGTGGTAACCTTGGTGGTAATCTTAGTGGTTACCTAGCTGGTAACCTTGGTGGTAACCTTAGTGGTAAGGCAAGGCAAGGCAAGGCAAGGCAAGGCAAGGCAAGGCAAGGCAATTTTATTTGAATAGCACACTTTCAACAGCAGGGTAATTCAAGGTGCTTTACATGATTTGGTGATTTAAAAAAACAAAAAAACAAAACAAACAGATATGGCATATAACATTGGAAATTAAAAGAAACACACATTACACATGATACACAATAAAACAAGAGAAAGATCAATAAGGCAAGGGAGCATGAACACATTTCATACAAATGACATCAATCATTTACTCGAAGGAAATTCTAAACAGATGGTTTTTAGTTTTGATTTAAAGCAGTTCAGAGTTTCAGCACCTCTACACTCGTCAGGAAGTTTGTTCGAGATAAGGGGAGCATAGAAACTGAAAGCTGCTTCTCCATGTTTAGTTCTGAGTCTAGGGATGTTTAGTAGGCTAGAGTTGGAGGACCTGAGTGGTCTTGGTGGTTGGTACCGTGACAACAGGTCTTCAGCATATTTTGGTGCTAAGCCATTCAATGATTTATAAACTAGTAAAAGTATTTTGAAGTCTATTCTCTGAGCTACAGGGAGCCAGTGTAAGGGCTTTAGAACTGGGGTGATGTGCTCTACTTTCCTGGTTCTAGTGAGGATGCGAGCTGCAGCGTTCTGGATCAGCTGCAGCCGTCTGATTGACATTTTAGGCAGACCTGTGAAGATGCTGTTGCAGTAATCAAACCGACTAAAGATAAACGCATGGATGAGTTTTTCTACGTCGTGTTGCAACACGGTCCGATTGACCGTCTAATTGTTAGAATCTTTTCAGTGAAAAAGCTGGCGAATTCATTGCAGGCCCTGGTAGAATTTAGTTCAGGGACTACTGTCACTAAAGGATTAGTTAGTCTTTCCACTGTTGCAAATAGAGTCCGTGAATTATCAATGTTTCTGTTGATGATTTCAGAAAATAACAATTCCCTAGCATCTTTCATAGTTAGATGATATCTATGCAGTTTCTCTTTGTAGATCTCACAGTGAACCTGGAGTCGAGTTTTCCGCCATTTTCTCTCGGCTCGTCGACACTCTCTTTTTTCACTACGTACCAGTGGATTACTAGTCCACGGAGACTTCTTTCTACCTAAGACTACTTTCACTATAGTTGGAGCAATGGAATCCATGATGTCTGAGATTGTCGCAAGGAAATTATCTACCAACTTATTTACTGAGTTTGAGTTGGGAGATGAGGGGGATGTGGTGGAAGGGTAAATACGTTTAAAGGTTTCTACTGAGCTGTCCCCTAGAAAACGCTTTTTTACAGTGGTCTTACTGTGGCTGGATAATTTAACAGAGCTGGTAATTTCAAAGAAAATACAGAAATGGTCAGATAATGCAATATCAATTACCAAGACGTTGGACATATTTAAACCTTTGCTGATAATTAAGTCCAGAGTGTCCTTTATTGTGTGTTGGTTGTTTGACATGCTGGGTCAGGCCGAAGTTGTGGAGAGTATCATCTAATGTTTTTGGTTGTCTATCTTTGGGGTTGTCTGCATGGATGTTAAAATCCCCCACAATGATTAGTTGGTCATAGTCGATACATATTACAGAAAGAAGGTCATTGAAATCATTAAAGAAGTTAGAGTTACATTTTGGTGGTTTATATAAACTTAGAAATAAAGCTTTGTTAGGCTCATTTATCTGGGTGGCTAGGTATTCAAAAGAATCAAATGTGCCCAGGGTTACCTTTTTAAAGTTCATTGAGTTGTGAAAAATGGTGGCTACACCTCCACCTCGTCTGTGTTTCCTGCTCTCGCTTAAGAAATTGTAATTTGGAGGAGTAGATTCTATCAATGCAGTTGTTTCGTTATTTTCATCTAGCCAAGTTTCTGATAAAAAAGGGCGTGTAAATTATGTTCAGTCATGAAGTCATTGATAAGAAAAGACTTCCCGGACAGAGATCTAATGTTTAATAAATCTAACTTAAGTATTGTGATGATGGGCGGCTGAACCTTCTGACAAGTTATTATTTTGAGATTTTGTTTAATATGAGAGCGTTTGGTTAATGGTTTATGTTTCCTGCTGCTGATAATCGCTGGTATGCTAAACTCAGGGGTGCCGGGCGAATTCTGGGAGACAGTAGGGGTAGATTTACTGCCCGGTTCCCTCAAATATCAAATATCTGTAATAATCAGTGGGGGAAACTCCCAGGCTTATTGACACTAGTCCCAGGGGTTTGGTGTAGTCTAAGTTTTGGTGTTAATTGTGTCCCAAATTGGATTTTCTCGTTCAGTCTGTCTGTAACATTTCTAAATGGAGACTCATTTGATGTGGCTGAGTCAAAGAAAGATGAAGACTTAATCTCTGATGGTTGTTTATCTGTTCGGGCCTGTGGTGTCATCATGACTTGCTGTTTTTGTTCTCTGATATCCATGGGCGCCTCAAAGTCAGCTTTTGGGAGCAAGTGTTTTGCTTTCTTATTTTGAAAAGAAAAAATGTTTGCTGCTAACAGCCTTACTCCGGACTTGTTAAGATAACATTGGCCTGCTTTGAACAGATGGTTAGCACTTCCAAATACTTTGAAATTATTAATAAATGTGAACGACTTCTCAGCTGGTTGTTTCTTCAACCATTAATGGAGCATGCGGAGTCTGCTAAATCTTTCATCATTCCCTTCAGGGACTGGTCCTCTGATGAGGATGTTTACGTTAAGTCCATCAAGTCTCTGTAGGAGATCAGAAAAGTCTCTCTTCAGAATCTCTGATTGTCTCATCGTCATATCTGCTGATCCAGCGTGAATGACGAGCTTTTCCAAAGCAGGATGTTGGTCTAAGATTTTTTCGGATATTTCTCTCACTGTATTTTTGTAGCAGCTATAAACTTTGGTGTTCTTGCTACAAAAGCCTCAATTCCATTAATTGATCCGTCTTGTATGATAACAATCTTTGCTGGGGGGGCTCTTACTTTGTTTTGTGTCCGTTTGATGCGGCTGGGTTTCTCCTGGTGGCTTTGACTGGTCCCGGTGGCTGCGTCATCTTTCGGGGAACTCAGGGCTGTGAATCTGTTTTTCAGCTGGATTTCAGGTGGGGAAATAGCTCTTGTTTTTGGCTGAAACCTCTTTTGTTTACTTTTAGCAGAAGCTGTAGGTCTGGGTTCAGGGCTTTCTCTGTGCTGGAGTTTCTTTTGTTTTTTCTTCCTTGGAGAACAGACTGGGGTTGATGATTTCGTGCGTTTTAAAGCTGGCAAGTGTTTATGAGAGTGCGGAGTTCTGCCCGTCAGGCATCTGTTGGCTGAGGGAGTAGCGTTGTCCTGTGTTTTCTTTTTGACACGGTAAGACCGATGTAACACCGGGCTGCCAGGCTGTTCCTCCCAGTTTTTAGCCACCGGTAAAGTTGTGTCGTTTCCATAATCAGCGTGGAGATCAAAATTAATTTCCAGATGACATAGCTTTGTTTCAATGCCCTCAATTCTGTGGAGCAGTTTTTCAAAATCCTCAGCTGAGCAAAACGCCATGTTGATAAGTCCATAAAAAAGTAATCCAAGAAAAGATCCGGTCCAATACAGTAACTCCAGGGGCTGGGTAGATAAAGTAACTAAGAAAAAGTTAAGAAAAGAAAAGCAAACAGAAAAGAAAGTGAACGGATCTGGAGAGTCAAAGAGCAGCTGCTCCTCCTTCAGCGGAAGGAGAGAGAAAAAATGGTAGCCTAAGTGGTAACCTTATCAGCAACCTTAGTGGTAACCTTTGTTGTAACCTTAGTGGTAACCTTAGTGGTAGCCTAAGTGTTAACCTTAGCAGCAACCTTAGAGGTAACCTTTGTTGTAACCTTAGTGGTAACCTTAGTGGTAGCCTAAGTGGTAACCTTACCAGCAACCTTAGTGGTAACCTTAGCAGCAACCTTAGTGGTAACCTTAGCAGCAACCTTAGCAGAAACCTTGGTGTTAACCTTGGTGGTAGCTTTAGTGACAACCTTAGCGGAAACCGTAGTGGTAACCTTAGCCTATATAATGTCTTTACAGTCTTTACAGTTGGAGGGCCAACGAGGGCTGGGATAATTATTTGCAGAATGGATTATAGACCAGGTGACATGGCAGCAGTTGAGGGATACTCAGTTCAACTTCAGTCTATCTATGTATTTATTGTCCAGAGGTTTCCTGTCCCTCTGATGCTCATTCAGTCCCTGTAGAATCTCCCCATTTGCTTCTCGGCCAGATCTTCCTTTCCCTCCAGGAGCTTCAGAATCTCTGGTTTCTGGTCTGCAGGGCCATAAAATGTTGCTACATTTCCTCTTTCCTCTGGATAAAAACCTCCACATGTCGAGCCAATCCAGACCACAGCCCTATGCTGGGTAGCATGGCTCCACCTCTCTATATGTTCCCGTCTGAGTTCCTCAGGGATTCCCAGAGTTCTCTGAGAGTTTTTCAACTTCAGGAACACCCCCACCCCCCAACTACACACACACAGCTTCCTTCTTAAAGAAAACATCCAGAAAAAGGCAATGTTTCTTTCTGCTTTGGGAATGTCACTCTCATGGGTCTCTAAGGTGTAATCTGGACTTAATGTAGAGCCAGCAGGAGTCATCTCAGAGTAGCTTGGATATAAAGAACAGGAAACCCTGCTGAGAGGATCAACAGTCAGTTCAGAGTCCAAAACGCTTCTCACAAAAACACATCTGGTTCTGTAGTTTTGGTTTCTGTGTCATTGCACTCATGGATTGAAGGAATAAAACTTAATGCCTACAGGAGGTATCTGGGTTCTGTTGATCATTTGCAGGAGCCTAGAAATCCCGAGTGGTTTCTTAGGAATGAAAATGATTCCTGGAATTCTGTGAAGAAAACGTATCAATGACACTACAACCTTACGGTGGACTAACATATGGTAAATAGTCTTTATTGTATAGCGCTTTATCTTGTCCTGAGGACCCCAAAGTGTTTCACACTACACTCAGTCATTCACCCGTTCACATGCTGGTAATGGTGAGCTACATTGTAGCTACAGCAGCTTGGGCACACGGACAGAGACGAGGCTGCTGGACACACAGGCGCCCCCGGACCCTCTGACTAGCACCAGCAGGGAAGGCGGCTAAAGTTCAATTCAGTTCAGTATATTTCTATAGCTCATGGAGAATTTCATTTCAGACAGATTGAGGAGAACTGGCTTCAAAATCAACCAGATTGTAACAAACAGCTTAAAGTCTGATGGAAACTGGGAAGAGACACAAGAGATCTAATAAGGCGCATGCTGTCTAGGCTAATAGGGTTTTAATGCCGTGTAAATTTTGAGTTTGTACGAATTTAGGGCCTGCATCCTTCAAAGGAACTGACGACCCGATGACCCAGTCAACAGATACGGCCGCTAAAATTGGACTCACCTGTTGTTTCAATTCAATTCAATTTATTTCTAAAGTGCCGATTAACAGATGTTTCATCTCAAGGCAAACATTCCAATCAGTTTAAAGGTTTCTATCTAAGGAATCCCAGCAGATTGCATCGAGTCGTTGACTTAAGGTTGCGTCCCGTTGATGCAGACTCCAACCTCAGCAATCCCTCATACTGAGCAAGCATGTAGCGACAGGGGAGAGGAAAAACTCCCCTTTAACAGGAAGAAACCTCCAACAGAACCAGGCTCAGTAGGAGCGGCCATCTGCCACGACCGTCTGGGGGTTTGAGAAGACAGAGCAGAAACACAGAAGGAACAGAAGATCTGATATAAGAGAACTTTCTATGTTACAGAAAGTAAAAAGTTGATAACAGGACACAGTGGATGTTCAGTTACTGGGAGCATCATCCCAGTTGATGCCCCCCGTCCAACATTGTAGCTAACCAGGATACCAGACCAGGTGGAGGTTGGATGGACGGAAGTGTCTTGTCCAAAATCACAACGACAGAGACAGACAGAGCGGGAGTTTGAACTGGCAACCCTTCAGTTACAGGATGAATTTCTATCACCTGAGCCACGGTCGTTCAAGCTATTTAAATCTCAGACTGGACCTGTGGACTCCACACCATCTTGGGTCTATATGGTCTTTCTAAACCAGCCAATTCACAGCTAAAGCCATCTCTTCCAGACCACACAGGCCTTCCATTTACTGATGCGGACGGACGGACGGACGGACGGACGGACGGACGGACGGACAGACAGACAGACAGACAGACAGACAGACAGACAGACAGACAGACAGACAGACAGACAGACAGACAGACAGACAGACAGACAGACAGACAGACAGACAGACAGACAGACAGACAGACAGACAGACAGACAGACAGACAGACAGACAGACAGACAGACAGATAGACAGATAGATAGATAGATAGATAGACAGATAGATAGATAGATAGATAGATAGATAGATAGATAGATAGATAGATAGATAGATAGATAGATAGATAGATAGATAGATAGATAGATAGATAGATAGATAGATAGATAGATAGATAGATAGATAGATAGATAGATAGATAGATAGATAGATAGATAGATAGATAGATAGATAGATAGATAGATAGATAGATAGATATGGACTGGGTTCTGGAGCTCCAGCAGCGTTCTGGGACTGTTGCCAGAACCAGAATCTCTCAGTGACAGCTGGAATCTGTTGGACAGCATATAGAGTTGTGGAGGAGCTGGTTCCTGGTACTCGCATTAAGCTGACGGGTCGTCTGGCGCTGAGGCTCTCGGCTCCATGTCAGAAGGTAAATGTTACTGTACATGTTTGTCTGTAAAAATATTAGCTTAGTTATTCTTGCCAGGCAAAGAAAACAGAAGCGGGCCCTCAGGGAGCCCCCGGCTCTGAGAACACATCTGACTGAAACATGATTTATTCCATCAGACGTTCTCAAACTGAAACAAAGAGGTGATCTGCTCTGACGGAGGGCCTCTCTGGGGACCAAACACCTCCAGGGGCCACAGATGAAGCTTCAACAACATCTAATATGGAAATGAAGGCGGCTGTAAACCGACATCTCTCCTCCTCCTGTTGTGTTTAAAGTGACATTGTTTTCATCCTATTTCTTCATGGCCTCAGACGACGACGATGATGATGGCACACGTAGCCGCCGCTCCCTGGTGACGGCACATATTAAAGCACGACATGAACACGATGATGAAACAGGAAAATCTGTTAACCTCCGTCAGAGTTCCTGTTTCAGGGACTGAACCTGTCATCTGCAGGCGGATCATAACAAAGCAGGGCAGGAAAGGTTCTGACTAATGATGTTTCATGAAGCAAATTAAAGCTGGGAGCAGAACCTGAGCAGCTCCGTGTGATTACCAACGCAGTTGAATGGACTTTTAATGACTCCTCTCATTGCTCCCCAGGCCTGAACCCGCCCCAATGTTCATGTTTCCATAGAGATTCAACAAGAAACATGCAGAGATATCATGAAAAACCCTGAGAGACCCTAAGCACAACAGAGGAGGAAAGCTGAATTTGTTCAACATGGTTTCCTCAGGAGGAACAACTCAGCTTAACTATAGATGTAAATTTAAAAAGATTCACACCTGGAAAATCCCATCAGCACGAAACCATCACAACATCATCTCCACATGATGATCAGAGCAGAGAGTCACCTCACAGGAGGATCCCTCAGACTCCTCGTTCCTGCAGAGATCATTTCTTCTCATGTTCCTTAGGCTGACTGAATGAGTCCAGGTGGTGGAGAGCCGGTGCTGCACCTTCTCCTCACAGGGCTGCAAGGACGTTTGCTCCACCAGTCCAAGGCGGCTGGAGATGTGGAGCTGCTGCATTTATCATTAACTAACACTGACTGTTAATGACATCGTGTCTGAGGTCACTTTCTTGTTCCATGGTGTTCCTCAGGGCTCCTAGGCCCAATTTAATTTCTTCTCTACATCAGCCTACCTGCTACGATTATTATCAGCTTTAAAATGTGTTTTACCATTTGTATGCTGATGACATCCAGCTGTCCTGCTGAGTTACATCCGTTAGCTGATTTACCTAACTGTGTCTCTGGCTGGCTAACAACTGTCTCCAATTAAACTCGAGTCAGACTGAAACTGATCAATGCACCTAAACAGAAACATTACCTCGGTTCTCTGGGCTCCTCTCTCCAACCAAATCTCAGAAACCTTGGTATTAGATTTGACCAATCAATTCAATTCATTTCAGTTTATTTCTATAGCGATGATTCACAACAAATATTTCATCTCAAGGTACTTTACAAGAAAAGTCGTTTCAATACAAACATTCTAATCAGTTCAAAGGTTTAGTTAGTTTTTTATCTAAGGAATCCCAGCTGATTCATCGAGTCATTGGCGTGAGGTTGGGCCCCGTTGAAGCAGACTCCAACCTCAGCAATCCTTCAGCAATCCCTCATACTGAGCAAGCATGTAGCGACGGTGGAGAGGAAAAACTCCCCTTTAACAGGAAGAAACCTCCAGCAGAACCAGAACCAGAACCATAACCAGAACCAGAATCAGAATCAGAATCAGAATCAGATTTAGAACCAGAACCAGAATCAGAACCAGAACCAGAATCAGAACCAGAACCAGGCTCAGTACCATCGGCCATCTGCCATGAAATAACAGCATGTAAGTAATGACCCTGATCAGCCATTCAAGACTTTTAGTTAAAACTACTTTTCTTTAAATCAATATTACGGATTTAGATAATTGTAATTCTCTTTTTACTTGTTAGTCGTCTCCAGGAGGTGCAGAATGCTGCAGCAAGGCTTTAACCTGAAGTCAACAGAAGGAAACATGACACTGGTTTTATCCTCTTTACACTGCCTACCTGTAAAACTTTTAAATCTTAGTTTGGACGTTTTGAGCTTCTGATGGTCAGGCTCCGCGATGCATCAACAAAATGTTACCCTTGTGGTCCATCTAAACAGAAAAGCTGCTCCTCACTGAAGGAAGAAAGTTTCATGAAGCTTGAGTCTTCAAGGATCTTTCCTCTGAGTAAAATGATCCAGTTCAGGTTTGATAAAAGAACTTCATGTTCTGAACCGCAGAAGATCCTTTAGCTCAGTCAGATGGATCACTGTGCCAACTGGTTTTTAAGGGTTGTGACCCCCTTAAAGGACGGTGCGCTGGGCAGTGTGCCGCATCCTCCACATTATAAAGATGATCCAAGAGCTGAGAACCAGAACCAGAACCAGAACCAGAGCCAGAGCCAGAGCCAGAACCAGAACAAGAACCAGAACCAGAACCAGAATCAGAATCAGAATCAGAACCAGAACCAGAGCCAGAGCCAGAGCCAGAACCAGAACAAGAACCAGAATCAGAATCAGAACCAGAACCAGAATCAGAACCAGAATCAGAACCAGAATCAGTACAAGAACCAGAACCAGATCCAGAACCAGAGCCAGAATCAGAACCAGAATCAGAATCAGAACCAGAACCAGAACCAGAACCAGAACCAGAACCAGAGCCAGAACCAGAACCAGAGCCAGAACCAGAATCAGAATCAGAATCAGAACCAGAATCAGAACCAGAGCCAGAACCAGAATCAGAACCAGAGCCAGAACCAGAATCAGAACCAGAACCAGAACCAGAACCAGAATCAAAATCAGAACCAGAACCAGAATCAGAGCCAGAACCAGAACCAGAATCAGAATCAGAACCAGAATAAGAGCCAGAACCAGAATCAGAACCAGAACCAGAATCAGAGCCAGAACCAGAACCAGAATCAGAACCAGAATCAGAGCCAGAATCAGAATCAGAACCAGAATCAGAACCAGAATCAGAACCAGAGCCAGAACCAGAATCAGAACCAGAACCAGAACCAGAAATCAGAACCAGAACCAGAACCAGAACCAGAATCAAAATCAGAACCAGAACCAGAATCAGAGCCAGAACCAGAACCAGAATCAGAATCAGAACCAGAATAAGAGCCAGAACCAGAATCAGAACCAGAATCAGAACCAGAATCAGAGCCAGAACCAGAATCAGAACCAGAATCAGAGCCAGAATCAAAATCAGAACCAGAATCAGAACCAGAATCAGAGCCAGAACCAGAATCAGAATCAGAACCAGAACCAGAACCAGAACCAGAAATCAGAACCAGAGTCAGAGTCAGAGTCAGAGTCAGAACCAGAACCAGAACCAGAACCAGAAATCAGAACCAGAGCCAGAACCAGAAATCAGAATCAGAACCAGAACCAGAACCAGAACCAGAACCAGAAATCAGAATCAGAATCAGAACCAGAATCAGAACCAGAACCAGAACCAGAATCAGAATCAGAACCAGAACCAGAACCAGAGCCAGAGCCAGAACCAGAAATCAGAATCAGAATCAGAACCAGAATCAGAACCAGAATCAGAATCAAAATCAGAACCAGAACCAGAATCAGAACCAGAATCAGAATCAGAACCAGAAATCAGAATCAGAGCCAGAACCAGAGCCAGAACCAGAACCAGAACCAGAATCAGAATCAGAATCAAAATCAGAACCAGAATCAGAACCAGAACCAGAATCAGAATCAGAACCAGAAATCAGAACCAGAATCAGAACCAGAACCAGAACCAGAACCAGAACAGTTTTATTACCACATGTGTGATCAGGTTCACAACAGTAGGAACTTACTGAGGTACTTTGTGTAAACATGAAATAAACCTGAAATAAATAAAAATAAAACAAAATGGGATAAACAGATGAATATATACATGAGATCAGGTTATGATCAGGGCAGATGCTTCACACAGCATATCCTGACATGGAGAAGCAGCTTTCCGTTTCTATGCTCCTCTATTCTGGAACAAACTTCCTGATAACTGCAAAGCTGCTGAAACACAGATCTTTTAAATCAAAGCTAAAAACGTATCTGTTTAGAGCTGCCTTTGATTAATGTTTTAATATCACACGTTTTGTGTACTTCTTGCTTTATTGCTGTTTTTACTTTAAATGCTTTGTTTGTGTTTTACTGCTATTTTTATTTTACCCCTTAATCATGTGAAGCACCTTGAATCACCTTGTTGTTGAAAGTGTTGATATACAAATAAAACTGCCTTGCCTGATGGCTCCGCCCTCTTCGATCAGACTTCTGATCACAGAGCAGAAATCACAGGTTTCCATCCAGCATCTGTTGGAGGTTTAGGACAAGAATAAAATGTGACTCGTGGAGAATCTGCTGCTGACGTCTTGGTGTCACATACCAGAGCTCACCTTCTGGGGTCCATGCTGCGAGAGGTCACGGCTGCTTGGCTAGTAAAAGGAGGACTGAAACACTGAGAGACAGGGGGTCATAATGTTATGCCTGGTTAGTCCATGTGCCTTCCTCTGAAAACAGCAGAGGGAGGTGAACTTGCTCCAACAGTCAGACAGAAGCAGAGAAGATGAAGGCGATGTTATTAAAGCATGACATTCCTGAAACATTCCCGGGTTATTAAAGCCGAGAGAGAACGGATGTTTATGTGTTTCACTCAGCTGCTTCATGTCCGACCTGGAGGAGAAGCAACCCGCTCCTCTGCAGACAGAACACTGAAGAAGACGGATTCATTGAGCTCATTCACACAAACCATTCCCAACACGGATTATCCGTTTCCCAGCCTGGAACGTGTTCCTTCAGGAGAGTCTGTGGACATTCTGGTTGTTCTCCAGTCCAGCCGTCAGAAACGTCTTTAGCTGGAATTCAACATCTTCAGATGTTTGGGAATGTTGGGAATGTTCAGGTTAAAGAACGTCAACCCTCCTGAACACTGGGATTCCTTTGGACTGCTGATAGAAGCCAGGCTGGAGGGGGAGGGGAGACCTGAAATCACTGCAGAGAGGAACAGAGCTGTGGGAGGGAGCTGGAGTACCCAGAGAGAAGCAACACATGCACAAAGAGAACATGAGGGATGCAGGAAGACCGTCCTGCTGCTTCTCTACTGACTTTATGGTGAAACATGGATGGTTGATCCTGAAGGCAGGAGGAGATGATCGTGATAACACCATCTACCATCAGAGCCTGGCTGCAGGGACTGGATGCTCCTTTCCATCAAACATCTGGATCCAGCTGATCCCACTGGGAACAAGGTCCAGGTCAAGGTCAAGGTCATTTATGTAGCACGTTTCCAACAGTGACGCTGCCCAAGGGGCTTCACAAAGTGACACAATAGGAAAAAATGGACAAGAAAAAAGAAGCAAATTAGAAGAAAAGTGTCACAGTTCCTAGGTGTTTGTGTTTTGTTAGTTATTTTCATTAGTTCTATTATCATGTTTAGTTATTTGTCTTTACTAGTCATTTCTGCACTTTCTGGTTTCCATACTTCTTCCTTCTGTTCTCCACTGTTTCCTGTAGATTCCTTCTTAGACCTATTATCCTTTCTAGTTTCTTTAGAGCCATTCTGCCTTCCATCCCAGCTGCATATCAGTTCCACCTGCTCACTCCCTCTCAGCTGCAACCGCTTTCACTAATTGGTCTCCTGCTCCTCCCGTGTTCACTCTTCACTCTCCTCCTCAGTATATATTCGGTTCTCATTCAGTCACTACTCGCTGGTTCGTCCGTCTTTCTTCCCTCTCTGGTTCCTGCCTTCCTTGTTGCCCGTCTGGTTCCTGTTTCCCCGTTTGCTGCCTTTTACCCTCCTGAGTTCTGTAAGTTCCTGTTCCTTGTTTTCATTAAATCATTTTATTTTGTACTTTGCTGCATTTGGGTCCTCCGTACAACCTAAAACATGACAAAAAGACATGAGAACATGAATAAAAATCAAAAATATGCTCAAAATAAGATTTCCAAAACTAAATGTGATTAAAGCCAAATCATACATGTTCATAAATGTGTTTTCAATAAAGTTTTAAAAGAGACCAAGGATTGAGCAGAGCTAATATTAAAAGGGAGACTTTTCCAGAAAAAAATGGATTTCCAGATGGATTCCCTCTCTCCATCCCAGAAGAGCCCAGAGAAGCTCCTCCTCCTGTGAGGAGAACATCAGCCTTCTTCTGTGGGTCGTAGAGCTGGCTGAAGGTTCTGATCCCTGCTCCATGAGGTTCTACCATGGTTCTGATGGATGATGGATCAGAGATCTCCTCCAGGTTCTTTAGATGGTGTCATATGGAGATCGTTTCCTAATCTTTCTGTGAAGAACTTCACGTCATTGATGGTCCTCAGACTGGAGATCATCTGACCAGTGTGATGGCTTCTGGTTTACCACCAAATCACGATTATCTTTGGGAATACATCCCCCCATCCATGTTCCTGTAGTTGATGGGATGTGTTGCTATATAAAGAGCAGATGGAGACTGAAAGTTGGGAAGAAGCTGATGAAGATTTGATCTTAAACTGTAATTTAAACATAACTGGAATATTTTTCTGCATTTGCATTAAAGCTGATATCAGGAAGAAAAGGCTGAGGTCAGGATCTGGACTCAGTCTGACCCGTCTGTGCTGCTTCCCGCTGCCTCCCTGTTCCAGCCTCCGAGTCGTGCAGGATGATATGCTGGATTATTTATTCCTGATCTGGCAGTGGGATCATAAAGCCATCAGGTGGAGGGCGGCCCCTCTCTGGTGGCGACAGGTGAGCCGGGTGTTTATGGATGGATGCTCGCGTGCAGACACCACCCCCACCACCCCCTGCTGAAAGTTGGGGAGGAGTTATTGCATGCATGAGCAGCCTCTCCAGACATAAATCCACAGGGCATCAGGTAGACGATGAAAGCCCACCGGTCGCTGTCGGCATGGATTTACTGCTGTGGACCTGGGATCTTCTTCCATTAAAATCTTAGAGTTTCTGCAGGATTTATGAAAGGAAATAGCTGCACTGAGCTTTCTCAGTTTTATTGTACTTCGCAGGGAAACGTGTCACGTTCCAGCGCTTGGTGGGAACTGCACACAGGAAGTAAGACGTGGACTGGATGACAACATCTGGTTGTGATTTTGTTGCACTGAAAGCTCAGCTGCTGCAGGGAAACATGGGAGAAGAAATAATGGAGCTCCACACTCGTGTTTATTTTCATGTCAGGTTGTGATCAGTGGATTCAGACTGATTCTGGATTTTCACACAACAAATGGAGTCACTGACTTCATCAGCCCCAGGGTCTCTCTAAGCTCCTAGCTCGAATAGAACATGGCCAACATGAATTCAGTTTTTCTTGGTATCAAAATGAAGCTAATGTCTGTGAGATTTAATCAGAGGTGGAAAGATTACAGCAGATCTTACTGCACCAAAGTAATTTTAGCTAGAACATAGACAAATTACAAGATTCTTCATTCTCACTTTTTCTCTCTTGTTATCGTATATAAAACCTTTGGAAATTTGCTCCAATAGAATATAAAGAGCAGAAATCCTGAATCAACATGTGGAGATTACCTGTACAAAGATTCATGTTGATGAAGTGAAGTAGAGCAAAGTTACAGAACTCTGAAACCAATCGGATGATGCAAATGTTTGCATGTAGAACGTTCACAATACGCATGACAGACAATCAAATGTAAGAAAAAAGGCAAAAGATTCGGTTTATTTCACCTTTTTTTCTAAATGCATGCTGGGTATTGTAGTTATTCCGGAAATACACTCATATCACAGTGGATTATTCTTTTCAGCATTAATAAAACAAAGGTATGGAAGAAATTATGCTCTTTGTTTTTTATACTTTTTCTACCTTTCTTGTGTGGATCTAAATGCTTCTATTATCTCCGTCACTTTGCTGAATTTCCCCTTTGTGGGACAATAAAGGATTATTATTTAAACTCTACCCATATTTTGGGGCTTATTTGCTGACATGTCTTTAGTATGATGAAACTGTAGTGTGCTGGAGTTTCCTCGGTTCTGTTCGGTGGGGTGACCAAAATCACAAAATAACATAACTGCTCTTTGAACTGTTTGTTTATTCTGGGTTTGGATCACACAGAACATTGAGGTTTCTAATGATAGAACAAGAAACGTTCTCTGATCCACAAAGTTAGACATACCAGCCTAAATATTTACATAAACTCCTCTCATATTTGATCTAATGTGTCTTGGCCTTTTTTAACTCAAACACCTTCTTTTAATATCCATCAACAAACTGCTGGCATCATGGTTCCTATCTGACGGCTTTAAAAAGCTGCTTGGTTTTGCTGGAACAGAACCAACATTTAAACATCGTCCAGCCTTGAATTGGACTTGTACCCTAAAGACTTGAGCCCTGACTTGGACTTGTACCCTAAACACTTCAGCCTTGACTTGGACTTGTACCCTAAAGACTTGAGCCTTGACTTGGACTTGTACCCTAAACACTTCAGCCTTGACTTGGACTTGTACCCTAAAGACTTGAGCCCTGACTTGGACTCTTGGTCTGAGACTCGAGTCTTTGAACCAGATCTTTCCTGATGTGGTGAAAAGTGAAACGAAGCCAGTATGTGAGCTCCACACTGTAGCTGCTACATGTTTTACTGTGAAAATATGAGTTTGATTATTAGTCAACCACATTGGTGGATTATTATGGGATGTTAATGACTCCTAGGTGAGCTGCAGCCTGATGAACCGATGATAAATCATCTGATTTATCATAAAACTCCTCGTTGAATGTTGATGAAACAGGAGAGAAGTGGGTCGTTGGTGGCGTTTGCTCTGTGATCAGGACTGATTCTGACACTGGTTGTGTTTCACATGTGAGCTGCTGTGATTTAATGATCTGTTAATGAAATAAAAGGTTTGAGGAGAAATTAACCTGTGAGACAGCAGAACAGAACCAGCAGAACCTGAGCAGTAACGGAGCAGCAATCCTTTTTGACCCCTCCGTGCTGCCGTCCGTAGAAAACGTGTGAAGCGAGAAGCTGTAAAAGGTGTGAGTGACTCGCGGCCACAGCGACCACCTGCAGGCCTTAATTGGCCAATTAGGCGTGGAAGTGTTTTCTTAGCAGGTAATGCTGTGTAACGAGTGGAGTCTGCTGCAGGCACCACCTTCACCCTCATAAAGAAATGGACAGGAGAGAAAACACAGCTCTGTGTTGGGCCTGTCACTCTCTTTAATCTCCGGCTTCAGCAGAAAGCACTCCGCTCCCATCCTCATCCTCCTCTTCCTCCTCCTTCGGATGATTCATTGAGCGCAGTCCCAGAGAACCTGCAGCCAGCTCCACTAAATCCCTCCCTCTTAATTAAGATTTCTCTCAGCCCTTAGCCCGACCCTTCTTCGTCCTCCGCTTGGCCTGAAAAACTTCTGCGTCTGACAAGAAATCAATGCGTGCAGGGCGCGGAGGCTCAGGTATCGGATTGCAGGTGGGCCCAGGAGGGGCCCGCGCCGGCCCCTAGCCCCCCAGACTGACGCAGCTAGCCGTCCGCCGCCGTTAGGCCCAGGCGCAGCCAGATAGCGAGTCTTTGGCTGCCGGATAAAAATGTCAGGCACTAATAGGCTCCGCTGTGATTAGCTGAGATGGAGTTCACAGATCCTGGGCAGAAAATCTGTTAGCAGCGATCTTTACAAGGTCTTGAGGTTTGTTGGGCTGCTCGGCTCCTCCTCACAACACGGCCCTCTCCTGGTCTTATCAGCCTGTCAGCAAACACCGAGGAATAACGGCCATAAATAAATGATTGTCTGAACTTTCTGTCAATTAGAAAATCAGAAGGATCTGGACTTGTTGTGAAGCTGCTCACAGAATATTCATGAGCTGCTTCATTTCCCCGGGACGCTCCGCTTTGCAGGGATTTACTTTAACCCCGCTCTCAGGTAGAAAATAGTATTTACACTTTGTTCAGGATCGCTGTCTCGCTCCGCTTCTGCACTTTTTCCTTGTTTTGCCAGAAAGTTGCAAGCGATTCCAGCCTGGGAGCGAAGAGCCGAAGCATTATTTATTCAGGAATATGCCTGTTTTTAATCACCTGGAGACGGCTGCAGGACTCTTCAGCTCGATGAAAACTGGGCTGCTAACAACAAATAAAGCTGCTGAAACTCTGAAGCATTTTAGCTTATGAACCCTGGAACATTTAAAGAGTTCAGGGCGATAAAAAAAAAACCTGCAGGATCCACTTGATGCAGATCAGAGATTCTGGAACTGATGAATTCTGTCATTTAGTTTAGAGATGACCAGAACCAGAACCAAAGCAGGATTTACCCGAATCCTTCCTTCATCATGCGTCATGTCAGGATAATGTGGTCGCCACAACAACATGGAAGCAGCTGGTGAACATGAAAGTTCTCAGGAAGTTGAGCCGGAATGTAACTTTAAAGACATCAGTTTGTTTTCATTTCTAGCCAGATTACAGTAGAAAGGAGCGACTCGTCAGTACCAGAGAACTCCTTTTTTCTCTCCTTTAATAGAAGATCTTGGTTCACGAATTTTTCTGAATAACATCAGATCAACTAAATCAGGGGTTCTGTGAGATTATAGGTTATCTCACAAAAGGACTGATCCATCCGTGGATCAACGAGCCGACCACAGCTCCATTTCTCTAACAAGTACTCCAGACAAAGTCCTGAAAGGAACCTGAAGACAATGAGCATGGAAACCAGGAGGAAGAAAGAGGAATGTCCAACCAGAGGACTGAAGGAGGATCGTCCAACCAGAGGACTGAAGGAGGATCGTCCAACCAGAGGACTGAAGGAGGATCGTCCAACCAGGAGAACAGAAGGAGGATCGTCCAACCAGGAGAACAGAAGGAGGATCGTCCAACCAGAGGAGGACAGAAGGAGGATCGTCCAACCAGAGGAGGACAGAAGGAGGATCGTCCAACCAGAGGAGGACAGAAGGAGGATCGTCCAACCAGAGGAGGACAGAAGGAGGATCGTCCAACCAGAGGAGGACTGAAGGAGGATCGTCCAACCAGAGGACTGAAGGAGGATCGTCCAACCAGGAGAACAGAAGGAGGATCGTCCAACCAGAGGAGGACAGAAGGAGGATCGTCCAACCAGAGGAGGACAGAAGGAGGATCGTCCAACCAGAGGAGGACAGAAGGAGGATCGTCCAACCAGAGGAGGACAGAAGGAGGATCGTCCAACCAGAGGAGGACTGAAGGAGGATCGTCCAACCAGAGGAGGACAGAAGGAGGATCGTCCAACCAGAGGAGGACAGAAGGAGGATCGTCCAACCAGAGGAGGACAGAAGGAGGATCGTCCAACCAGAGGAGGACAGAAGGAGGATCGTCCAACCAGAGGAGGACAGAAGGAGGATCGTCCAACCAGAGGAGGACAGAAGGAGGATCGTCCAACCAGAGGAGGACAGAAGGAGGATCGTCCAACCAGAGGAGGACAGAAGGAGGATCGTCCAACCAGAGGAGGACAGAAGGAGGATCGTCCAACCAGAGGAGGACAGAAGGAGGATCGTCCAACCAGAGGACAGAAGGAGGATCGTCCAACCAGAGGAGGACAGAAGGAGGATCGTCCAACCAGAGGAGGACAGAAGGAGGATCGTCCAACCAGAGGAGGACAGAAGGAGGATCGTCCAACCAGAGGAGGACAGAAGGAGGATCGTCCAACCAGAGGAGGACAGAAGGAGGATCGTCCAACCAGAGGAGGACAGAAGGAGGATCATCCAATGAACCTGGCAACCACCATCAGAGGAGTCAGAAGGTGAGATAATTATTACAGATCTGTATTTTTCTGATTTGGTTTGATCTTTCCATCAGCTTATCATATTGTGGTATGTACTGATTTGTGGTGAAAACCTACCAGGATCAAATTAAAACTGTGTTCAGGGTTTTGATCTTTTCTTTATGATTTATCTACTTTATTCTCCTATTTATTTTTATTTAGGATGATTGTTTTCTTATTTAGTTTCTTTCTGCTTAGTGTTTTTACCTTCCTCCTCTGTTCTCTCTGGTTCTTTTTTCTCTGTCTTTCTGCTTCCCTCTCCAGCTACACTTCATCTCCTCTGCTCCTCTTCACTCGCCCACCTGCATCTGATCAGCCCTGATCAGCTCCTCTGGTTCCTCCGTCGTTCTCCACTTCTTCCTTTAGGCTTACTTTCTGGATCCTGCCATCACCTTGCTTCTCGCTCTGTTTTTGTGGAGCTTTTCTGGGAGTCATCTTGTGTAACCCTTTTCATGAGGACATATTTCTCTATTGAACCTGGCTCCTCCATAAAATCCCAGAATGACATGTTTCGTGGAAAGTCGTAGCAAATCGAGGTGTTTGTTGACATCAGAGACAAAATTCAACTTGTTCCATAGAATAAAATATGAACATCAACCAGAATCAGTATAAAAGCTCCAGGATGGCAGAAATGTCCAGAACACAGAGAAGAACCAGTGTCGAAGCACTAATAATAATAATAATAATAATAACTTTTCTCTACTATTAAACCTTCACTACTCCTTCATTTGTTCTGGATTGTTTTGGATCAGCAGAACCCAGCTAGGTTCCACCAGGTGCAGATCTCCCCTGAAAGCCTCTAAAGCAGATCCATAAAGAAAAATCATTCTTTAGGCAAGGCAATTTTATTTGTATAGCACACTTTCAACAGCAGCGTAATTCAAGGTGATTTACATGATTTGGTGATTAAAAAAGCAAAAAAAACAATGGAAACTAAAAGTAAAAGAAACACACATTACACATGATACACAATAAAGCAAGAGAGCATGAACACATTTCATACATATGACATCAAGCATTTACTCAAAGGCAATTCTAAACAGATGGTTTTTAGTCTCGATTTAAAGCAGTTCAGAGTTTCAGCAGCTCTACACTCGTCAGGAAGTCTGTTCCAGATTAGAGGAGCATAGAAACTGAAAGCTGTTAAGTAGGCTAGAGTACTTCAGAGTAACATCTTCCACTGGTTTGTTTCTGCTGCTCCTGTATGACCTGAAAGCTGGTGGAGAATATTGAGCTAGGATCTGCTGGTCCAAAAACACCAGAACTCTTTTAGAAGTAGCTTCATCCCTCGTGTGACGTTTGAAGATCTATATTCATATTCAACATCTGTAGAACGCCGTCAGTGAGCCGCATGCTAGCTGACTGTAGCTGTGATTTACCGTTTCCTGCGATCACCTGATGAGACCAGGTGAGCATAAAGTGACCATGTCCGTTAGCAGAGTTTATTAGGAAGGAGCATATTATTATGATATTTACTGTATCAGTACAATAATAAATATAATAACAACAATGAATCAAAACATGCTAAAACTCTGATTCAGCACCTGATGTTTAAAAGAAAACCTTTTATTCAGTCTGTGTGTGTGTGGGGGGGGGGGGGGGTGGTTCTGTGAGTCTTAAACATTATCCTCAGGCAGCAGTCCCCTTCCTCATCAGAACCATAACACGGTTCTGCCTTGTTCTGGTTCTGATCCATCCCCAGGATGACGTTCCTTACAGCGTTCCCAGGACCTGTTTCTGCAGGAATCCTGGCTCCGTGCTCAGAGCAGCAGGTTGGTTGGAGGGGTCCTCCTGCGAATGTTGACCTAACCTCGGCGTCATAAATTGCTTACAAATGGCCGCCTTGTTCTGCTGCGGTTCTTTCCCAGATCCGTTTATTACAATGCCAGGCGTGTCAGAATCAATGGCCCACATTATTCCTGACTCTCCCTCCCCTCTCCCTCCCTCCTCACTGCAGATGTGAGTCCGATTCCCATGTGGATTATTTTCAATCAGCGGAGCGAGCGTGGTGGTTCTGGAGCCCCTGGATCTGCAGGATTGGCTGGGCGGAGAGCGGAGGCCTGACCCGAGCAGCGATCCGTTCCATAATCACCTCGGACCGGCGGATTCTTTTACAGCGGCTGGAGTTTCCCTCCCAGGCTGCTCCGCTGCTTTTAATGAATTTCCTGTCTTACAGCCTCAGAAATGTCAACACTCAATCAGGCTGTAATTGAATTTCTGCAGCAGTCCGGCGTTTTTGCTCTTAAAACGGGTCCATTAGAACATTCTTTAGTTGGAAAACTTACACCGGCTCTGTTTTTACTGCTCCTAATGTTTCTAACATGTGTCTGGACTGATCAGAACCAGGAGGGAGGGAGCATGGAGGTGTTGGGTCCAACACGTTTACATCCTGACAATCATGTGTCATTACCGCTCCGACTCTTCTTCTATCCTCTAATTATGGTGGAATCATGGCAGGAACAGGTGCTGTTTAACGGTTCTGGTCCAACACAAGCAGCCGGAACCATGTGAGATTCTGCTGCTGGGTTTGGACCAGATAAAGAACAGTTTTCTCTTTTTATTAGAACATCTGTTCAGCTGACATTAAAACATCATGCTTGACCTTTAAAGGCCCAGTGTGAGACAATTACTGCCATCTAGTGGCGGAGCTGGGAACTGCAACCATCTGACCGGGATGAACCAATCAAACGTCATGGAAAAAACCCTTGTTTTAATCTTTTGTTTGTTTCACATTTTTTTCTATAAAAACATGAAACATGAATTCATTTTTTCCAGTCGTTCCGTGTTTCTCCTACTGCTCTGCTGCCACTTATTATCACCCCATGTTGTTCATCAGAGAAACATTTTAATTGTTGGTTTTAATCCCAGTTTTCATGTTTTTTATTAAAATTATGCAACTGTTTTTCATAAAGTTTCATTTATACTAATGTAAAGAATAGAATAGAATAAAAATGCCCTTTATTATCTGTCATTTTTTACACAAAGGTAAAAATATATTAAAAATGAATAAGAGAAACTTTACAACATATCATCCTCTGATTAAAAAGAAATAAGCAGCTATATAAATAATGTAAAGGCTTTCTTAGTTTGATTTTTGTGAATAACAATATTGTCACATTAATTATTAACTTTTTCTTTTAAGCTACTTTATTATTTTGATTCATTTTTTCCTTTTCTGTCCTCATTCTACTCTTTTTTTGTTTTTATTATTAATTCTATAAATCAAGTTTGTGTTATTTATTGCTCTATTTTCTATCATTTTAACATATTCTGGTTTATGAAATATGTTACATTATTTTGTTCCACTTGTCTCGGTTTTGCTCTGAGAGGACGACCCCACCTGATTGGGTCCAAACCGGTACTTTGGTTGTTTGTCCAGTTTGGACCAGTTTGGTTCTGCTGCAGAAACAGAGAGGAGAGGATTTTATCCGGTCGGGTCGACGGGATTTTCTGCTGGTTCTGATATTTTCCTGCAGGCTCCACGTTTTTCCAACATGAACTCATCGCAGAAGTTCAGCAGCATAAATCTGTTTGGGCGTGTCCCTCCAGCGCTGTGGGAAACTCTGCAGAGCTCAAACCTTTGTCCAACAGTGGAAGCGGGTTGTGTGAGAACCTGCTGATGTTTGGTCATTTTGTCCTGAGAACGTAGCTGCTGGAAGGTGGTCAGAGGAGAGGAGTTCACCAGAACCCGCTGGAGTGACTGCAGGTTTCCTGGACGGTGGAGCAGATAGAATCTGAGGAGCATCATCTTCGGTCAGTCGGTCCATCTCCTGGAGATCTACTGGTTGGGTTTCTCCAGCTGCTTGATCAGCGTTTGGCTATGAAAACCCACCAGGTCCAGATGGTCCTGATCACCTGATAACATCAGAACCATATTTGAAGGAAGATAAATAAATAATTATTCATTGCCTCATTAATAAGAAAATGATGCTCAGGTTGGACCTCAGTTTGACCGAGGAGATCAGATCTGGATAACTCTTAACAGAAACAAGTTCTGACGTTTCATACTGATAATTTCCAGAAGATTAGATTATTATCCTGAAGATTAAAGGTCAGACTTGATAAAAACATGGAGAAAACATATATTTTTTAAACCGACCTTCTCTTTGTCCTGCTTTCTCCTCAGTTCTCAGAGGGTTCTTCTCTGGTTCTGTTTCTGAGCCAAACATCTCTGGTGGTTTTGGAGGGAAACCTAGACCATCAAAGATTTCTGGTTCCTGTTCTGAAAAGAAGCTGCGGATGGATGGATGGATGGATGGACGGACTGACGGAGAGGCAGACGGATGGATGGACGGATGGACGGACAGACGGATGGATGGATGGGTGGACAGACGGATGGACGGACGGATGGATGGATGGATGGATGGATGGACGGATGGATGGACGGATGGACGGACGGATGGATGGAAGGACGGACGGAGAGGCGGACGGACGGATGGATGGATGGATGGATGGATGGATGGACAGGGGGATGGATGGATGGATGGATGGACGGACGGATGGATGGATGGATGGAAGGACGGACGGACGGAGAGGCGGATGGACGGATGGACGGACAGACGGATGGACGGACAGACGGATGGATGGAAGGACGGACGGACGGACGGAGAGGCGGATGGACGGATGGACGGACAGACGGATGGATGGATGGATGGATGGATGGAAGGACGGACGGACGGACAGATGGACGGATGGACGGACAGACGGATGGATGGATGGATGGACGGATGGACGGACGGACGGTAGAACTTTCTGTGTGAACCTAAATCCTTAAAAAGCTCAAATAAATGAGATTGTTTGTATTCTCTGATAGTCTCTGGTTCTGGTGAGGTTCTTATCCAGCAGGTTGGTGCTGTTGTTCTGTTCTGCAGCTCTTTGGACCACTGAGGTGGTGATGGAGAAGTTTGGGTCTCAGGTGGAGCAGGTGGTTCTGAAGTGGCAGATGGCCCAGTGCATCCTGGCTGCTGATGACCCAGTGTCTGTGGAGCTCATGGTGCTGAGGACCCTGCAGGACTTCAAGGCTCAGCACTCAAATGGTTTTCGTCATACCTCTCAAATCGGACTTTCTCTTTTGTACTTACTTCCGCCTCCCTCTCTTCAGGTGTGCCACAAGGCTCTATTCTTGGCCCTACTCTTTTTTCGTTGTACATGTTGGCACTAGGACAGATCATTCCCACTCACAACATTGGTTTTCACTTGTACGCAGATGATATTCAGTCATATCTGCATGTGATCCTGAATGTTCCATCAGCACTTGATCTTCTCTATAGCTGCATCCGGGACATCAAAAATTGTCTCTTACAAAATGTTCTCCATTCTAATGAGAGCAAAACTGAATATATAATTTTCAGCCCGGTTTCACCCCACAGCATGCCTTGCTTTGGCCCGTCCACTCCACAGTTTTCTGGAGCTGTAAGAAACTTGGGAGTATCTTTTGACTATGCATTTAAGTTTGACAAGCAGGTTAGTGCAGTGGTAAAGGTTCAGCTTCTTTCAGCTTAGACTGCTGGCAAAGGTGAAGTCCTTCCTGTCTCAAGCTGACCTGGAGAAGGCCATACATGCTTTTATTTGTTCCAGACTGGACTATTGCAACACCCTGTAAGCCGGATTAACTCAGTCTGACCTCCGTCGGCTTCAGCACCTAGAGAACGCTGCTGGCCATCTCCTCTCTTTAAAATACTCACACATCACCCCAATCCTCCAAAACCTGCACTGGCTACCGATCGCTTTCAGGATCAAATTCAAGTTCCTTCTTTTTTGTTTTTAAAGCTGTCAATGGCCTGGGACTTGCCTATCTCGCAGAATAAGTACCTGTTTACCATCCTGTCAGGACTTTGAGATCTGCACAACAAACATTTCTTGTGGTTCCCAGGTAACGCTGTAAAAAGTGGGTGATTGAGCATTTTCTGTTAATGCTCCGAGGCTGTGGAATGCTCTTCCACCTGCACTGCGTTCCGTCAATGAAATGTCTGTTTTTAAAGCACAGTTAAAGACTCACTTTTTCAGGCAGGCTTTCTATGTCTAGTTTTATGTCTGTCTGTTTTAACCCATGTATGTTTTTCTTTTCTTGTTTGAATGTTTTTAATGTATTGTTTCATTGTAAAGCACCTTGTGCAGCTTTCTGGATGTTGTTAAGGCGCTATACAAAAAAGTATTGGTTGGTTGGTTGATTTATTGATTGGTTGGTTGGTTGGTTGGTTGATTGATTGATTGATTGATTGAGGCGCAGTAGAGATCCAGGCTCCTCTTGGAGCTTATATAACCTGTAATAAAGAGTGTCGGACCGGGCCGGGCTGCAGCCCCCTGGCCCGGGTCATGTTTTGCTGTTTTCAGCTGCAGCAGGAGGTTCTCCTCATCGTTCATATTCGTCTGGTTCTGGAGCTAGAAGCTAAAAAAACAGGTCTCTGTACACGATTCCTGGAACAGAACCTGCTGTGGACCGTCTATAATAGACTCTCCAGGTGGAACTTGGGTTAAGGTGGGGGTCTCCGCCTCGCCTCCTCTGGGCGCCCTGTGTGCCTCGGCTGCTGCAGTTGATGCGCTGCTGCCGGTGCAGATGGCTCCTTTGATTTCCTAACCTGGATCATTTGTACTCGGCCCAAAGTCCTTTTTATTGCTAGTCTTAAGTGTTTGTTTGCACATGGGGGGTTGGGTCTGTGGGGGAGGGGGGTATAAATGTGATCATGCTTTTATATCTGTGGGGGAGGGATGGGAATGTGATTTATGAGGGGCCATTTTAATCTATAAAGCACTTTGAGTTGCAATGTTTGTATGAGAAGTGCTTTATAAATAAAGTTTGATGAACTGATTGATTTCAGGGTTTTTCAGGAGGTTCTGCTCGGTCCAATCACATTTCAGAACCTCTTATAGCAGAAGCCCGGCCTGGTGGAGGAGGAAGAGTAGAAGGGGCGTGCTGGCGGGGCCCCTGGGGTCCCTTCATGGTGTGTAACCTGATGTCATTGCAGCGGCTAAGTGCAGCGCGGCCCCCAGCCCGCCGCCTCCTGTGTGGAGTGAATTAAAGATTATGAGCTGCAGCGGCCGAGCGCCGCTAATGGACAGAGAATGGCCTGGGAGCAGTCGGGTGGGCCGTCAGGGCCCGGGGGCGGGGCCAACAGGGGGCTGCTGGCAAGCATCCTCCTGAACTCTGCAGCTCTAAGCTGTAAATCAACAGATCAGGACCACCTGACCACCCACAGACGGCCCCGCCGCCACCTGCAGGAGGATGAAGAAGAAAGTCCCTCTGGTCTCTGAAGTCCAGGCTCCAGGTTCTGTTCAGAAACCTTCTCCTATCTTCTGATTGTTCTCGTCTCTTTATCTCAGCAAATATCTTCCAGATTTTCCCTCTCTGAGCGTCTGCTTCGTTCTTCTTCCTGGGTTTTGTGCTGGAGCAGTGATAGAGCCATTTTCAGCTTTGTCTGTCTCACTTTGTCCAAACGTCGCTGATAGAGAGAAAAGGCTAAACTGGGTCAGAACATCTAACTTTAGTTTTAGTCATGGGTTCTGATGGGGTTGTGGTCAACGCTTTCGCCTCCTCATAATCTCATATTTTCTGTTAATGTTTTCTAGCTTTTGATCATTTATTCTTACTTTTATTCAACAAACATGTTTTACGGGAGGATCTCCATAGCCCCAATGCTGCTTCACGGTTAGGAACATGATATGCTGAATAATGTAGAAAAATCTAGCATTTTTGTGGAAAAAATCCAAAATAAACCACAACATGGAGCAAGAAGAGAGAAAATCCTCATGGAGAATTTCATTTCAGACAGATTGAGGAGAACTGGCTTTAAAACCAACCAGATTGTAACAAACAGCTTAAAGTCTGATGGAAACTGGGAAGAGACACAAGAGATCTAATAAGGCGCATGCTGTCTAGGCTAAAAGGGTTTTAACGCCGTGTAAATTTTGAGTTTGTCCGAATTTAGGGCCTGCATCCTTCAAAGAACCTGATGACCCGATGACCCAGTCAACGGATACGGCTGCTGAATTTGGACTCACCTGTTGTTTCAATTCAATTCAATTTATTTCTAAAGTGCCGATTCACAAAAGATGTGTCATCTCAAGGCACTTAACAAGAAAAGTCATTTCAATACAAACATTTTAATCAGTTTAAATGTCTAGTTAGTTTTCTATCTAAGGAATCCCAGCAGATTGCATCGAGTCGTTGACGTGAGGTTGGGCCCCGTTGATGCAGACTTTCCAACCACAGCAATCCTTCAGCAATCCCTCATACTGAGCAAGCATGTAGCGACGGTGGAGAGGAAAAACTCCCCTTTAACAGGAAGAAACCTCCAACAGAACCAGGCTCAGTAGGAGCGGCCATCTGCCACGACCGTCTGGGGGTTTGAGAAGACAGAGCAGAGACACAGAAGGAACAGAAGATCTGATATAAGAGAACTTTCTATGTTACAGAAAGTAAAAAGTTGATAACAGGACACAGTGGATGTTCAGTTACTGGGAGGATCATCCCAGTCGATGCCCCCCGTCCAACAGAGCATTGCAGCCAAGCAGGATACCAGACCAGGTGTATCTTCTATGGAGAGAAAAACACTGAGAGAAAACAAAGTTAACAGTCGAAATAACAGCACAAACAAAAAGACACCCTAAAACCAGCAGGTAACGATGTTTTTGTGTTAAAGTGCTGAAAGCAGGAGATGAAGAACATCTGAGAGATGGGGTGTGTAAACATAGGCTCAACGTGGCTGTGATTCAGCTGCCGTGAGTTAGGATGGTCAGAGGCCCCACCCTCCGAGGCCCCGCCCCCATCCTTTAGGATCCAATCCAATCTGAGCCCAAACCAAATCCACCACAGAACCAGAACAAATCATTATGAAGAGAAAGCTGAGTTCAGCCAGCTGTCAGGAACCAGTTGGAGGACGAAGCTCAGAACCAGCAGATCCAGTCAGCCTTCCTGAAGCAGCAGTTAAACAGACTCTGGAGACTCATGAGTCCAACTGGACTCTGGTCCTTCCTTCACGTTTTATTTCCATCTTTTGGCTCCGTATGTAATAACCTGTACATGTAGAAAACAAAGAGCAGTGCTGGCTTTGGGTCCACTGGGAATGAGCCGGGATATAAATCCCTGCTGAAGCCCGGATCACCTGCTGCCAGATGTCTCCCTCAGAAAGATGTTTTCTGTCACCTTCAGGGTTCAGGTCTAGTTCTACGTCTGTCTCATATGTTTGGCCTCCATTCACCGCCTCCTCCTGATCCGGTACTGGTCTGCTAACTGGTCGGAACTGGAGCTTCATGGTGGCAGTAATATGGACCTTAGGTGTGTCTCAGTGTCCCGGTCCGGATTGGAGCC
>OY747702.1:61406785-61641785 GCA_963556495.2 Valencia hispanica | reverse complement strand
ATGGACCTCCTCCTCCTCCTCCTCGCACAGAATAACAGAGGTAAATTGTGTCTGCAGCGTCTCTAACATGAGACTAAATCAGGAGCAGAAAATCTGTTTTTTATTCCATGAGTTTGTTTTAAACATGATTTAATGCCTGGTGACATGTTGCATCAGACTCCTGCTCTACAACTACTGAAGGAAAAAAACTCAGTTTAGTTTATTTAACTAACAGGAGTAGTTACAGGGCAATGGACCCGATATCACATGTAACAAGAAATTCTTCAATTAATTAAATCAATGGTAACAATAAATGAAAATTAAAGAGAACATCAATGCTGTTAGCCTAGCTTAGCTAGTGATAATTTAAGATGTATAACTGGTTCTGTGTCAGTCCTGTTTGGTTGATAGCAGTTCCCCTGGTTACCATTTTGATTGACGGGATAACGACCCATCAGATCTAAGAAGGACCAATTAGACTTCATGGTTGGCACGCTGTCTTTATAGCCTTCCCCTTGTAGCGCCCTCTATGGCTGCACAGCCGATCCACAGATGAATCGCCTGTGTGACCCTCTCAGTGAGATCTGTTAGCCTAGCTCAGCTCGAGGAAAACAGTAATGTCAGAATATCTGCAACAACACTGGTGGGTCATGGAAAAGGACAAAGGTCAGTAGGACGAATGTAAAAGATTCTGATTGTCAGAAAAATCTGGTTAGCAGGTCTGAAAATGTGAAACATGGTGGCAACACTAGAGCATCGATCGCCGGGCGCATTAACAGGACAGATCTCTGTTAGAACATGATCCGCCTTCAGGAACATGAAGCTCAGACTTCAACGACCTTCTGATTAACCTTGAGCGACCCCCCCCCCCCCCCCCCCCACACACACACACACTGGCTGTCCTGAAGACCTGACACAAATCTTCCTGCGGCCCATCAGAGCTTAAGTGTTTGTTTGTTAATGTGAACATTAGAGAGGAGAGTCCCAGGAGCTCTGCTCTTCTGGACCTCCATCATTAGGAGTCAGGGGGGGCTTAATGAACTGTAGGATTACTGAGGTGATAATCGCTGCCTCGCTACATGCATTAAGCTGTTGTTATGATGCTGGTCCAATCAGAGGGAAGCAGTGTGATGTCCACTCTAACTGACCTGGATGAGACCTGTACAGGAATCAGGACTAGGGAACCTGCAGCCTTCTAGACCTTTAAAACTGTATTTACACACTAAACCAGGTTCACTCATGAACTCTGACACACGGCTCAGCAGACCAGACGCTGCTGAAGCTGATCTCTGGTCCAGGGACTTTATGTCAACACTCATCAGGTCAACAGGTCCAATGAGAGGAAGGCTGGGCGATAAGAAGAAGGGGTTCTTCATCATCATCAGTCGTCTGTTCTTCTCCACAGATTCTTCATCTTCAGCATTCAGGGTTTATCATTTATTACTAATGTTAAACTTCACTCTGACTACTTTATTTTGCACATTTTCCAGGTCTCCTCCACCTTCACAATCTATTTCTCCTCAACCTCTTTCACCTTTACTCCCTAGATAAAACCTCTGACATCATTTTGCTCTTCTCTGGCCAGGATGAACCTCAGTGTCTCTCAGTCTCAATTATGAACTGGAAATGGTGGAATGCTCTTTTAAGGTCAGAGAGTCGTCTCTTCTCCAAACACTGGATATCCAGGATTCTGTTGTTCCTGAGTGATGGCAGGATGGAGTAGAAGATGGATCAGAAGTTTATCTGCAGTAATGAAGGTACTGCTTCATTCTGTTGTGTGTGGAAGGAGCTGAGCTGAAAGGAGAAGCTTTGAGGTTCTGGTCCTGACATGCAGAAAACCAGCAATAACATTAGCTACCATAACTATGCAGATGATACTCAGCTCTACATCATGATGTCACCAGGTGACTTTGAACCCATCCAAACTCTAAATAAATGCATCGATCAAATCAATGGATGGATGTGCCATAATGTTCTCCAGCTGAACAGAAACAAAACAGAAGTAATTACTTTTGGACCTAAAGAGGAACGATCAACAATCAGCACACAGCTTCAGTTAATCCAGCTAGAAACTACTGATCAGGCCTGAAATCTAGGTGTAGTAATGGACTCAGACCTGAACCTCCAGGGTCACATAAAGGTCAATAACAAGGTCAGCCTTCTATCACCTGAAGAACATTTCTAGGATTAAAGGACTGATGTCGCAACACGACCTAGAAAAACTCATCCATGCGTTTATCTTTAGTCCGATGGTGTGTAACAGAGGGTGGTGGTGTGTAACAGAGGGTGGTGGTGTGTAACAAAGGGTGGTGTGTATGTAACAAGGGATGGTGGTATGTAACAGAGGGTGGTGGTGTGTAACAGAGGGTGGTGGTGTGTAACAAAGGGTGGTGTGTATGTAACAAGGGATGGTGGTATGTAACAGAGGGTGGTGGTGTGTAACAGAGGGCGGTGGTGTGTAACAGAGGGTGGTGGTGTGTAACAGAGGGCGGTGGTGTGTAATAGGTCCTCACCCACTGCTGCGTTATTGTAAAAGAAACAGAACCAGGCCTTTCTGAACCGGACCGATCGTAGTGGAAAAGAGACGTTTGATCTCTCAGTCGGTTCTGCATCTAGAACCATTATCAGCTGGGTTTTGGTTCTAGATTTAAAGATCTGGTGGGTTCCTCGGTTCTGAAACTTTCTCCATGACCTCTCAGCTTTAACACAAGGACAGGAAACTGTGGATTAAAGCAGAATATCTAGACCAACTTTTTGTTTTGCTCCAACAGAGCAGAGCTGGAGGAACCTCAGAGGATCATCTAACCATGAACCTGAGCAGGGAGCTGTTGCATGAAGCGGGACGCCTCAGGGTCCTGGCAGGACGGAGGAAGGTGAAACAGTGTCTGCCCCCTCTGAACACTTTTCTGCTCCGTTTGTCTCCTTTACAGCCAAACAGCGGGAGGTCCAGAGGAGGTGGAAATGGGTCATAAAGGTCCTGGAAAAACCTGGACTCAGAGAACACACTAGAGTGTACCTGAGTCACACTGAGTGATTTAGCAGAAAATTGAGTTCCAGCTACGTTTTCTCTGTTTTTCCTGTGTTATTAACCAGAGCTGCCTCAAAGTTCCTCACATTCAGCAGGAAAACTTCTGATCGATCCGAGGAAGAGGAGGAAGGGTTAAACATCCAACACAAGTCAGTCACATGACCTCTCCAGTAGAACGCTGACCGTTCAAAACCTGATGATGGAGAAAACAACCACGTCTCCATGGCAACACATTCTTACAGCATCACCTGCCGCTCCACAGCGCCCCCTGGGTCTCTGAAGCCAGCTGTGTCTCTTCAGCAGCAGATTAATCATCTCAAAAGAACTTTAATGATAAATGAGGTGCTGCCATGAACACACACACACTTCTAGCAGCTTTTAAAGCAGTTTTATTGATGATTTTAAAAACCAGACCATAGTACAACTGGTCCAGTCTTTGTTAGGTTCTGAATTAGAGCAGCAGGCGGAGTAGGGAAGGACCGACTAGGAGGTGCTGTCTGAAGATCTGGGTCTACAAGTGATTCTTGAAGATAAACAGGGACGCCCCGGTACTGGTCGGGCTCGGTAGAACCTTCTATCCTCATGAAGAGACTGGAGTGTCTGCAGCGTGGTGCTGGCACCGCTAACCAGTAGAGTGGAAGTGGTTAATTTCTATAGCACCGATACACAACAGATGTTTCATCTCAAGGGCCTTTACAAGAAAAGTCATTTCAATCCAATCAGTTAAAAGTTTCCTATTTAAGGAATCCCAGCAGATTGCATCGAGTCATTAACTTGAGGCTCTGTCCCATTGATGCAGACTCCAACCACAGCAATCCCTCATACTGAGCAAGGATGTAGCGACAGTGGAGAGGAAAAACTGCCCTTTAACAGGAAGAAACCTCCAACAGAACCAGGCTCAGTAGGAGCGGCCATCTGCCACGACCGTCTGGGGGTTTGAGAAGACAGAGCAGAAACACAGAAGGAACAGAAGATATGATATAAGAGAACTTTCTATGTTACAGAAAGTAAAAAGTTGATAACAGGACACAGTGGATGTTCAGTTACTGGGAGGATCATCCCAGTCGATGCCCCCCGTCCAACAGGGCATTGCAGCCAAGCAGGATACCAGACCAGGTATATCTTCTATGGAGAGAAAAACACTGAGAGAAAACAAAGTTAACAGTCGAAATAACAGAATGTACTGTAATACAACTGGAGAGTAGTAGGAGAGAAAAGTAGCAGAGTGAAGAAAAGTGGTAAGTCTGTCCTCCAGCAGTCTAAGCCTATAGCAGCATAACTACAGAGATAGCTCAGGATGACCTTAGCCACTCTAACTATAAGCTTTATCAAAAAGGAAAGTTTTAAGCCTGGCCTTAAAAGTAAACAGAGTGTCTGCCTCACGGACTAAAGCTGGGAGCTGGTTCCACAGGAGAGGAGCCTGATAACTAAAAGATCTGCCTCCCATTCTGTGAGAACTGTCAGAAAGTGTCATCTAAACACTGAAGTGGCTGCAGGTTTTATGGAAGTTTTTGAAAATAATCCTCCAATATCTTTACCTGCCCCCTGTGATTTTATAGTCAGTGATTTTAACAGTAGGCTTCGGTCCGCTCCTGACCTGTTGGCTCCACTAAAAGTTAAAAGTTCACACTCTAAAGCTGCACTATGGAGGACTACGGGGGTCGTTGGAAAAGCAATACAGCATTTTGAAGATGAGTGCTGAATTGTGAATTAAAAACATAGATTGCTAAATATAATTTCAAATTCAACAATTAATCCATACAAAAATATACAAATTTGAAAAGCATTTTGTGATTACACATTTTAAATTGAAATACTAAAGAGGAATTGCAAATTGTATTTATTATTTGAATATTAAATACTGTGATTTGAAAATGTTTTTCAAATCGTATTTCAAAATGGAGAAGTAAATAGCACAAATAATAAATGAGATTGTAAATATCTTTCCTTTTCATACATTTAAAAAAGTTATTCCCTTTTCTACATCCGCTTTCTCTTTCCGGCTCTCATTTTCAAATTATTTTTGCAATTGCATTTCCTAAATGGTTTACCTTCTACTTTTAGCATTCAAGTGACCCTCCTGGTCCCTGAGCACACTGAAAACCAAGTTCAACCAATCACAGCTGCTCCTCGAACGTAAGCAGCTCTCTCATTGGTTAGACATGAGCTGTGCAGCTCACAAAGGTCCACCCAAATGTGGCTGTCCACAACATCACATGTGGTGTGCCCCAGGGTTCACTTTTAGGCCCAGGGCTTTTTAACCTTTATGTGCTCCCTCTTGGCAGCGTCATCAGAAGAAATGGAGTTAACTTTCACAGATTCGACGGGGTAAGCCGTATTGCGTCATTTCCTGTTGTCACTGTTGTGCTCCCTGTAAGCTGTTTGGTGTTCAGACTCTCTTGAATTTATATTATTTTCTCTGTGCTGAGCCCTTTCTAAGTTATTTTAACACACAAGCACACTAAAACACACGTTTTGTGGTGGTGTACTTTACATTTTGGG
Source organism: Valencia hispanica (assembly GCA_963556495.2). NCBI lineage: Eukaryota > Metazoa > Chordata > Actinopteri > Cyprinodontiformes > Valenciidae > Valencia > Valencia hispanica. The sequence goes on along the minus strand of OY747702.1, from coordinate 61,636,276 downwards.
AACTCCTTGTGTTTCACACAGTTTTTCTTGGGGTGGTAAGGTCTCGCTAGCTCAGTTAGCTTAGCTTCATTGCGGCTATGGCTACTCTTCTCTCTCCTGTCTCTAACTCTTCTCTTCTCTCTTGCTCTCTCTGTCAGATGTTTAGTTACTTCCCTGCCTCCTTTAGTGATAATGGTAACTGTAGTAAATGTAATATTTTTGTAGCTTTGGAGGCGAGGGTATCAGAATTAGAAGTACGGCTCCGCGCTGTTGAAAAACCAGCAGATAGCCGAAGCCCATTAGCCAGCGCGGAGCCAAAAAGGATAGAACCCCTTAGCTGTCCTACGGTAGAGCCCGCGGAGCCGGGACCTCAGGCGGGTTGGGTGACTGTATGTAGGAAGCATAGTTCTAGGACCCAGCCCATTGGGCCACCACCAACCGGTCCGCGTTTCTAACAGATTTTCCCCGCTCAGCGACACACCTGCTGAGAAGCCGACCCTGGTAATTCGCAGCTCCATAGTCAAAAACGTGGCATTAGAGACACCATTGACCATAGTCAAATGTTTGCCAGGGGCCAGAACGGGCGACATCAAATCCTACCTGAAACTGCTGGCTAAAGATAAGCGTAAATACAGTAAGATTGTTATTCACGCTGGCGGTAATGACACCCGGTTACGCCAATCGGAGGTCACTAAAATTAGTGTTGCTTCGGTGTGTAAGTTTGCCAAAACAATGTCAGACTCGGTAATCTTTTCTGGTCCCCTGCCTGATCGGACCAGTGACGACATGTTTAGCCGCATGCTGTCATTCCATCAATGGTTGTCTAGGTGGTGTCCTGCAAACGATGTGGGCTACATTGATAACTGGAGAACATTTTGGGGGAAAACCTGGTCTGATCCGGAGAGACGGCATCCATCCCACTTTGGATGGAGCAGCTCTTCTTTCTAGGAATATGGCCGAATTTATTAGTCCTCCAAAACACTAACAACCCAGTGTCCAGACCAGGAAGCAGAGTCGTAGTTTAACCCACCTCTCTGCTGCTTCTGTACTGTTACCCACCCATTACCCTATAGAAACAGTGTCTTGCCCATGGCCAAAATTAAATGGATTAAAAGTTAAGCCAGCAAAAGTAAATTATGGAAATCTCATAAAGATAAATACAACTTTGACTGAACAGAAAAATAAATCTATTAAACGTGGTTTATTAAACATAAGATCTCTCTCCTCAAAGACATTGTTAGTAAATGACTTGATTTGTGATAATCACATTGATTTCCTTTGTCTCACAGAAACCTGGTTGCAGCAGGTTGATTATGTCAGTATAAATGAGTCAACTCCTTCCAGTCATTTAAATTTTCACATTCCTAGAAATACTGGGCGAGGAGGAGGAGTTGTAACCATTTTTAGTTCTGATTTACTAATTAGTCCCAGACCAATTTATAGCTACAGTTCTTTTGAACATCTAACCCTTAATTTTCCTCATCCAAGTTGCAAAACATTAAGACCATTTTTGTTTGTGGTTTTGTATCGTCCACCAGGCCCTTACTCTCAATTCTTGGATCAGATCTCACATTTTATATCTGATTTAGTATTAAATACTGATAGGGTCATTATAGTGGGGGAATTTAATATTCATGTGGATACTGAAAGTGATAGCCTAAATGCAGCCTTTAATGCTATTTTAGACTCAATTGGCTTTACTCAAAAAGTACAGGGATCGACCCACTCGGGTAAACACACTTTGGACCTTGTACTGACATACGGTATTGAGTGTGAGGAAATAACAGTCCACCCACATAACCCGGTCCTGTCTGACCACTTCTTAATAACTTTTGAATTTACTTTAACTGACCATCTTAAATCTGAAAGAAAATGTCATTATAGTAGAGCTTTATCAGACAATGCTGTAACAAGCTTTAAAGAATCTGTTCCATTCTTACTTTCCTCAGTGTCTCAGGGTAACACAGTGGATGGCAGCAATTCTATCTCTAACCCTTCAGAAATTGATGATCTGGTTCACAGCGTTACGTCCTCATTGCGTTTGGCATTAGATAGTGTAGCCCCCTTAAAAAAGAAAGTGGCTAGCCATAAGAGGCTGACTCCTTGGTTTAATGCAGAGTTGCGTACTTTAAAGCAGAATACTAGGAAGTTGGAGAGAAAATGGCGCTCTACACACCTAGAGGATTCCTATTTAACCTGGAATAACAGTCTACTGCTGTATAAAAAGACCCTTCGACAAGCTAGAACAGCATATTTTTCATCATTAATAGAGGCGAATCAAAACAATCCTAGGTTTCTTTTTAGTACAGTTGCCAAACTTACACAGAGTCATAGCTCTGTTGAGCCAACTATTCCCCCAGCTCTTAGCAGTGATGATTTTATGCGATTCTTCATAAATAAAATTAATTCTATTAAAAATAAAATCATTGGCATCCTCCCAAACAAGATTACTTCTTCCTCAGTAAATGAGGCAGCATCGGAAAGAACTGTAGAACCTCATTTGTGCTTAGGCTGTTTTGATTCAGTCGAGCTCTTGGAATTATCAAAAATATTAGCCTCATCTAAACCTTCAACTTGTATGTTGGACCCAATCCCAACCAAATTATTTAAAGAAGTGTTCCATTTGGATCCTGGTCCCATTTTGGATATGATGAATCTATCCTTAGTAAACGGATAAACAATAACGAGCTGTTTGAAGAGTTTCAGTCAGGTTTTAGAGCTCATCATAGCACTGAAACAGCACTGGTGAAGGTTACTAATGATATTCTCATGGCCTCAGATAATGGACTGGTGTCTGTTCTGGTTTTGTTAGATCTCAGTGCTGCTTTTGACACAATCCATCATAATATTCTCTTAGAAAGGCTTGAACATGTTGCAGGGATCAAAGGAACAGCACTAGGCTGGTTTACATCATATTTGTCTGATAGATTCCAGTTTGTTCATCTAAATGATCAATCTTCTTCACTCTCAAGGGTTACTTGTGGAGTTCCACAGGGTTCTGTGCTTGGACCAATTCTGTTCACCATATATATGCTTCCAATTGGTAGAATCATTAGACAGCATGGGATAAATTTCCAGAGCTATGCAGATGATACACAACTATATTTATCCATAAATCCTGATGAACCCAGTCAGTTAGGTAGATTACAGGCATGTCTGGAAGACATAAAAACATGGATGAATTTAAACTTTTTGCTTTTAAATTCTGACAAGACAGAAGTTGCTGTCTTTGGACCAGAAGTTCTTAAACAGAAACTGATTAGTCAATCACTTCATCTGGATGGTATTAAATTGGCCCCCAGTAATAACGTAAAGAACCTCGGCGTTATTTTTGACCGAGACTTGACATTTAAATCCCATATTAAACAGGTTTCTAGGATTTCCTTCTTTCACCTCCGGAATATTGCTAAAATTAGAAACATCCTGTCCAGGAGTGATGCTGAGAAACTAGTCCATGCATTTGTTACCTCAAGTCTGGATTACTGTAATTCTTTACTATCAGGAAGTCCACAAAATGCCATTAAAAGCCTTCAGTTGATCCAAAATGCGGCAGCAAGAGTTCTGATGAATATTAAAAAGAGAGATCACATTTCTCCTCTTTTAGCTTCCCTTCATTGGCTCCCTGTTAAATCCAGAATAGAATCTAAGATCCTCCTTCTTCCATATAAAGCCCATAATAATCAGCTCCATCATCCATCAGAGATCTGATTGGTCCATATGTTCCTAACAGAGCCCTTTGCTCTCAGACTGCAGGTTTACTTGTAGTTCCTAGGATTTCTAAAAGTAGAATGGGAGGCAGATCTTTTAGTTATCAGGCTCCTCTCCTGTGGAACCAGCTCCCAGCTTTAGTCCGTGAGGCAGACACTCTGTTTACTTTTAAGGCCAGGCTTAAAACTTTCCTTTTTGATAAAGCTTATAGTTAGAGTGGCTAAGGTCATCCTGAGCTATCTCTGTAGTTATGCTGCTATAGGCTTAGACTGCTGGAGGACAGACTGACCACTTTTCTTCACTCTGCTACTTTTCTTTCCTACTACTCTCCAGCTGTATTACAAGACATTCTGTTATTTTGACTGTTAACTTTGATTTCTCTCAGTGTTTTTCTCCCCATAGAAGATATACCTGGTCTGGTATCCTGCTTGGCTGCAATGCCCTGTTGGACGGGGGGCATCGACTGGGATGATCCTCCCAGTAACTGAACATCCACTGTGTCCTGTTATCAACTTTTTACTTTCTGTAACATAGAAAGTTCTCTTATATCAGATCTTCTGTTCCTTCTGTGTTTCTGCTCTGTCTTCTCAAACCCCCAGACGGTCGTGGCAGATGGCCGCTCCTACTGAGCCTGGTTCTGTTGGAGGTTTCTTCCTGTTAAAGGGGAGTTTTTCCTCTCCACCGTCGCTACATGCTTGCTCAGTATGAGGGATTGCTGAAGGATTGCTGTGGTTGGAAAGTCTGCATCAACGGGGCCTAACCTCACGCCAATGACTGACGCAATCTGCTGGGATTCCTTAAATAGGAAACTTTTTAACTGATTGGAATGTTTGTATAAATGTATTGAAATGACTTCTTGTTAAGCGCCTTGAGATGACATCTGTTGTGAATTGGCGCTATATAAATAAACTGAATTGAATTGAATTATTGCTTGATTATATTTTCAGTGTTTTACTGCATAGTCTTATCATATATATCCACTTGTTTTTATACTTTAACCTGTTATTTTAATCTTCCTTCCAGTGTTTCCTCTATAGGAGCCCTTCCTGTACCTCGGCTGTAGCTGCCTGGATGCTCTCCAGCTGGAGCTTGGGTGGAGGTGGGGGTCTCAGCCTTGCCTCCTCTGGGTCAGTGCCTCGGCTGCTGTTGTTGATGTGCTGCTGCCGGTGCAGATGGCTCCTTTGATTTCATAACCTGGCACATCTGTAAACGGCCCAATGTCTTTTTATTGCTGCTCTTAAGTGTGTGAGTTCATGAAGGTTGGGGGGAGGGGGTATAATTGTGATCCTGCTTTTAATTATGTGGGGGAGGGATGGGAATGTGGTTTATGTGGGGTCATTTTAATCTGTAAAGCACTCTGAGCAGGAGTTGTATGAAAAGCGCTTTATTAATAAAGTTTGAATGATTAATTGATTGATTGATTGATTAATTGTTTGAGTGATTAACACTTGATGACGACTTGTCAACAATCGCATTTCACATCCAAACGTCTCTCTAACGCTGCTTCATTTCATTAAGTTTCTTCTCAGCTGTGTAAAGGTCCCACCACAGCACTTTAGTTGGACTGAGGTCTGGGCTTTGACTAGGCCATTGCAGCACCCTGATTCTTCTCTTTTCCAGCTGTTCTGTTGTAGATCAACTGGTGTGTTTGGATCATGGTTCTGTTCATGACCCAGTTTGGACTGAGTGCAAGCTGTTGGACAGATGGACTCACATTGGACTCTAGAGTTGGTCTACAGAAACGTTCATGGTCCTCTCAGTGAGTGCAAGCTGCAGACCAAGCCCACAGCTTCATCCCTCCACCTCCATGTTGAACATTAATCTGAGCTGTTTGTGTTGATCTGCTGTCTTTGATTCTGTCCATCCTGGTCCAACATCTCCACTCTGGTCTTCTCTGTCCAGAGGACATGACCTGCTAACTGAGGCCTGTAGAGTCTGAGATGGAGATTTGAGGTTTCTGACCTTGGGCTGAACCTGTTGGCAGCTGTCTGAGATGTTCTCCTTGCTGGAGGACGATACATTTCAGATGACCTTTGACCTTCCCAGGTTGATCAGTAGCAACAGTTGCTGCTCTGAGGTCATTGCTGGTGTCTTTCCATCCTGGCGCTGCAGAGCAGCTGATCTTGAGCTTCACATGTTTCAGACTTCTCTGTGATCATCTCATCTTTCTCTGATCCACCTGAGGATGTGTTTGATGTTGATTATTTTATTTTCCCCGCCGCTTAGTCTACATTATGTTATATCGATATCCAGTTATTTCATCTTTGTGCATTATTAACATGAATGTATTTGTTTTTATTCTTCTTTGTGAAGAACTGAACTCGTCTTTACAATCTCCTCACGTTCTGCTGTGTAACCTTCTAAAGACTGAAAAGAAACTTTATTCAGCCTCATCAGTCAGAAGCTGAACTCCATGCTGTGATCTGTATCATGGATTTTCTGAAGGGTCCACTGCTGTGTGGTCCTCTGTGTTGGACATCTCAACAGGCTGTTATGTTAATCACATCATAATGCTATTTACATCAATCAATAGGGCTGCACAGCAGGCTGGGGTCAGGAGCTGTGGGGAGGAGGGTTCACATTAGCATCCCGTCAGGTGGGGGCAGCCTGATGTCATAGAGGCCGCTTGCCGTCCCACATAATGCCCGATGCCCCACACTGAGCCTCAAAGCGACGACCTTTTCACCTCAGCAGCCGTCAGACCGAAACAGACTGACAGCAAGTCTCAAACCTCCGACTGCTGCTGTCAGACGCTCTGAAATCACAGAGACTAATCCTGCTGAACACAGACACAGCGTGCACACCAGCAGCATACAGGATCACAGCGTGTACGTTAACCGAGGGCCCATTCACATCATGCAAGGTCAGAGAGCGCATGTTCATGGGTCCTACGTTTAGAACAGCAGACAGCATTAATGTTCCTGGTGCCTCGTGACTCGTTTGGTCCTGAAATCAGTCTTAGCAGATAATATTTACATGATGAAAAATCATAAAACACATCAACACCTGAAACCCAAGGATAAAAATAAAACTGAAAAATTGGAAAAGGAAGTTGCAATCTGGAGTTATTTGACCCTTTGTCATTTGTTTCCTGGTATGAAATGAAGGGTGGTTGTCGAATAGAATAGAATAAATAAGAGTAGAGTAGAATAAAGTAGTTGAGTAGAGTAGAATAAATAAGAGTAGAGTAGAATAGAATAGAATAAAGTAGAGTAGAATAAAGAAGAGTAGAGTAGAATAGAATAGAATAAAGTAGAGTAGAATAGAATAGAATAGAATAAAGTAGAGTAGAATAAAGTAGAGTAGAGTAGAATAGAATAGAATAAAGTAGAGTAGAATAGAATAGAATAGAATAAAGTAGAGTAGAATAGAATAGAGTAGAGTAGAATAAAGTAGAGTAGAGTAGAATAAATCAGAGTAGAGTAGAATAGAACAGAATAAATAAGAGTAGAATAAAGTAGAATAGAATATAATAGAGTAGAGTATAGAAGAATAAATAACAGTAGAGTAGAATATAATAAAATAGAATAGAGTAGAGGAGAATAAAGTAGAATAGAATAGAGTAGAGTAGAGTAGAGTAGAATATAGTAGAGTAGAATATAGTAGAGTAGAATAAAGTAGAATAGAACAAAGTAGAGTAGAATAGAGTGGAATCATTTATTGTCCCACAATTCAGCTGTAACAGCAGCAAAGTGATAATAGAAGCATTCATGATCACACAAGAAAGGTAGAAAAGAATGAAAACAGAATTAAGAAATATATATTTACATTAACAACATAACAAAAACCACTACTGTGCAGTTATTAAAAATAAAGTGGCATACTCAGATTAGAATGTGGAACTGAGTAGGATAATTTAGAAACAGTGAATATTTACAGAATGTGCATGTGTAGTTGTGCAATAGAAAGTAAAAATGTATTATTTACAAGTAGTTAACAGAATAGAAACTGCAAATAGCAGCCACAGAAATGTTAGTTAAATCAGTCAAATAATGCAAATTACAGCAGAGATCTAATTCAATTCAGTTTATTTTTATAGCGCCGATTCACAACAGATATCATCCCAAGGCGCTTTACAAGAAAACATGTGAACATTATTGAGTGTGTTGGGAGAAGTTCTGGTTATAAAGTCTAACAGCTGGAGGAAGGATCTGTGAAAACGCTCCTTCATGCACCGAGGATGTAGCAGTCTGTCACTGAAGGATCTCTGCAGCTTCATGCATGGTAGAGTTGGGGGGGGGGGACTCTGTCCATCAGTGATGTTATCTTGGCCAGAGTGCTTCTGTCTCCCACCACCAGGGGGCGCCCTAGAACAGAGCTGGCCTTCCTGATGAACTCATCCAACCTTTTCCTCTCAGATGTAGATAAACTACAGCTCCAACATGCGACGCCATAAAAGATGGCTGCTACCACCAGAGAGTCAAAGAAGGTCTTTAGGAGCGCTCCCTGGACTCTAAAAGACCTCAGCCTTTGATCTAAAATATAGGGTGGTGGTCTGAAGCAGCAGGGTGCTGTTGCTTCATTTTCACCACCACAGTCTGAAGCAACATCCTGACTCGTATAGATGAATTTCTGATCCATCTCTTTATCTCAGAGGCTGGAGGAAGAATCGGTAGCTCAGACTTAGAGGACCTGACCTCCATGATGCTCCTGGTTACCCTGAAGGTGGTGAAGGTGGTGTCCTAAAGACAGGAGCACAGAGGAGCTCCAGGCATTCTGCCTCTGAGGAGACCTAGTGTATGAGTAGCCATGGTGCCTAACCTGAGCTCTGATGGAGCCAGCGCGATGAAGGACCTCCATCTGTCCCAGGTTTCTCCAGACACAAGACCCTGTGCTCACTCCCACACATCCTCATGGAGATGAATTCATATCATCCCGTTGTATCAGAGCCACGCTGTACACAAACAGTTTCTTGCCCTTCACCCTCCTCCTCCACCTGCTGCACACAAACACAGCCCCCCCCCCCTTACTGTTTGGCCTCCCCCAGGACCCGCAGGCGTTGCCAGAGCCCAGCTCCGTCCCCCGGCGCTGCGGTTCACCAGGTGTTGTCTGCAACAGGCAATTAGTAGAATAGGTGTAGCTGTCAATCAGGCGGCTGGAAGATTAGCTGCTTGGCCGTAATTAGCGGGTTAGAGGCTTCTTGGCCCAGAGGATAAAGGCTTTGCCAATAATGGGCCCTGGGGTATTAATTACTGAAGGTCGAAGCTGCCGAAAAGGCCAGGATCTTAGCAGCAGCGCACGTAAGATGATTGTTTAAATTTCAAAAATAATACTGGTCTGACAGTTGTTGGAGTCCCGCAGGGCGGCGGGTACAAGGTAGCCGAGGTAATTAGTTTGAAGAGGGAAAGGGCATGGTTACAGGCGTGTTTGTGAAGAGCGATGGATGGGGGAAAATAAAAATGTGAAGAGGGATGGATGGACGGAGAAATGTAAAAACTAAAAAGTGGGACGTGAGGAAGAGATTCTGAGAGGAGGAGGAGGGAGGAATAAAAAAACGAGGAAGAGGAGGAGAAAGTCTGAGCGATGGGAGAATTCACCATGAGAACGGAGAGAAAAAACAAAGAATAGAAAAGAGGAAGTGCCATAAGAAAACTAGGAGGAGTTCAGTCAGAATCAGTTTTTAACGTTTAACTCCTGCAACACTTTCTAGTTCAGATTGTCAGAGCTTCTAAGCAACCAGAGGAGCAGCTTCTCACCATCCTACCTCCACAAACTATTCACACCCCTAGAAACTTCTGTTGCTGACAGATCAACACAAAGGAGATCATCACAGAAAACATTTATGATTTAACATCTTTAGGAAATTAAAGGGAACTGAAAAGTGGAGTGAGTTCATGCAGGGCTGTAGAAGGACACCAACATGGTCACAAACACAACTAGCACCGGTTGCAACCAGCCATTGATGCTAGGCTAGGCTAGGCTAGGCTACGCTAAACTAGGCTATGTTCTGCTAGACTGGGCTAGGCTAGGCTGGGCTAGGCTAGGCTAGGCTAGGCTAGGCTAGGCTCTGCTCGGCTGGGCTGGGCTAGGCTAGGCTAGGCTAGGCTAGGCTAGGCTAGGCTAGGCTAGGCTCTGCTCTGCTCTGCTAGGCTAGGCTAGGCTAGGCTAGGCTAGGCTAAACTAGGCTAGGCTATGTTCTGCTAGGCTAGGCTAGGCTAAAATAGATTATGCTAGGCAAGGCTGTGCCATGCTGGACTGAGCCTAGCCTAGGCTGGGCTATGCTATGCTATGCTATGCTATGCTATGCTATGCTATGCTATGCTATGCTATGCTATGCTGAGCTTGGCTATGCTATGCTATGCAGGGAGAGGATGCCAAAATGAAATTTTTTTGAGGGGGGTCGGAGGGAATACATTTGTTTATTGTTGTGTTTATAACAAAGAAAGAAAGAAAGAAAGAAAATTGAACATTTTTTAAGAAAATTAACAGTGTATAATTTTAATTAATTAATGAAATTCAGAAAATTAAATTTAAGGTAACAAAATTCAAGAACATACAGAAATATAACTATTTACAGGACAAGAGACATTTTAACAAATCACTGCACGATTAATCTGAGTGACCGGGTATTGGACCAACTTTTTTTTTATTACACCGGGGGTCCCTGGCAGTGTTGCTGGAGCCGCTGAAAGGATGAGAGATGAGAGACATGAATGGAGTGCTGCAGCAGGGATCTGTGGTTGGTCCTCTTTGGTTGGCGAGCCAAACATCACAGGGTGGTCTGCAGAGAGCTTCAGGGTGTCTCCTCCCGTTGTCCACTACATCGTCCACCTCCAGGGTTTGCAGAGTGGCTCAATCGACGGCTGTCACATCTGTAAGATGCATTCATAAAAATGGAAACAGGAGAAATTGAATCCAATCCTTCAATCTCATGACAAAATACCTAAAAACATATTAAAGTTATTGTTCACTTGCCTGTTAAAGGTATTCATGACCTGGTGGTACCTCCTCCAGGGCAGACACCTCAGCGCAGAGTTGCTCCCGCCACTGAGTCCCGCTGACGGCCTCCCCCTCATCTTCCTCCACACAAAAAAAGAAAACAAATACATAAGTGTTTAACAGTTAAACAGTGTTTAACATTATTCTAAGTTAGACAAAATTAATTATCAAAACTCCACTTATTTTTTAATACAATGCACATTATACATAATATATAGCATGATTATATTTACATAAATATATATGTATGTGTGTATATATTTATATGTATTTCATATAGATGGAGTCTTTTTCAAGCTATGGATGGTTATACAACCTACAACTTTAGGGAATTATTAAGATTGGTTGCTGGTTTCACAGGTTTGAATTAATTTTTGGACTTCCTCTAACAAAACAGGCCAATGTTTATGCTTCGGCTCACTGCCTTTGTAGGGGAAATTAGCAGAAGAGATAAAAACAGATAGAAACATAATGGCTTACCTGGATATGACCATCTCCATACAGACCTCTCCAATGACGAGCGTAGAGTGCATTTAATTCTCTTAACTCATGTAAAAATAATAACGAAAGAGAAAAACTGTCATCCATTTTTACTGATTTTGCTTAGCGCCGTCACTGTTGCTAGGCGACAGGACCTGAGCAGCGGGTACTGAAGGGTAGGCTGTCCAAATTCACAGACACCTACTTCCGGCTTTTGCGGTTGAAGGAGGACGGGTTCTCCTTCAACCGGGTAGGAAGGATCCTCCGAAGGATGCAGACCCTGCATTTGGTTAGGCTAGGTTATGATAGGCTTTGATATGCTATCCTATCCTATCCTCTCCTTTCCTCTCCTCTCCTCTCCTCTCCTCTCCTCTCCTCTCCTCTCCTCTCCTAGGCTAGGCTAGGCTAGGCTAGGCTAGGCTTAATGAAGCATTTTCAATACAGTACACTTCAAAAAGTGTTCTGCTGTTGATTTCCAGTTCAGATAGGGATGGGTCTCAGAGGTCAGTGGTAGACCAGCACCTGGGACAGTTGGTCGAAGCAAACAGATACACAACAGCTCCATAATCACGCGTCTGAGCTCTGATGGAGAAAAATTGCTTGTTTCTACAATAGAAATCCAGTTTCCCCCTAAATTTGGAGATTCAATTTATCACATGACGTTTTAAAGAGGTCCTCATTAATAATTAATCCAGGTCCTTAAAACTGGTGACCAGCATGAGAACCTTACCTTGGGCAGTTTTGATTAAGAGGCGTTTCTCCTAAGGGACGAATTAATTAGGGGAAGAAAAGTATTATTTTGGATTTTTCCGTGTTTAAAACCTGTGATTGGCACAAGATAAATCTGCTCTGCATCAAAAGCAGCTTGTTTGATTTAGTGGGAACAGCAATAAATCACACAGTCATCTGCATTATAGAAGGAATTTGACAAGTTTGCACACAGATCACAAATGTAGATTGTGAATAAAATGGGTCCTAAGGCTGAGCCTTGAGGTTCACCTCCTGCTTGCAAAGGAAGGACTAATGCAGATTATCCTTGTGTTGAGGTTTAGATTAGAAATGCAGATTAGAGGCTCAGCAGTGAAACCAGTTTTAAAGGAAAAGGATCCAAACTATCAGGACCGGCTGATTTGTTGCAATGTCCTGTGTTCCTCAAAGGAGCACAGGTTTAAAATGAAAAGAGGAGAACATCTGGAAACCTTCAAGCAAAACATTACAACCACAAAGATTCCCATGGCTGCTGCAAACACTTGAAGACCTTCAGGTAAACTGACAGGTGGAAAATCCAAAGCGGCGCTGAAGGAGGAGAAACCAGCAGGGGGCCCCATTCTCCTGATCCTCCAGCTGGATCCCAACACAGGAAGACAATAAGAAGCATCCAACCAGACCTCCATCTCTGCAGGAGGAGCCACACCTCACCCCCTGAGACCTCCACCCCTCCCCACCTGTTGTTCTTCCTCTGTGGTACGCACCATTACTCTGACACCTGTGCCTAACATGTGGTTCTTAATGTCTTTCCATCTGCCATTTGTTTGCTCTTAAACAAGGTGCAGGTTCTGTCTACAGAAGGTCCATCTGGCCGCGGTTCAGCACCAGCCTGAGGTGAACATTTATATGTAGATGTACACGCCCTACAGACAGCAGCAGCTGTCAACGTTCTACCAACTACAGTAACTCTAATCCACCGGCACAGATCACAGCGTTTCTTTACACTGAGATCCAGACAGAAAGGAAGGGATCAAACCCACGAGTCCTCTACATGCTGGAAGAACTGGACCTGACCGGAGAAAATGACTCAGTCTTCCTCTGATCCCAGAACAGCGAGACGTCCAAGTCTGTCCTGTCCTGGTGTCTCTGTGTCCCTCATGGTCCAGATACCATTCTGTTTTAAATTACTAATCTGGTCCACTCTGGGTTGGTTATGGATCAATTTCTCTATTTGTCTTCAGCCTGACCTCCTACAAGACACAATAGAATAGAATGAAACAATTTTAATATTGTTTCTGATTGTTGATTTTATTGTGTTTTGCACAATAATGTCACTGAGTCTGTGGTATAAACATTTGTTTTATGAGGTTATTGACTGATGGAGTCATTTTACTGAGGCAACGTGAGCTTAATCCGTTTATCAGAGGTTTCTTTCCCTCTTTTCTCACTAATCTGTTAAATTAGTCCATAAAAAGTCTTAAATGGCGTCTGTTACCCTAGCAGCTAATGCTAAGCTAAGGTAGCTGTTACTGATTGTTTGGAAAATAGTTTCTCTGTTTGTGTCACAGTCAGCCGTAGCAGACCGCTGGTACTCATAAACAACCAATATTCTCATTAACAGTGCTTATAATAAACATAGGAGGTAAAGGGAACGCTAAGATAGCATTTGTATCAGTTTTAGGCCAGCATCGAAACACAAAGATTAAAGTTTGATTCATTTGAGACAATAATATAACTTAGTCCAACAAACCAAGGAAGTTCTAAGCTTCAACACAATCTTTTGCGTCATCAGCACTTAAATCTGTAAATTGCATTTCATTAAAACCATTGAAAGTTCATCCGACAGAAATGTTTTTGTTGTGAAATGAGGAAAAACCAAATTTTGTAATTGGCTTTTGAGTTAAAGGCTAAGTGTGTTACAAGCTTATGCTCTCAATTTAAGTATACAAAAATGTTTTTTACAATCTCTTGTGAACATAAATAATTGAATATTAGGGTAAAAACACAGAAAACAACATTTAAACAGTAGAATAGTAGTTTTTTATTATATTTTATATTAAATACTTGGAATCTGATACACTAAATTTAAACTCATTCAAAGGTGAAACACAACAGGTCTGAGCCACATTAATAATAAATACTATTATTATTTCAAACTCTCAGCTTGGATGCATGAATCTTTCTCTCAACTAAAAATATTACTTTGTATTGAATCTATTAACAATGTTTACATACTTTTATATTCATTATGTTGTTATTATTACTATAATCATGATTTTTGTTCTGATTTTTATGGTGCCCCCCTGACCACTTGGTACCCATGAAGCGAGTGGGCGGAGCTCCGGCACTGCATCTATATAGTGAAGATACCTTTATAGATCTATGGGTGAGTAGAGTAGTTGGCTTCTGCTCAAAGGGTGGATGGTTCAATTCCAGCTTCTGCCTGTCATATGTTGCTCTGCTATGAACTCAACTCCGAGTTTCCTATTGCATTGTTTGTGAGTGTGAAGTGCTTTGATTGGTCAGTATGGATTGGAAAATTCAGACCATTAATCATGATTTAAAATAGTTAGAATCTATAATTTTAAGTTTCATGAACATATGACCGAGTTAGATAAATTTGAGATTCATAGTTTGTACAACATATAATTTTAAGTCACTTCTACTTTCACATGGTAAGAAAAACTCAGGATTCAAAGTTCTTACAGCCTGAAGTCTCTACAACTTATAGATGAGTTAGAAACAAACATAAAAGTCCATGATGGGCAAAGTCAAAAGTAAAACAGTAGTTTAGTTGAGTGTTACTAGTTTAGTGAGTTTGCTGATGAAAGTATTTTAACTGGAAGGTTGAGTTAATTGTTTGCAATGGGACCAGGAACAAGTGATTCTGTGGTGTCTGAATCTCACTGTGATACATACAATATTCATTAACAATAACTGAGACTGAAAACTAGCTGGTTATTAGGGTAGAACTAAGAATAAAACCAGTAAGATCCCCTCACTCGTCTTCAGGTTTTCCTTCTCGGCTGTTTTCACTTGTTACAGAGACTCACCTGATTCTCATCCCAGTGATTGGTCCTCCCTCTGTTTTAGCCTTTCCTTCATCAGGTTTCCTTATGAAACCTTTTATTTTTATATCATCTATGCCTGTCAGTATTTGATTCCTCTCATCATGGCTCAAACCTCCAGGTCCAGTACCTTCACAGCTTGCTGCTAAGTGAAACAGCCCCTCATTAGAGATCTGGACAATACAAAATTATACACTTAGCTCATCTTTAAACTGGCCAGTTTGGATGGAGGATATTTATTTAACACGTCTTCAGAGGTCATAGATTAAAACTGCAGTAAAACATGGTTGTTCTTATCGTATTAACTTTATGCTGACAAACATGCTTGCTCAGTATGAGGGATTGCTGTGGTTGGAAAGTCTGCATCAACGGGGCCCAACCTCACGCCAATGACTGACGCAATCTGCTGGGATTCCTTAAATAGGAAACTTTTTAACTGATTGGAATGTTTGTATAATTGTATTGAAATGACTTCTTGTTAAGAGCCTTGAGATGAAACATCTGTTGTGAATTGGCGCTATATAAATAAACTGAATTGAAATTGAATTGAAACAGCTGTGTTTGCCTCAGTGGTCTGACTGTTGACTCCCTGCTTGAGGTGCCAGTAGTAGCTATTATGGCATAAAGTGCCTAATGTTCTCCTCTGATTGACTTGAGTTGTTTCTTCTTTTAAATCCAACATTGTGAGTTTCTTAACCCGGGACCAGGAGGTGTTTCCAGCAAAGAGGCAGTTTCTGCGTCATGGTTTATGGTTTGACCCAGACGAAGGCAAGGGGAGGCAATATAAATGTAAACAGTCTTTATTAAATATCAAACTTAGAGAGGATAAGGCAGGAACTGCAAACTGCATGGAACCGACAAACAGGATGAGCGAATGCAGCAGGGGAGGCCACGGAGGAATCCAGCAGAGAATGAATGAATGAGAGAGAGAAGGAAATATACTGAGAAAGAAAGGATAAAGAAACCAGAGGTGATCATGGATGAGTGAAGGCAGCTGGGAGGGGAGCAGGCAGAGGAAATGAGGAATGAGGATGAGCTGGGACGGCGAGCATACTGGCAGACAGAGGGCCCGTCCACACGGAGACGCATTTAGCGTTTCGTCCACACGGAGACGCGTTTCGGTGTATACGTATACATGTTTTATCATATTAGCGTTTCGTCCACACGGATCCGGCGTTTCGCTGTATATGTATAAATGTTTTATCGTATTAGCGTTTCGTCCACACGGAGACGCGTTTCGCTGTATACGTATAAATGTTTTATCGTATTAGCGTTTCGTCCACACGGATCCGGCGTTTCGCTGTATATGTATAAATGTTTTATCGTATTAGCGTTTCGTCCACACGGAGACGCGTTTCGCTGTATACGTATAAATGTTTTATCGTATTAGCGTTTCGTCCACACGGAGACGCGTTTCGCTGTATACGTATAAATGTTTTATCGTATTAGCGTTTCGTCCACACGGAGACGCGTTTCGCTGTATACGTATACATGTTTTATCGTATTAGCGTTTCGTCCACACGGATCCGGCGTTTCTCTGTATACGTATAAATGTTTTATCGTATTAGCGTTTCGTCCACACGGATCCGGCGCTTTCGGAGACTGAAACCGCTATTTTTGGAAACCGGGTCCCAAAGTGGATAAATCTGAAAACGACGCCCTTGCGGTTTCGTGTGAACAGCCAATCCCTATGTTTTGTGAAACGATGATGTCATCACATCACGTG
Source organism: Valencia hispanica (assembly GCA_963556495.2). NCBI lineage: Eukaryota > Metazoa > Chordata > Actinopteri > Cyprinodontiformes > Valenciidae > Valencia > Valencia hispanica. The sequence goes on along the minus strand of OY747702.1, from coordinate 61,619,668 downwards.
TCGGCTGCGTCACACGTAACTGCAACAACAATAATGGCGGACTACATGATTTTGTTCGTGCTGCAGGTCCGTATATATATATATATCTATGGTGCTGCAGAAGCTACTAAGCCTACTAGCTTTATTACAGCAAAATCTATTGCTTTGTCATAAATGTATTCTTCTTGGTTCGTATACAGCGCGCAACGTTATGCGCATGCTCAAAATCTTCTTCTCCATGTATAGTGTATCTCTGTGGCAGAATTACAGCGCCCCATACTGGTCTGGCATATATACTACACCGTTTTTGTCATGGTCTTTGGATTTTGTGTAGCAAGTTTGAGTTTTTCCTTCCACTTGGTTTTCTTCCCCTTTTACCCCAAGGTGCCCTCTTGTTTTGTTCCTCCGGTTTGTGTCTCAAGTTAGTAGTTTTTTTTATTTAGTTTAATTATATTTTTGTATTCTGGCACTTCCTGGGTTCTGTAGTGTTTTTCACCTCTGTCTATGTCCACCTTCCCATTTGTGTTTCCTTTATCTGTTTATTTAATTACTCCTTCTGTTCTCCAGTGTTTCCTTAAGTTTCCCTTAGAGTTCTCCTTAGTCTTCTCTTTAGATAGTTTCTTAAGAATTTTCTAGTTTCTTAGTCTCCTGTCTCCCAGCCATTTTACCTCCTATCCCAGTTGATTACTTCCACCTGCTCTCTCCCTCTCACCTGCATCTGCTCTCACTAATTGATCATTGGTCTTCTCAGTCACTTCCTCATTTCCTCCCCAGTATATATTCACCTCTCCTTCAGTCATTACTCGCTGGTTCGTCGTCACTCTTCCCTCCCTGGTTCCTGTTTCCCCGTTTGCTGCCTTTTGATCCTCCTGAGTTATGTAAGTTCCTTGTCCTTGTTTCCATTAAATCATTTTGTTTATACTTGCTGCATGTTGGGTCCTCCTTAATACCAAAGATGACAGTTTTCAGTCGGTTTCAGTGGTTTCCTGTGTACGCAGATATTTCTTGAGATGACGCCGTGTTTACGGAATTTTTTTTTAGAACGAGGAAAAAAGATTATCGCATAGGGAATGCACCGGCTTCGTGTGGACGTGGCCAGAGAGAGAGAGAGGCTGCTAAGGAAAAGTAACTAGCTGTGTTTACATGGACACAAGTAATCGGATTAAAAGCCTGATCAGAATAAAAATGCTTCATGTAAACACGCCATTCAGAATCCTCTGATCCGATCACACTCGTTCCGATCAAGATGTCTGTTACGTCATGCGTAGACGTACATTACCTCGGCAAAAAACAATAAAGAGATTCGGATTAGAATGTGACTGTGTAAAAAACAATAATGGCTTATAGATGTAAAACCGTGATCAGAAAAAAACTAAAGCACGCTCTGAAAAACATCGTACCGCTTCATTTCAAACACTCGCAACCATGTTTGTTTACAGCGGAAGTCTGCTACTTCTTCTTCTATGGCCGTTTCCGGTATTTTAAATAGTTCTGCGCATGTAAAAATGATTTATTCCGATCAAACATGTTGCAGCATGTAAACACTTGTTATAATCAGATTAATTTTTTCAGGGCCCATGTACACAGTCCAATTTTAATCCCAACTATGATTCGATTAAAGACATTTTCCACATGTAAACGCAGCGATTGACAAATCTAATAAAAAGGAATAAAGAACTAATAAGAAACTGGTCAACAGAAGATAATGACTACAGTTAAGCAACAATAAACGTTGAAGATCAATATGCATGAAAGAACAACCCAAAATAAGAAATCTTTTATATTTACCTGCTTACCTCCACAGAGCACCTCCATCCATGATCTCAGTAGAAAACATCCAGTCAAAAAGGTTGTTGTTGTTGTTGTTGTTTTTACCATGGCAACAATCCTGTCAATTGTTAAGGAGAGAGATTGCCTTTAAGGAGACTACTTCCTGGTCCATATATGGTATCGCCTTCCTGTCTCAAAAGTTGGTTTCTGTTCCAGGTCGGCAGACTGCCATCGACTGAAAGAATTTTAAACCGTTAAAGTTTTCTTCCCATCAAAAGTTTTTCTTTTATTTGTTCGTTAGAGCATTTTTTAGGAAGGATTGCCAGAAAACAGAACTGCTCTCTCCTAGTTTGTTTTTAAAAATTCTCTGTTCTAATTTTAAATGAACCCACTTTCAGCCTGCAGCTTTTCGCTTTGTCTCCAGTTAAATACAGATAATAAAGCCCTCATTGTCTTTCTGAGCTGTGTGCCAAACACAGATAAAAATATACCAGAAACTTCCCTGATGGCTTGCCCTGCCCCGGGTTATAAAACACAAACTCCTGCCTGCAAGGCTAAACTCAGGGAAAATACACCCACAGCTCCTCTGAGTGCAGAACACACATACAGCCCACTATTTGCATTCAGGGCACACACCTTTCCTCCGGTTTTTACCCGTGTGAACGTCTCACTTGGATCTGGAGCTCCTCGCTCCGTCTAATTGTTGGTTGAATAATTAATTTGAAGATTTCCAAACTCAGAGCTCCTGTTTTACTCACTGCAGACATGGATTCATCCTTTGGTAGAAGATGTTTCACTATTTTCGGGATGCACAGCGGCAGCCCTGGGAGCAGACACGATCCTGAACTTCAACTCCCAGCATGCAGCCCTGCCATCTGTTGTCCTTTAATACTCCTAAGTGCTCCGCTTAATGGCACGTCTGTACTATCCTGACCTTTGTGTCATTAAAGGAGCGTTTATCTAGATGGACCCTCGGTAACGGTGCCTCCTTTGTGATTTCTGTGGCTGAAAACAAGCGCAACTTTTTAGTTTTAGCTCTAAATGACTCTAATGCTGCCCTCTGTGCTGAAACAGAAAACATGGAGCTCCTTTAGACCAACTGTAGTATTGAACATTTCAGCAGTTCAAAATGCTTTACATGATGAAAATGTAAAAAAAAACAAAAAAAACATCACAATTACAGTGGTAAAATAAAGGAAAGTGATTAGAAGGTGGAATACAGATAAAAATGAATGATGTTCCAGTTATTATTAATGGAAGGCGTTTCTAAACTAAATGGTTTTAAGTTAAAGGAACTCTGGCTTCCAGCACCAGAAGCTTAGATGGGCCTCATATGTTTTAAATGCAGGTTGTCCTGATTAACATGGAGATCATTTTGATCTTCTATAGAAATGTGAATATTTTTTTAACAATGTATCAGTTGGCTAATTATTTTCCTGGAAGTTCTGTTTGTTTTTCAATAATTCAAAAATCCTGAAAATAATCTTAGTCTGATTAAAATAGATATTTTTCACAAATAACTTATTTGAGTCTTTACTTAGGGTTCCAAGCAGAGCCGGCCCTAGGCATAGGAGGGCTACGCGGCCGCTAAGGGCGCCCCCACAGCAACGTCACCAAAAACACTGAACAATACTCCAAGTAAAACTTTCGGTAACCTACAAACAGTGCTTCCTTAAAGGGACAGTACAGTCTACACTGGAACTCCACCAACAGTGGACAACAAAAATGGCTGTTGGGGTCATTAAGACAGTCATTAAGGCCACTATTAGGGCTGTTGGGGTAATAAAGATGGTCATTAAGGTCATTAATAATACTGTTGGAGTAATTAAGAGGGTGACTAAGACCACTATTAGGGCTGTTGGGGTAATAAAGAAGGTGATTAAGACCACTAATAAGGCTGTTAGGGTCATTAAGATGGTCATTAAGGTCATTAATAATACTGTTAGGGTCATTAAGATAGTCATTAAGGTCATTAATAATACTGTTGGGGTCATTAAGATGGTCATTAAGAAGGTGATTAAGGTCATTAATAATACTGTTGGGTTCATTAAGAGGGTCATTAAGAAGGTGATTAAGACCACTAATAAGGCTGTTAGGGTCAATAAGACGGTGATTAAAACCACTAATAAGGCTGTTAGGGTCATTAAGATGGTCATTAAGGTCATTTAATAATAAAGTTGGGGTCATTAAGAGGGTCATTAAGAAGGTGATTAAGACCACTAATAAGGCTGTTAGGGTCATTTAATAATAAAGTTGGGGTCATTAAGAGGGTCATTAAGAAGGTGATTAAGACCACTAATAAGGCTGTTGGGGTCATTAAGATGGTCATTAAGGTCATTAATAATAAAGTTGGGGTCATTAAGAGGGTCATTAAGAAGGTGATTAAGACCACTAATAAGGCTGTTAGGGTCATTTAATAATAAAGTTGGGGTCATTAAGAGGGTCATTAAGAAGGTGATTAAGACCACTAATAAGGCTGTTGGGGTCATTAAGATGGTCATTAAGGTCATTAATAATAAAGTTGGGGTCATTAAGAGGGTCATTAAGAAGGTGATTAAGACCACTAATAAGGCTGTTAGGGTCATTAAGATGGTCATTAAGGTCATTAATAATAAAGTTGGGGTCATTAAGAGGGTCATTAAGAAGGTGATTAAGACCACTCATAAGGCTGTTAGGGTCATTAAGATGTTCATTAAGGCCACTATTCGGGCGTAGGGTAGTTAAGATGGTCATTAAGGCCATTAATAAGGTTGTTCGGGTCATTAACACGGCTATTAAGGCCACTATTAAGGCCGTTAGGGTCATTAGGATGGTCATTAAAGCAACTATTAGTGCTGTTAGGGTCATCAAGATGGTCATTAAGGCCATTAATAATGTTGTCGGGGTCATTAAGGTGGTCATTAATTCCACTGATAGGGAACATCCTGATTTTCCAGATTTGTGGTGAGAGTCAGCAGTTAGTAAACAGAGCACCAGTCACAACATCATCTGTCTCCAGTTCATCATGCATGGATGCTGATCTGGTACCTGCCCATCACAGAGACATGGAGGGAGTTTTATGGTGCCGCAGCTGACCCAACCCCAGAACCGACATCAAGTGTGAAATATCCACAGTCAGTCATGATTTGGGGTGCAATGTCTGGTGCAGGTGTTGGTAAACTCTGCTTCCTTAAAACCAAGGTCACTCCATCAGTCTCCCAGAATGTTTTAGAGAACTTCATGATTCCTTCTGCTGAGGATCTGTATGGAGATGGAGATTCCATCTTCCAGCAGGACCTGGCCCCCTGCCCATACCACCAGAAGCACCAAAACCTCCTTTGATGCCCATGGTGCCATCACAGTGATTGACTTGCCAGCCAACTAAAAAACCTAAACCCCATTGAGAATCTCTGGGGTATTATCAAGAGGAAAATGAGTGCCACCAGATCCAAAAACAAAGAAGAGCTGACAGCAAGCATCAAGGAAATCTGGGCTTCCATAACTCACAGGCTGCCTCAATGCCACGGTGCAGCGAGGCAGTGATTAAAGCTGCAGTAGGTAACTTGAATAAAAGTAACTTTTTGTGATATTTTCTAAAACTGTCCATATGTCCTGAAAGTAGAATATGAGATTTGTAATCTGTTAAAAAAAAGCAGCTCAATTGGTCACGCCTACAACCCCTACTGCGATTTGCATGAATCCACCCCGCCCGGTAGAAAACAGCCAATCAGAGCCAGAGCAGCGTCTGATGAAGTGTCTGACATCACACACACACTGCGACCCGCCCCTCGCTTCGCTACGCAACCGGCTGCAACAGCCACCTAAAGAGAAACCGCCAGTACAGCCGCTGCCAACAACAGCATATATGGCTAAGATAACAAACAGATGACAGAGGATGACAAAAACAGCTAAGGAGAAGGAAGTTGACCAGCCTGAGATAAAACGAAGGTAAATATTGGCGTAGCCTTTGAGAGGTGGAGGGAGCTACGGGACCTGAAAGCGTTTAAAACCGATTCCGAGTTGGCAATGTTTCTGCTTGACAGGTTATTACCCTTGCTTGATTAATATTTGTTTTGTTTTTTTGGTGGTGGTATTACAGTAAACCAACGCAGCGCGTGCTATCATCCGTGCACTCACATATGTTGTCATATGTGGTTTACTGTTAGGAAATATTCACGAAAGTTTGTTCTCTAAGTCGCGTCAGCTGATTATCTCTGGCAGTTGTTGGCAGCCGATGGAGGGAGGAGGGCGTTGGAGGCGGGGCTTGAGTGCATCGGAGAGGGAGGGGGAGTGATGTGAAGCTTGTTTGGGTTTAAATTTTCAAGCAAAGTCTGCTCTCCTCTCTGACCTACCTACTGCAGCTTTAAGGCAAAGGGATTCCCTACCAAGTATTGAAGATTGACATATCGTTTTAAAAGTATCATATTTTGATTGATTTGATGTGATCCTAATTCTTTTCCTTTTTTTTCTGCAAAAACCAAGAAGTAAAAGCTGATTTCTTCGCAGTATTCTAACTTTTTGAATTCCTGTTTTCGTGGGTTTTATGAGCTGGAAGCCCAAATTATGTACAAATAAACAACTAAATACTTGAAATCGTTTAAGTTGTGGGCCCTGAATTTATAATCTATGGAAGTTTAACGTTTTTAATGGAACTATGGAAATAAATAAACTTTTCCATGATATTCTAATTTTTTGGAAAGGGTCTGTATTTAGTTAAATTCACATTTTAGCCAAACAGATTTAATATATTTTTATAGTCAAACATTTAATATATTTTTTAATCATTATTTTTTTTATATAACTAAAAGATTTTAAACAGTACTTTTATAGGTAAAGGATTTTAGTATTATTCTAAGATAACATAATTGTAGCCACACAACTAAACTGTTTAACTGTTTAAACATTCTATGTGGGGACGGTGGTAGGAGTTTGTCCCGTAACAGGAGGGTTGCAGGTTCGAACCCCTGTTATGGGGAGTTGTGTCTTTGGGCAAGACACTTCACCTGCCTTGCCTGCTGCTGGTGATCAGAGGGCCCCTGTCATTGTGCTCCAGGGCAGCTGTGGCTATGGTGTAGCTTAGCATCAGTGTGTGAATGACTGAATGACTGCATCAGCTGGACCTGATGAGGAGCAGAACCTTCAGCTGAAGGAACCACTCATTTGAGTTCCTCAGACAGGTTCTTCACGGGAACGTAGTCACCTTCTGAAGCTCTTCCACTGTGATCAGGTGACCCCAGATCTTCTCCTCTGAGCCTACATCAGAACGTCAGTCAGTGCTGAGGAACTCGTTCAGGACCTGCAGAGAAGCTGAAGGTAGAAAATGGCTCCTCAGAGAATCCCAAACGCCTAGGCTTTTTGTCTCCATAAATATTCATGTTTCCTCCCCGGAAACGAGCCCTGATGCCTGCTTTGTGCTGCTGCAGCATAATCACGTCTTATACTGAAATGTATGTATGAGTTGCAGCTTTTAACCGAAGTGTCTGGGCCAGATGTGACGGAGATAATTGGCATTTTTAGAGTGTCTGCAGTGAGGAACTTGCTGGAGGCATTTCCTGTCTGCCTGTGAGAGGCTCCTCCCACAGTAATTAGCTGTGAAGCTTTTAATTGGGCAGAATCCATCTCTCTAAGTGATTTCCTGACTGTCATACGAACCAAATTACTTAGAGTGATACTTTTCATTTAGTTAGCATCAAACAGCCTCTCCACTCAGCGTCCATCTGGTCGTCTGATGCGGCGCTCACCATTAAACCTCCTCAGCCATATGTCCCCCAGCAGCCCGCTGCTATCAATGCTCATTTATTCATTAAGCAGTTTAATTGTGTCACTGATTGACATGTGGTGGAAAGCTGATGGGGGATTGTTATTAAGCTAATAATCTGTTAGTCCTATTAACTCCCCATGCCACCAATATGGCTGCCAACATTCATGTGGATTAACTCTGAAATGTTGAAACGTACATCTCACCGGTTCTTCAGAACCTCAGGAAGCTCAGTAAAAAAGATGCTAGCCCCGTTAGCTGCAGCCGTGAGGACGCCACCATGAGGTCAGTACCTGCTGTCACACCTTTACCATGGTGAGGACCGGTTTCTGCAGTTCTGCCTTCAGGACAGCTAGAACATGTTCTAACATCCATGCAGATCGTTTACTGACGCGTGGAACTGACTGAAGGTTTCTTCTGCTGAGGGTTCATCAGAAGAAACGACAGGAAGGTTTATATTTATTTCAATTTAACAAGGAACCATGGAAACTACTTTTGATCAATAACTACTGTTAAATATTAAACACTTACTGTAGATCCCTTCACCAGCTCAAAATGACAGGACCCATAATTACTAGTTTCATTTATGGACGGACGGACGGACGGACGGACGATGGATGGATGGATGGATGGATGGATGGATGGACGGACGGACGGATTGAAGGATGGATGGACGGATGAATGGATGGATGGATGGACGGATATATGGATGGATGGATGGATGGATGGACGGACGGACGGATGGATGGATGGATGGACGGATGGATGGACGGACAGATTGATGGATGGACGGATGGATGGACGGACGGACGGATGGATGGACGGATGGATGGACGGACGGATGGATGGACGGATGGACGGACGGATGGACGGACGGATGGATGGACGGATGGACGGACGGATGGACGGACGGACGGACGGACGGACGGACGGATGGACGGACGGATGGACGGATGGATGGATGGATGGATGGATGGATGGATGGAGAGCTGGCCCTATAGTGTTTTTGGTCCCCTGTCATGATCAAGCAGACATGTTCCTTCTCACTAATGAGGATTCCACTGACTTCGTTTTATCCAGAATCAGAAGTTTGGGCTGATTGGATGCTACTGGGAGCCATGTTGGACGTCAGCTGGTTTTTCTCTAGTATCACAGACAACACAGGAAAATCAGGGACGAAACAGGCAGGAGAGAACTAAGACCCCAAACCGCAAAACCTGTTGGGTGAGAGGCATCCCTTACCATGTATGCCCCCCCCCCCCCCGAAACACCCAGAAGGGAACATGGCATGAAAAAATCAGTCCCTCAATGGAGGCCTAAGCAGCCTGCCATAACGGAAGCTGGCGGAAGCTGTAAAACAAGGTTGTCATGTGAACTGGGGCAGGCACAACATTGTCCATAAAAGATTGAGAAACACGGTCAGGGCAACGAGGCAGGGTCGGCCTGGGAGGCGGACAGCCACGTCGAGGAACCTGGGCTGGCAACACAGTCTCATCCGCCAAAACGTACCCTGGCTTAAGGTGGTCCAGAGAAACCAACTCCCTGCGCCCGCCCATATCCAAAACAAAACCCTTGGACCCCCGTTCCAGAACCCGGAAGGGACCGTCGTATGGAGGCTGGAGGGGTGAGCAGTGGGCGTTGCGGCGCACGAAAACGAAATGGGCAGACTGGAGTGCAGTAGGTACAAACGACCGTGGGAAACAATGGTGCATACACCCTGGAGCAGAAACGCCACCAGACGAAAAGGGATCCAAACCGCCTGGAGGCTTAGCGCGGCAGACTCCATCAAAAACTCACCCGGCACGCGGAGCGGCTGACCAAAAACCAACTCAGCAGAAGAAGCGCCGAGGTCCTCTTTAGGAGCCGAACGCAACCCAAGCAAGACCCACGGCAAACTATCCACCCAACCGCCACCTGTAAACGCAGCGCGTAGAGCTCCCTTAAGCGAACGATGGAAACGCTCACACAAGCCGTTCGCCTGAGGATGATCCGCCGTAGTACGGTGCACCTGCAAACCCAAGGAACTTGCCATGCCTGACCAAAGCCCTGAAATAAACTGGGGGCCTCTGTCAGAAGTGATATCTGACGGAACACCAAAACGAGCGACCCAAGCTGAGAGAAACGCGCTAACCACATCAGCGGATGTGATGGATGACAGAGGCACCACCTCTGGCCACCTGGTCGTGCGATCCACCATAGTAAACAGATGTGTAAAACCTTTCGACGGCGGTGCCAGAGGGGCTTTGGTATGCCGGTGCACTTTAGCACGCTGACATGCAACGCAAGATGCTGCCCACCCCTTATCCTCTTTGCGCAAACCAGGCCAAACAAAACGGGAGCTGACTAGCTTCACCGACGCGCGTACCCCCGGGTGCGAAAGAGAATGAATAGAGTCAAAAATGCGGCGGCGCCAACCTGCTGGAACCACGGGACGAGGCTGCCCTGTGGAAACATCACACAGGAGGGTGGGACCCCCCTCTTGTAACGCATGGTCCTCAAGCTTAAGGCCAGAACCGACACAGCGAAGGGTCAGGATATCCGTGTCAACAGGCTGCTCTGCCGCCATCTCAGTGAAATCCATGCCTAGAAACACAGGGCAAACCAGCAGATGAGAGAGACAATCCGCGACCGAGTTGGACTTCCCTGCGACATGACGTATGTCAGTAGTAAACTTTGATATGGCCGCCAAGTAACGCTGTTGACGCGCTGACCAGGGGTCAGTAACCTTAGACATAACAAACGTCAAGGGTTTAAGATAAGATAAGATAAGATAAGATAAGAGATACTTTAATAATCCCCGTGGGGAAATTAAGTTTCGGTACAACCAATCCAAGATCATACAAACAATTACAAACATTAACACATTACAGGATTTGGAAGACCGCGGTAGCAGCCGGCTTTACCAGCGCCCCTTTTAGCAGATAGAAATGATTCACAATAGGAGGGGGGGTGAAACGGGGGAAAAAAAAGGCAACTCAGCCCAGCCCCCTACAGGGAGCCGAGCCGAGGTGCTGAAAAAACCACTGCAAAAACATATAAGCACATGTATCGGTCATAACATATGAGAACACAAATGGGACGGGGGGGAGGTTCGGGAACCCTCCGTACAGAGAAACCGGTCGCGGCCATCCAAAGCACGCGCCCATCATTTCGCTGTCTGAAGAGTGGGCAGGAGTCTTAGGGTACCGCGAGCATGTTGAAATCCAGGAGCGCGTGCATGTCTGTAGCTGTGGCGTGAGCGTGCGTGCATGTATGTGTGCATTAATGTGAGACAATGAAACTCCTCTCAGTTCAATCCCAGAGTCTGTCGCCTGTGATGTAATATACAACCTTGGGGCTGAGTCAGGGAGCTCACAGGCTCATGTGGGGGATGGGGGAGTGGGGTGGGATGGAGCGTCCTTTTGCACACACGTCCAAGGGAGTTTTTGTTTGGTCTACCAAGACCAGGGAGTCGAATTCCAGTAGATAAGAAGTTGTTTTAGAGACAGGCGAAGATCACTTTTTCTCTTGCCTTAGAGTCTGTCAGTGGTCCGAGTTCAGTCCAAATGGCCAAATCGTGGGTCAGATTACCTTCCAGCCGGCTGAGAACTTCTCCAAGTTATTACCCAAGCAGTGAAACGAGTCCAATTTTGCTCGCACATCACAAATAGTCTGAGTGTTGACAGCACAGCAACCTTCCTGTAGCCCAGGCAGCCTGCCAATTGCTGCCTTTAAGCTTGAAGTTTACGATACCTCAGAAAATCCACCTGCGATAATCAGCAGATATCCGGTTATCATGAATCCAATTATATAAATGTTTCCAACGTCCTCGATGGCCAAAAGTGAGAGACACAAGATCCTCCACGATGTTCCATCGGAACAACTCGGCTCTCCCTTTTAGCCGTTCTCCGGGAAAAAAATTGATTAATTGTATCAAGAGACCAGCTGACCAGAACCAGATCCAGAACCATAGTTGTTCTTTCCGGAGGAGAATGCAAAGAGAGGCTCCAAAAATAGTTGACAAGACAAAAGAATGCAGAAGTAGACAACAGTAGGGAGGGAAAGAGAAAAGCGTCCATCCTCGCGGAGAGCAGGAAGAGAAGAGAAGAGTTTATGGTCTACGTAAGCCGTAAAAGAACGACCTTCCAGCAAAAAACGAAAATGCCGGGTAGCCAAAAACAGTGCCAACAACTCTCGGTCAAAAACGCTGTACTTGCGCTCACAGTCCCGTACCTTGCGACTAAAAAACGCCAGAGGCTGCCACGCGTCTGCTACCCGCTGCTCCACAACAGCCCCCACAGCTAAGTCGGAAGAGTCGGTAGTCAGGGCGATCGGAGCATCTGGATCTGGGTGAGCGAGGAGAGCTGCACTGGCTAACGCAGACTTAGCTCTATCAAGAGCAACCTTCCGGTCCGGCGTCCAGACAACGGCGTCAGTTGCCTTCTGTGAACGCAAAGCATCGTAGAGGGGTTGGAGGAGGTGGGCAGCATGAGGAATGAACCTATTATAAAAGTTCACCATGCCCAACAACTCGTGTAATCCCTTGACCACAACCGGGCGAGGGAAATCTGCCAACGCCTGAACCTTAGCAGGCAATGGAACCGCACCGCATGCGGAAATGCGATGACCTAAAAAATCGATCACAGGCAACCCAAACTGGCATTTGGCTGGGTTGACAATCAGGCCGTGGGAGTCCAGACGCCGTAAAGGTAGACGAACACAAACTCGAGACCCCGCAAAACACAGTCCATCAACCTCTGAAACGTCTGCGCTGCTCCTTTGAGGCCAAACGGCATGCGGAGGAACTCGAAAAGCCCAAACGGAGTTATCACAGCAGTTTTAGGAACATCATCTGCACGCACTGGAACCTGATGATACCCGCGAACTAGGTCCACTTTAGAGAAAACTGAGGCACCAAACAACCGTGCAGAGAAGTCTTGAATGTGAGGAATGGGGTAACGTCTGGTGTGGTTACGTTGTTTAAACGCCGAAAGTCACCGCATGAGACGGGATGAGAGGAGAGACGGGATGAGCTGCTGCTGAGATCTCGCGAGAGCTGTGCGTAAGTAATATGGCGGTAAACTGGTAAAACAAACAAACTCGGGTAAAAACAAACCATAACTTTCGAGCCAAATATAGCAAACGTTTAATAATAATAACCATTATTTTGTATTTCTCCATAAACAAACTGGACGAGGAAACCTTGCACAGCCTGGAAAGCTACTTGGACGAGTGCTTTGACAACATTGTTATGGGCAAGCCACAGAAATCCACCTCTGCTGTGCCGACAAGCACACCATCACAAAAACGCACTCGTTCTGAGGCCAGTACCTCCACCATCTCTCCAGAGAAAAGCTACAGCGATGTCCTGGACTCAATAGATAAGAAGCTAACCAGCCTAGACGCCCGTCTGGGCCTGGTTGAGGTTCTCCATAAAGAATTTCAAGCTCTATGGGAATCCCTGGAGTTCAGCCAACAACAGGTAGCATCGCTCGCTGGAGAAAACCAAACGCTTAGGGAGAGTGTAAAGAAACTCACCGAGGGGATGACGCAGCTGTCCGGAGAAAGTAAGAGGATGAAAGAAACTATCTTGGATATACAGGCCAGGGGAATGCGGGACAATCTTGTTTTTTCCGGGATCCCGGAACAGGCTGAGGACGATGCTGAATCCACCGTCCGAGATTTTCTCCAACATCAGTTAAAGCTCCCAAGCGACACGGTAAAAAACATCACTTTTCACCGCGTCCACCGGCTCGGATGTAAGAAGCCCAACAACAGCCGGCCGCGACCAATTGTTGCTAAATTCGAGCATTACAAGCAAAAAGAGCAGGTCAGAGGCCAGGGCAGAGAGCTGCGGGGAACGAATTACAGCGTTAACGATCAATTTCCGAAGGAGATCCTGGATAGAAGGCGCGTTTTGTTCCCAATCAGAAAGAAATATATCAGTGAAGGCACCAGAGCTACAGTAGCGCTAGATAAACTTAATAATTAATGGGCAGCTGTTCAGGGACCCCCAGCTTACTCCTTGGCTTTATTAGTCATGTAACACTGGTCAGATAAGAGATGTTTTATCAGTCAACTATAATCTAATGTTAGCACAGCTCTGTAAAGTTGTTTACATTACTCAATGTGGGCGGGGCCAGGGCTAAGCCCTGGGTAACTAGCTCTTTTCTCTTTTCTCATCTTCACATGTCTATCACCAAATGTCTTTGTCACTCCTTTTTCCTTCTTTTATCAAATCAAATCAAACTTTATTTATAAAGCGCTTTTCATACAAGAAGTTGCATCACAAAGTGCTTTACAGATTAAAATGACCCCACATAAAACCACCTTCCCTTCCCTCCCCCACAGATTTAAAAGGATGGTCACAGTTATACCCCCCTCCCCCCAACCCATCTCCCATGCACACACACAGTTAAAAGCAACAGTGAAAAAGGACATTGGGCAGAGTGTAGATGAACCATGCAAGGAAACGCCATCAGAGGAGCCATCTGCCCCGGCAGCAGTAGATTAACAGCAGCAGCCGAGGCACCGACACAGGGCACCTAGTGGAGGCAAGGCCAAGACCCCCACCTCCACCCAAGCTCCACCTGGAGAGCATCCAGGCAGCCACAGCCGACCACCGCTCCCGGGGCAGAGGGCTCCCACAGAGGAAACACTGGAACGGGGAATAAGATAAATTAAAGTATAAAAAGAAACGGTAAATTAATGTGCTAAGATTAAATAGTAAACCTGATAAAAATATAATCATAAAACATCACTCACACACACACACAGATTTTTTTCATAACATAACTATTTCTTTCTCTCTCACCTTTCACACCTTCACAACTTTCTTCTATTTCTCTCTTTCTTATATCTCGGCTTTTGGATTTTCAATCAGGCAACCCCAGACACAAACTAATAATACACCTGTGTTTATCAGTTTCTATGGTGATGTGGACTTTACAACTTTTATCTCAAAACTATGACTACTCTAAGGTTTGTCACGTGGAATGTTCATGGAGCTGGCACCAGAGAGAAAAGAGTTAAGATTCTTAACCAGCTTAAAAGATTGAAGGCAGATGTCGTCTTATTACAAGAAACCCATAAATCTACCTCAGCTGCAGATGATCTTAAATCCCCTGAGTTTCCTAATGTGTTTTCTGCATGCTATAACTCCAGACAAAGGGGAGTAGCAATATCAATAAATAAAAATGTAAATTTTACAGTAATAGATACAGTTACAGATCCAGAGGGTAGATTTATTATAGTAAAACTATCTATACATAACCAAAAGTTATGTATTGTCAGTATATATGGTCCAAATGTTGATGACCCCTCATTCTTTCATTCCTTCTTCTCGGTGCTCCTTGAACACATGGATTGCTCACTTCTTCTTGGGGGCGACCTCAACTTTGGTTTAAATGAAGAAATAGACAGGCTCAGCACAGCAGGGACTCAAATGTCCACCATTCATATTCTCGACTGGATTATTTGTTAGTCAGCAGCTCACTGTTGACTGACATTTCAGACACTGAGATACACCCTATAGCTGTTAGCGATCATGCTCCTGTTTCTCTAACTTTAGTAAATAAAACAGAAACACCTCAAAGCAAAAATTGGAGATTTAATATATCCTTTCTGAAGGATAAGGAATTTATTAAATATTTTGAAAAAGAGTGGGCTTCTTATTTAGAATATAATGACCTCCCTGGTACGTCGCCATCCATTCTTTGGGAGGCAGGAAAAGCTGTGATTAGAGGTAAAATAATCTCATTCTCATCAAATAAAAAGAAAATGGAAAAAAAACGTATTCAGGAATTAGAAGAAACTATTAATTCATTAGAAGCTTCTCTAGATGAGGAGAGACTAGGCAAAATCCGTAAAGCAAAGCTAGAATTAAATCAAATTATTAATAAACAGACCCAGTTCTTAATTCAAAGACTTAGGATAGAAAACTTTGAACAAGGTAATAAATCAGGTAGATTTTTGGCTAACCAGCTAAAAATTAATAAAGAAAAGACAACTATATCTGCTATTAAAGATCAGACCGGGAATACAGTATATGATCCTGGAAGAATAAACAACACATTTAAAGAATTTTACAAGGCTTTATACTCACCAGAGATAAATCCATCGGATCATGAAATTGAACAATTTTTTGATAACATAACACTACCTAAATTATCTGAAAGTCAAGCGATGGCCCTGGATTCACCACTAACAGCGGCTGAACTCCAGGAGGCCCTCCAAAGCATGCCCAATAAAAAGGCTCCAGGCCCAGATGGATTTCCAGCAGAGTTCTATAAAGAATTCTGGAATATTCTGGCACCAACATTCCACAGAATGCTGCAGGAAACCAAGGAAAATGGCCGACTCCCACCAAATATGAATTCTGCCTACATTAGTCTTCTACTAAAATCAGGTAAAGACCCTTTGTTTCCTACCAGCTATCGTCCCATATCCCTCATTAATGTTGATCTTAAAATAATCTGCAAAGCCCTCGCAAAAAGGATAGAGAAAGTAACCCCTCTTATAATACATCCTGATCAAACTGGTTTTATTAAAGGGAGACATTCATCCACAAATTCACATAGATTAATAGATTTAATAGATTTTTCTAACTGTAAAAACATTAAAACTAATTTATTATCTTTAGATGCAGAAAAAGCATTTGATAGAGTTAACTGGAAATTCTTATTTGTAACCTTAAATAAATTTGGCTTTGGAAATTCTTTTATAAACTGGTTGAAAATATTATACAGTTCACCAACAGCATGTATCAGGACAAATAACCAAACATCATCTAGGTTTTATCTTCAGAGAGGTACCAGTCAGGGATGTCTCTCTCCCTCCCTGTTTGCTATTTTTATTGAACCACTAGCTGCAGCAATCAGGCAAACTCACAATATTAAAGGCATAAAATGCAATAACATAGAACATAAAATCAGTCTTTATGCAGATGATGTATTACTTTTTCTCCAGCATTCACAAACCTCTTTCTCTCAGGTGATCGGGTTGATAAAGTCTTACTCAAATGTTTCAGATTATTCTATAAATTGGTTAAAATCTACAGTTCTTCCAATCAATTGTTCTGTCCAGAATTCAACTAATACACAACTGCAGTCAGGGAATATTACCTATTTAGGTATCAATGTCTCACCAAGACTGGCAGATTTAATAACGCTAAACTACATCCCACTTTTAAAAAAAGTGGAAGATGATCTTGCTAGATGGAAATCTCTACCCATATCACTTATGGGAAGGGTTGCTTCAATAAAAATGATGGTTTTGCCCAGAATCAACTACTTATTCTCAATGATCCCAAGTAAACCATCACTAGACTGGTTTAGATCTCTGGACTCCTCTATCTCTAAGTTTCCCAGTCTGGAGGTGCAATGGAATTGAATACCTGGAACATATATTTGAAGGAACAGACTTTATCCCATTTAATACATTAATTACACAATATGGAATTGATAAAAACAAATTCTTAGAATATTAACAAATTAAATCTATTATTAAATGTAAATTTAGGCTCAATACAGCTGAATTACAAATTCCAGCAAGAGTTTTAGATTTTCTTAATCTCAACCCCCCCAAATTGCTGTCTAAAATATACAAAACTTTATCTACATTAGATGAATCAATAGCCATCCCTATTTCAAAATGGGAGGTGGATTTATCAGCCAGCTTTGACCAAAACGTCTTGTGGTGGAAAATTGTTATGCAATTAGGAATTAAGTGTATATTCTCTCTTTAGTGAATACATCTAGTGTAAAATGACAAGCTTATTGTTCCAGCTTAATGTTATGAGAAAGATATATGTGTCAGGTCACCAGAGAGACAGACGCCGGGGCAGTAAGATAACAGTCTGGCCATCGGATGAGCTGCTTTATGCGTGGATATAAGACTCGCATGAAGCAGTTCTCTGGAGGCGGGGCGTGAACGTTGGAGAAGACATCTACAGAGATAAACAATGATTGCTGAATACTATTTAAGCGGTTAGTTAGAAAGGTTGGTTAGGGTGATGCACGAGTAACTCTGTTTCCTCCGTGTCTGGCCAGACATGTTTGACTTAAATACTTAAACGCCTTCTGGGACTCAAGTCTTCTATATTATGGAAACCCTGAGATACTTAATTTGCCATTACAGTCTGGTCTCAGATATGTTTAAGAACCTTTAAAATAACAAAAAATCCTCATTTGCAATTAATACAATACAAAATCCTTCATAGAGTACACTATACAGGTCAACAAATGTTTAGGATGGGTTTTACATCGTCTAATACCTGCTTACTTGGTTTTGTCGTTTGGGACACTGTTGCTGATGTGGGGGTTTTGGGGTTGGAGGCGTCTGGGGGGGACCCCAGGGGGTGGGATCACTGGGCGGATGGGGCACTGGGCGGATGGGGCACTGGACGTCGTGGCCGGCCTGGGGTTGGGCTTTGGGTGGTAACTCCTGATGGCTGCATACGGTGCCTTGGGGGGGTTGCACTGGCGGACATGGGTTACTGGCCTGGTGGCCGTGCTGCGCCTGGGTAGGGTCTGGGGTTGGCCTGGGGATTCGGGGCTCGGGGGCGCCGCACCCCCTTAGCTGTGGTCCTGGCTGGGGGTCGGCCGGCGTGGGGTCTCTGTTGGCTGTGGGGGTTGGGGCCGGCCGGCGGCCGGCATGTGCAGCCGCCTCTCTCTTTTTCTCTGGGCCAATTGTCATCGCCGGTCCCTGTATGGCGTCTCGCCTTGTTTGGTGGTTGGGGTGCCTGGCTGCTGGTCGCGGCGGCTGGGTGGCGTTTCTGGGCCGGATCAGTCCTTTTTTGCGCTGGACTCGGCTCCTGGGTCTTGGTCTTTGTGCAGGGCGCTGGGGTTGGGCATTTGGCCGGGTTCGGTCGGACTTGCGGGTGGACTGGCCGGGTGGTGGGCGTGGAGGGCAGGTGGGTGGGGCGCTGGGTTTGGTCTCCTGCCGGGCCGTCGAGCAACAGTGGTCGCTCCACAAGGAATGAGGCTGGTGGATGTCGGCCTGGTGGGTCGGCCGCCCGGCTCATTGGTTTGCTCCTGGTCTGGGCAGGCACGTGGCCGTGGTTCGGGCTACGGGGGCCTCCGGTGTGCGGGTGGCACTGGGGGCCTTCTTTGCTGGCGGGGAGGCTGCTGCTGTGTAGCGCCAGGTGCTCTCCCCCTACGAGGGCACTTGGACGGGGGGGAGGGGTGTGCGGGAGGGGGGGCGAACTCAACCTGGGTGTCTAGTGTCTTTTGTGTTTTGAGAGTAGAGCGAATGTCAGGGTGGGTTTAGTTCCCTCCTCGCTATCCCGTGGTGTCCTGGGTCCCAATTTTAATATACAACTTAGACACTCCCACTTGTAACATTCTCACGTGACACATATGTAGGGACTTTGGGGTGGGCACACTTTTCGGCATCCAGAGGGGGAGCGGTTCAATCAGCTTCACCTCTGGTGCCGGTGCCCACTGTTAAACCACATATAGACACTGAGGGCTCGGGGTGGGGGTTGGGGGATGTGTGGCTGCCTTCCCCACATCCCACCCCTCTGTTTTAAGGAAGGGAACGTATGACTGTCTCTGTATGTCTTTGTCTACCTGTCAGGTTGGATCTTGGTCTGCCCCCTCGCCTGGCGCACCTCAGGCCTTACACTTAATGGGGGGCCTATTTCCCCTCCGTCATTCCCCGCCGGTGACGGGGGCCCCTGGCTGCCGGTGCATCGGTGGTCAAACCTGTTCGGACCTGGTGCGTGCCTGGCCGGGCCTGTGGGGGCCGGTGTGTCGGTCGGCCGATGCGCTGGGCCGATATCTTCCTTTGGTTGGTTGGGGCACCTCTTTTAGAGGTGCCAGGTTTGGGATTGTTGGGTGGTGCCTGCTCGGTGGCTTGGCGGGATGCGGATCCGGCGTCTCTGCTCATTTGATCACCTGTAATGTGCGCACCGTGCGTGACCGGTTCATTGGCGGGTTGGACCGGCCCTGGCCCTCGTTGGATGCCTAGTCTCGATGCCCTGCGTTGCGGGGGATCGGGACCCGGGAGCTGGTACAACTTGGTGTCATGATGCTGGCTGAGCCCGGCCCGGGGATGCTGTCCGTCCCCTGTGGCTGTCGGTGGGGCGCTGGGATTTTGGCGGTGGGGATTGGCCTAGGGTGGAGGCGGTGCGTGGCGGCCGGCCGCGGCCCCTGCAGTGCCGGGGGCCCCTCGTCGGCAGGCCCCTTGTCGGGTCCCTGCTGGGGGGTGGGGTGCCCCTGGGCCCTGGCTCTCCCGGTCCATTGATCGGCCCGCCCTGGCGCGGCCGGTTGTCGGCGGGGCCCGTGGGCTCGTCACTGCTGCCCCCTGGGCCCCTGCATAGTGGCCGCTTGATGTTCCCCTGGGGTTCTCCTTTGCTCCACTCTTGGGGGCTGCGGTCGGCCCCACCCGGGTCCGCCTGGGGCTCTTGGGGTCCTTTGGACGTCTTTGCTCCGATCTCCTTCATGTCTGCATCGATTCCTGGGAGACGGATTGATGCCTGCTCACACCAACTATCGAACACTCTTATGGAGAAACCTTATATGCACCAGCATGCTCACACACACACATAGATGCGGGGTCTCTGGTGTTTAAGGATATATTCTTGGGCTGAGGTTATCATTACTAGAGCTTGATTAATCGTTACCATGAGTTTTTCTGTGACATTGTTGTTGTATTTTTATATCTATTTTTGTGTGACGTGGTTGTGTAATTCTTAGTTCACAATGTTTGGTTTGTTTTGTCGATGTGCCTTTTTCGTGTTTTGTTTTGTTTTTCCCCCTCTCTCTGCCGTCCTGTGGGTATGGAGGCAGACTTCAATGTCTTCCTGTGTTTTCTTTGTTCCCCTTCCTCTCTTGTATTTTCAACTCACCCTCTCTCTTGACTTTTTGTTTCCTACCTCTCTTCTTCATCTTCCTTCTTTCTTCTCCTTAATTTTCCGTCTCCGTGTCCATAACATCAGGAAATAAAAACCCCAACAATTCATAATAAAGATTTTTCACACATATATCAAGTGGAGGACTATAGCAAAAGCTGTACTGCTCCGCTTGTGAAAGTAAATCTGTTGGGCTTCTACTTGGTACTCAGACACCAATTCTGAGCTCCACACTGCCAAACAGGACGCGTTTATAATAAAAAAAAAAAAAGAAAGTCAACGCATGGGTGCCAGGAACCATCTGCCTTAGGCACCATATGGAGGGGGGATGCCCACGGGCTGTTAGAGCGTCTCACTATCCCTAACCTCTTCATTGTGGCGAACTCCTCCCTAGCAATAGCTAATTTTGCGGTGTCAAGACGCCGCGCACGTGCAAAAACCAGAGGGCCACTGGTTGGGATGAAATGTTCTACACCGTGTTTGGACACCGCGGAGGAAAAAGCTGGTGTGGTCAAAGATGGAAATTCAGCCAGCAAGCAGTGAAAAACATCACCGGACACTAAAATATTTGCATGCGTCGCTGACGCGGCTCCCCCAGCCTCACACGGAAAGGTTGCAAAAGGTACAGTATCAATCAACCTACGGTTAGCAACATCGACTAACAAGCCATGAGCACACAAAAAATCAGCACCAATGATTGGAACAGTCACAGAGGCAACTACAAAATCCCACTCATACTCACGCCTGTGAAAACATAGCGTCGTTCATTTTGTGCCGAAAGTTCCAATGGGGGAACCGTTTGCAGCGCTCAGCAACGGGCCACCGCTGTAGCCCGAAACCTCCGGGTTGGTGGGATGGACTAAACTCTTCTGAGAGCCGGAGTCCACCAGAAACCGACGTCCTGAAAGGGAGTCCTTGATGAAAAGCAGCTCGCCTCAATCGCCAACGCCCACAGCTGCTACTGAGCGCCGGCCGCTGCTTTTCCAGAGACCTCAAACGTGCACGGCGGGACACAACGCTTCGCTTTGCTGCCGAACATCTGGTGGTAGAAACACAGGGAGCTCCCACGACGTTGCGTCCTCACGCCTGCTGCAGCCACCATCGCCGGTTCGTCGGTAGTCATTGGCTTGGGTTCCATCGTTGTGCTCTGCACAGCAAAACGTCTAGGAGCCAGCAGGACCCGGTCCACCTCCTCCGTGAGGCCTCGGTAATCGCCAGCGGCAAGGTGAGGAGAGTTAGCCATGGATCATGGAGGTGGATCATGGAGGTGGAGCATGGATCATGGAGGTGGAGCATGGATCATGGAGGTGGATCATGGAGGTGGATCATGGAGGTGGAGCATGGATCATGGAGGTGGAGGTGGATCATGAAGGTGGAGCATGGATCATGGAGGTGGATCATGGATCATGGAGGTGGATCATGGATCATGGAGGTGGAGCATGGAGGTGGAGCATGGATCATGGAGGTGGAGCATGGATCATGGAGGTGGATCATGAAGGTGGAGCATGGATCATGGAGGTGGAGCATGGATCGTGGAGGTGGATCATGGAGGTGGAGCATGGATCATGGAGGTGGATCATGGATCATGGAGGTGGAGCATGAAGGTGGAGCATGGATCATGGAGGTGGATCATGGAGGTGGATTATGTATCAAGGAGGTGGATCATGGATCATGGAGGTGGATCATGGAGGTGGAGCATGGATCACGGAGGTGGAGCATGGATCATGGAGGTGGATCATGGATCGTGGAGGTGGATCATGGATCGTGGAGGTGGATCATGGAGGTGGAGCATGGATCATGGAGGTGGATCATGGAGGTGGATCATGGAGGTGGAGCATGGATCATGGAGGTGGAGCATGGATCATGGAGGTGGATCATGGAGGTGGATCATGGAGGTGGATCATGGAGGTGGAGGTGGATCATGAAGGTGGAGCATGGATCATGGAGGTGGATCATGGATCATGGAGGTGGATCATGGATCATGGAGGTGGAGCATGGAGGTGGAGCATGGATCATGGAGGTGGAGCATGGATCATGGAGGTGGATCATGGAGGTGGAGCATGGATCATGGAGGTGGAGCATGGATCGTGGAGGTGGATCATGGAGGTGGAGCATGGATCATGGAGGTGGATCATGGATCATGGAGGTGGAGCATGAAGGTGGAGCATGGATCATGGAGGTGGATCATGGAGGTGGATTATGTATCAAGGAGGTGGATCATGGATCATGGAGGTGGATCATGGAGGTGGAGCATGGATCACGGAGGTGGAGCATGGATCATGGAGGTGGATCATGGATCATGGAGGTGGATCATGGAGGTGGAGCATGGATCATGGAGGTGGAGCATGGATCATGGAGGTGGATCATGGATCATGGAGGTGGATCATGGAGGTGGAGCATGGATCATGGAGGTGGATCATGGATCATGGAGGTGGAGCATGGAGGTGGAGCATGGAGCACGGAGGTGGAGGATCATGGAGGAACTTGAAGGTAATCAGGCAGGGAGGTATAATCCACTCTTACCCCTGATTTCCACTCCATGCGCTACGCAGCAAAAACACTTCCTTTGTAGCCAATGAGAGCGTTTCAACTGCAGGCCGCCGAGCGGCGCAGCCTGCGCAGCTGCAGGCTAGGATAGGGTTAGGGGTTAGGGGTTAGGGTTAGGCTGCAGGCCGCCGTTTCATCATCCAACAAAAATAGGATCAATTCTATTTTTGACGGACGCCGGAGCAACTTGGCAGTCAATCTACACAAATCACACAGCACCAACAGGATATAGAACAAGCACTACATCTGTTTTTTTCAAAATAAATCAATGAAGACAGACAAAAAATTTTTTGTTTGCATAGCTATATTAATATAATCACACGTATATTTATACATATATGTTGTCTAAAATAACCGTGCATGTTTATACAGATTTTACACATAACACATAATCAAAACATATTTAATTCTGAAAGCTATTTTGTCATTTCCTGCCACACAAGACACAGTAGATGCGTGGGTCAACAAATACGTTATGCAAACATGAGAGAAAAGCAACAGGACAACATAGATGAAGACAAACTAGTACTTGAAGTGTTTTTTTTCTGCCAGTGCACACAAGTGGTCTTCACCCACCAATCATTTAAAGAGAAGCAGAGTTCACTGATATTTCACACAGTTGATGGAGGTCCAGGAGACTCTGCCTCTGTTACCATGGTAACAGATAACCCTGTCTCCAGCTGACGTGAGAGGCCAGTTAGCATGTGAAGCTAAAGTCCTCCATCCATCAGAACCATCTGCTGGGCCAGGTAGTCTCCTCTGGAAGGTCAGGAGTTCTTCATCCAGAACCGGTTCTGGATCCAGTCGGATCTCTCTCTCTCTCTCTCTCTCTCTCTCTCTCTCTCTCTCTCTCTCTCCTGCTCCTCACTGTCATCGCCTGTTTCTGAGCTTGCAAAAGGACTTCCTTTTCCGGCGGTTGCCATGGTGAATAAATGTATCAGAGTTTAGATGCTCAGAGCCGAGCCCCCTCCATGATCATCATCATCATCATCATCATCATCAACACCAGGTAGTCAGGAGAGGAAGAGCCAATCTCAATCAATTTACAGTGAATTGATGAGTTCAGCGACGTTAAATATGCCGACGGAGCCAATCTGACAGTTTTAATTAACACTAAGTCACTTGATGAAGCAGCGTGAATCAGACTGCTGTGAGACGGGTTTCTGCTGGTTCTGGTTCCTCTGGGCCGGGTTCTCTGGGTGTTCCCGTCAATGGTCTGCTGTAGTGTTTTTGTCTCATCTTCTACCTGTCGGCTGTTCCTCATTTTGTTTTCCTGGATCTTTTTGCTCCAGATCTATCTGGAGTTTTATCTTCAGGGTAAAACTCAGAATCAATGGCTGATCTGCCTCACAGTTCTGGTTCTGGGTCAGCTGTTGACCTTTAACCCTACAAACAGGCTGCATCACTGAAGGACAAAAACTACAAAAAAGTCAAAATAATGCAGAATTGACAGATCTGTTTTTATTTCATCTAAAATCTCAATAAATCTCTTAAAGGGGGAAATGTTCCAACTTAAGTCCCACTTTATTTAATTATCTGATTACAGTAAACAGGCAAAAAGTGCTGTAAAGCAATGACATGATACTTCATAAGACCATAAAGTGAGGATCAGATATAACAAAGTAATAAGATGTATTCAGAAAACACAATAAAATACAGTTTAGAGAAGAAAAATTCTAATATTAAAAGCTGAAAATATACAAGGCTTTTTATTATTTAGTTGATAGCTAATCAATGATCAAATGTAGACCAGTGAGAATGGCAAGTTTGTGTAATTTAACTTTATTATCTTATTTTAAATCCATCATTTCATTTAATGTTCTAATATAGTTTTAAAGCAATAACGTGTCGGGACACAGCAAATTTTTCTTTAGTCCTTCAATCTCTGAGTCTCTGCAGCAGCAGGTTCTGCAGGGTTCTACAGCAGATTCTGCAGGGTTCTGCAGGGTTCAACAGCAGCTTCTGCAGGGTTCTACAGCAGATTCTGCAGGGTTCTGCAGGGTTCTACAGCAGATTCTCCAGGGTTCTGCAGGGTTCTACAGGGTTCTACAGCAGAATCTGCAGGCTTCTACAGTAGGTTCCTCAGGGTTCTACAGCAGATTCTCCAGGGTTCTGCAGGGTTCTACAGCAGGTTCTGCAGGGTTCTACAGCAGAATCTGCAGGGTTCTACAAGGTTCTACAGCAGAATCTGCAGGCTTCTGCAGGGTTCTACAGTAGGTTCCTCAGGGTTCTACAGCAGATTCCGCAGGGTTCTACAGGGTTCTGCAGGGTTCTACAGCAGATTCTGCAGGGTTCTACAGAAGGTTCTGCAGGGTTTTACAGCAGATTCTGCAGGGTTCTACAGAAGGTTCTGCAGCAGGTTCTGCAGGGTTCTACAGCAGATTCTGCAGGGTTCTGCAGGGTTCTACAGCAGGTTCTGCAGGGTTTTACAGCAGATTCTGCAGGGTTCTACAGAAGGTTCTGCAGCAGGTTCTGCAGAAGGTTCTGCAGGGTTCTACAGCAGGTTCTACAGAAGGTTCTGCAGATATTGAAGAATGACAGATTGCTGCCCTCAGAGAAAGAACGAATGTTTTCAGTCAAATATTTGTTCTGGAAAATGTTCTCCTGAAGGAAGCTGAATTTTGGGACTTTTTTACCAAATCCTCATCGTGTGTCAGGAGAATTTTGTAAACGAGGAAAGTTGCAGCCGTTCAGCTCAGCTTCATCCTGATGTGGACATGTGTATTCAGGAGCTCCTGGGTCTGTGGAAATGGTCTCATGTGGCCAGCAGGGGGCAGGCTAAGGAGAAGCAGGAGGGAAATGAGCAGAAAATCATTTATTTTAACTAAGATGATAATTTCTGAGGTTCCACCTGAAAACAAACATTTCTCATATTGAACATAAACATGCTTTTAAATGAACAACTGTCAGTAATTTATAAAGTAAAGTGGTTTTTTTGAGCTTCTTTTAAAGAAATTACATTACAAGTTAATTCTAAATCAATGTTTCTTATGAGAGAGAAATAAATCACACAGAAAGAAACAGTTTCACTAAAACAGTTTTGGGTCAGTTATTATTGGAACATAAATTTACAATACATCATTTAAGATAATTAGATTCATTAAACTGAATGTGTTATGAAAGATGTATGCTGATCTCCTTTCAAAAATAAAAATGAAGAAGATTCCTAAAAGACTCCAGAAATAAATGAGATTCTAATATATTTAGAAAAATTCAGAAGAACCAAAAATTGACTGATAGAAGAAACTAGATGAGCATCAGAACTCCTCAGAGGCCTGAAGGCTCATGCTGAGTTTCCAAGTGTCTGAACTTGAACTAGGCCGTTGGTGAGCAGCATTAATAATGCTGAGGTTGCAGAGTGAACTGCTGCCGTCAACAGGAAGCGATGTGAAGCGATGTGAAACGATGGACGCAGACCCAAACGCGCGTCGCATTTAAAGCTGCAACAGAGAAACCCGAGCAGCTCTGATCCAAGTGTGGAAGCAGAGAGCTTCTAAAACCTCTCCACGCTTTGTTCTGACCTGGCTTCTTCCTAGTTATTGATTTGTTGCATAGCTTCGTCTCCGGTTGGAGATGTCCAGTAACGCATGGCGGTTTCCATGGAGACGTGACATCACACAGCAGACACTGGTGGAACACCGGTAGCTCAGATCTGTTGTTAACTAGAGCGGCCTCCAGGTGGAGCTCCGCTGCAGCCGCCGGGTTCTCATGTACATCTGTCCAGCAGCGCTGGAGAACCTGAATAATGAGGACGACGTGTTTAATGAAGCTGTAGGAACAGCAGGAAGCAGAAGAAGCTCCTCAGCTGAGATCAGAACTCAGAGAGACTCATTAGATCATTTTGATCAGACTAATAGAACATAAAATATAATCCATACCCAATATTCCAGAGTTAGTTTGTGTTCCTAAATCATCATCCATGCTTGCTTTTTAAACTGGACTGTTTCAGTGAAACCTGATGAAATATGTATTTAAACATGAACAAAAACATCATCTGAGATAAATTTAGGGCTCAAACTCCACATGGGGGAGCCTCAATATGAGATATGTCATCTTATTTTTAATAAGGTAGAAGCTGTGGAGTGACGGGTCTCTGCTAGAACCTGAGTCTGCAGCAGGTAGATCAGCTGCTGGTGTTTCTGGAAACAAACTGAAACCAAAACAGCGTCCTGCTGCATGGCAGGTTCTGTCTGGTTCTGAATATCTAACCATGGAGCCTGCGTGTTTCTCTGCAGATGAACCCGAGATGTTTCCTGCAGACCTGACAGAGCGTTTGGACTCCTGTGAAACTGCTCTGATGGAGTTCATTAATCACTTCCTGAGCAGCTGCTGTGGGAACCAGGCTGCAGGCGATGCCTCACAGCCCAGGGGGCGCTAATGAAGCTGCAGGCATCGGTTTGGGTTGAGCCAAACGTTTCCCTGCAGAGCATCCAGAGGATCCTTGCTTCCAGCTCGGCTGCAGCAGCAGCAGACGCGTCTGAGATGTTGGGGATATTGACATGCAGATCTGACTCTGTCAGAAAGTTCTGTTCACTGAGAAAACAAAGAAGAATCTATGAAAACCTCTGTGGGGTTTTTAGTGCTGACAGTTTAGTTCTTCACAGCAACATTTCTTCATTTACTGCTGAAATGAAGAAGTTTTGTATCTAAAATGATGAAAGCTTAGGATCTACTGAGAGTGAGTGGATGATTGCTGCCTGACCACTGGGACAGATCTGGGTCCAAAGAAGAATCTGAACAGCAGAAACTTTGGGTGAGAAAACTCCTGCCACATGGTGATTACTGCCTCCATGTGGTAGAAACCAGGCACTACACACATGTCAGAGCTCCTGAGGCCACCTGTGACCTGGACTTCACTCTTTGGCTCCTCCAACATCACCCTTTGATCCACTGAATGAGGAGAACCGTAGCAGACGGCTTCTTCCAGAATAAAACGCCTGTTTTCAGTGATCTGAACGGGTCATTAAGTACTCTGGTTCTGTATCACTGTAGCTGTGAAGGATGTCCTGGATGCTCCGCAGAATGAAAAGGAGGACAACGCTCGCTGAGAGCTGAGGGACTCATCCAGGACTCATCTGTGGGTTTGTGATGATGTGGTGGAAGTTTGACCAGTCCTGACAGGAAGTTCAGCTCCCAGAGGATTTTGGCGGCTCTTGGATTTGAGGCTGAATGTTTCCCTGACACCCACGCCGGAGCGGCCTGGACCGCCACACAATACTCTGCCTTGTGTCTCAGTCGGAGTGGGCTGGCGTGGATTCTGGCCAGGCCGCTCCTGCTCGCTCCCACGGGCCGATGAAGAAGAGGAGAGCGGAAGAGTCCGGGCCGCTCCTCCAACTGAGAAATTAAAAAGCAAACAGAGCCGGAACACCCAAAACCCACGCTGCCTCGGGAACACGGAAATGTTCTTGGTTCCTGGTCGTCGGCTCCTTTCCCTGCAGAATCCTCAGCTAGAGAACAGCAGGTGTCCCTGATCGGGTTCTGATGCAGGATCCATAAAGGTCTCTGAGAAACAAAGACAGAATGTTCCTCTGCTATTCCCCATGAGGAAAATTCACGTGTTACAGCAGCACAAACACACGTTAATTATGGATAAAATAGCATAAATAAAAGCAACAATTGCAGTATATAATTAACATGTAGTTAATACTGTAAAGACGCATTAAGGCTTAAGGGTCTATAAAACTTGGCAAAGGTAAAATGATGTTGTATAATCAGATATACAGTACAGCACACGTGAATGATGGAAGATTTTATACACAATGATGTCAGTAACAACAATAGTTATAATA
Source organism: Valencia hispanica (assembly GCA_963556495.2). Taxonomy (NCBI): domain Eukaryota; kingdom Metazoa; phylum Chordata; class Actinopteri; order Cyprinodontiformes; family Valenciidae; genus Valencia; species Valencia hispanica. Next base: position 61,591,014 of record OY747702.1, on the reverse strand, counting down.
AAAATGAAGTGTGTAGCAGCGTCCACTAAAGCTCAGGAGGAAGCAGCCATGGGGGGAAAGTCTTTTACAAACATCCTGTAATAAGAGGCCAACCTAAGGAAACTCTTAAGCTGGGTCTGATCTGCTGGGGCGGCCCAGGCATTAATGGGGCGGACTTTCTCCTCCACAGTGCTGATGCCCTCCTCTCCAGGCTTGTGGCCCAGAAACGCCACCTCCCTTCTGATGAAGTGACACTTGTCGGGTTGTAGTTTCAGGCCTGAAGCAGCCATCCTGTCTAGCACCTGTCTCAGGGAGTCCAGGGCGATGTTATGCACCAGGAAGTACACCCGCCAGTACACTGTCCATAAGTCTCTCGAAAGTGGCAGGGGCGTTACACAGGCCAGAACTCAGGACTCTGAACTGCCACAGTCCTCTATTGGTGCAGAAATCTAGACTCTGGGGACAGTGGCGCCTGCTAGTACCCGCTCCGCAGGTCCGGCGTGGAGAAACAGGAGGACCCCGCCAACAGATCCAGACTCTCATCAATTCTGGAGAGGGGAAATTAGTCCTTTTTTGTGACCTTATTAAGCGGCCTGTAATCTGGAAGTTGTTCTTCTCAGGGACCATCACCACAGCCAGGGTACATAGGCTGTCAGATGGCTCAACGACGCCCATCTTAAGCATCTCATCTAGATCTTTGTCAGCGGCCTCCTGGTGAGCCAACGGAAAGCACAAAGGGTGAACTTTGATGGGTCAGGCCTCTCCAGTGTTAATAACGTGCTCCACCAAGGTCAAGGTTATTTATATAGCACGTTTCCAACAGTGACGCTGCCCAAAGTGCTTCACAAAGTGACACAATTGGAAGAAAATTGACAAGAAAAGGAATAAGAATTACAGGAACAGACAAAAGAAAATGAATAAAACTCAGAAGGATACTTATAGGAAGTTTTCAAAACTAAATCTGATTGAAAGCCAAATCGTAAAAATCTGTTTTCAATAGAGTTTTAAAAGAGACCAAGGATTGAGCAGACCTAATATTAGAAGGAAGACTATTCCAGAGCTTTGGAGCTGCCACCGAAAAGGTTCTGTCGCCACGGGACTTGTATTTGGTTTTCGGCATTTGGTTAAGTCCAGCACACCCCCAAAGGCTCGTAAAAAGTCCAGTCCTAGGATGCAGGTGTCCTACACTTCAGCCACCCAGATGGTATCAGGCACAGTGAGGTCCCCCACATTAAACCTGAACACCCCTCTCCCTCTCCTGTGACAGTCCTCAGCTGTACATCTGTTCATTGTACCGCAGCTCCAGCAGGGCGGACCAGCGCTGCATTAGACCCTGTGTCTAACAGTGCTGTACAGGACAACCATAACTGGGACATGACAGAAGTCCCTCAACAGAGCCCAACCCACAGCAATGACAGGCTGGGTTGAAGATGATGACAGACATGGGGTGTTGGTTTCCCGTGTACCCTCACCTTCACGGGCCCCTGGCAGTTTCCGTTTGTGAGCCCGGGGCAATGTTGGATGAGGTAGTCCACCATCCCAGCAGCTCTGTGGTCGGCGTCGAGGGCCCCGCATGTGATAGATGGTCCTGGTCGAGCTGCGCCTGGACTGCAGGCTGCGCCGCTCGGCGGTTGAAACGCTGCAGTTGAAACGCTCTCATTAACTACAAAGGAAGTGTTTTTGCTGCGTAGCGCATGGAGTGGAAATCAGGAGTAAGAGTGGATTATACCTCCACCATGATCCATGATCCACCTCTGTGCTCCACCTCCATGATCCACCTCCATGATCCATGATCCATGCTCCACCTCCATGATCCATAATCCACCTCCATGATCCATGATCCACTTCCATGATCCATGCACCACCTCCATGATCCATAATCCATGCACCACCTCCATGATCCATGATCCACCTCTGTGCTCCACCTCCATGATCCACCTCCATGATCCATTATCCACTTCCATGATCCATGCTCCACCTCCATGATCCATAATCCATGCACCACCTCCATGATCAACCTCCATGATCCATAATCCACCTCCATGATCCACCTCCATGATCCATGATCCACCTCCATGATCCACCTCCATGATCCATGATCCACCTCCATGATCCATGATCCACCTCCATGATCCATGATCCACCTCCATGATCCATGATCCACCTCCATGATCCATGATCCACCTCCATGATCCACCTCCATGATCCATGATCCACCTCCATGATCCATGATCCACCTCCATGATCCACCTCCATGATCCATGATCCACCTCCATGATCCATGATCCACCTCCATGATCCACCTCCATGATCCACCTCCATGATCCATGATCCACCTCCATGATCCATGATCCACCTCCATGATCCATGATCCACCTCCATGATCCATGATCCACCTCCATGATCCACCTCCATGATCCACCTCCATGATCCATCTCCATGATCCACCTCCATGATCCACCTCCATGATCCACCTCCATGATCCATGATCCATGATCCATGATCCACCTCCGTGATCCATGACCCAAGATCCACCTCCATGATCCACCTCCATGATCCATGCTCCAACTCCATGATCCATGATCCACCTCCATGATCCACCTCCATGATCCACCTCCATGATCCATGATCCAACTCCATGATCCATGATCCTCCTCCATGATCCATGATCCACCTCCATGATCCACCTCCATGATCCATGATCCACCTCCATGATCCACCTCCATGATCCATGATCCACCTCTATGATCCACCTCCATGATCCACCTCCATGATCCATGACTCCATGATCCACCTCCATAATCCATGCACCACCTCCATGATCCATGATCCACCTCTGTGCTCCACATCCATGATCCACCTCCATGATCCATGATCCACTTCCATGATCCATGCTCCACCTCCATGATCCATTATCCACCTCCATGATCCATGATCCACTTCCATGATCCATGCTCCACCTCCATGATCCATAATCCATGCACCACCTCCATGATCCACCGCCATGATCCATAATCCATGATCCACCTCCATGATCCAGCTCCATGATCCATGCTCCACCTCCATGATCCACATCCGTGACCCATGATCCAACTCCATGATCCACCTCCATAATCCCTGATCCACCTCCATGATCCATGATCCACCTCCATGATCCATGCTCCACCTCCATGATCCATGATCCACCTCCATGATCAATGATCCACCTCCATGATCCACCTCCATGATCCATGATCCACCTCCATGATCCATGATCCACCTCCATGATCCACCTCCATGATCCATGATCCACCTCCATGATCCATGCTCCACCTCCATGATCCATGATCCACCTCCATGATCCATGCTCCACCTCCATGATCCATGATCCACCTCCATGATCCATGATCCACCTCCATGATCCATGCTCCACCTCCATGATCCATGATCCACCTCCATGATCCACCTCCATGATCCATGCTCCACCTCCATGATCCATGATCCACCTCCATGATCCACCTCCATGATCCACCTCCGTGATCCATGATCCACCTCCATGATCTATGCTCCACCTCCATGATCCATGCTCCACCTCAATGATCCATGATCCACCTCCGTGATCCATGATCCACCTCCATGATCCATGATCCACCTCCATGATCCACCTCCATGATCCATGATCCACCTCCATGATCCATGATCCACCTCCATGATCCACCTCCATGATCCATGCTCCACCTCCATGATCCACCTCCATGATCCACCTCCATGATCCACCTCCATGATCCATGATCCACCTCTATGATCCACCTCCATGATCCACCTCCATGATCCATGATCCACCTCTATGATCCACCTCCATGATCCATGATCCACCTCTATGATCCACCTCCATGATCCACCTCCATGATCCATCTCCATGATCCACCTCCATGATCCACCTCCATGCTCCACCTCCATGATCCATGCTCCACCTCCATGATCCATGATCCACCTCCATGATCCACCTCCATGCTCCACCTCCATGATCCATGCTCCACCTCCGTGATCCATGATCCACCTCCATGATCCATGCTCCACCTCCATGATCCACCTCCATGATCCATGCTCCACCTCCTTGATCCATGATCCACCTCCATGATCCATGATCCACCTCCATGATCCATTATCCACCTCCATGATCCACCTCCATGATCCATGCTCCACCTCCATGATCCACCTCCATGATCCATGCTCCACCTCCATGATCCATGATCCACCTCCATGATCCATGATCCACCTCCATGATCCACCTCCATGATCCATGATCCACCTCCATGATCCACCTCCATGATCCACCTCCATGATCCATGATCCACCTCCATGATACATGATCCACCTCCATGATCCATGATCCATGCTCCACCTCCATGATCCACCTCCATGATCGATGATCCACCTCCATGATCCATGATCAAAGATCCATGATCCATGATTCACCTCCATGATCCATGATCCACCTCCATGATCCACCTCCATGATCCACCTCCATGATCCATGCTCCATCTCTGTGATCCTCCATGCTCCACCTCCATGATCCACCTCCGTGATCCATGCTCCACCTCCATGATCCATGCTCCACCTCCATGATCCATGATCCACCTCCATGATCCACCTCCATGAGCCATGATCCACCTCAATGATCCATGCTCCACCTCCATGCTCCACCTCCATGATCCACCTCAATGATCCATGATCCACCTCCATGATCCACCTCCATGATCCACCTCCATGATCCACCTCCATGATCCACCTCCATGATCCACCTCCATGATCCATGCTCCACCTCCATGATCCACCTCCATGATCCACCTCCATGATCCACCTCAATGATCCATGATCCATCTCCATGATCCACCTCCATGATCCAGCTCCATGATCCATGCTCCACCTCCATGATCCACATCCGTGACCCATGCTCCACCTCCATGATCCATGATCCACCTCCATGATCCACCTCCGTGATCCATGCTCCACCTCCATGATCCATGATCCACCTCCATGATCCACCTCCATGATCCATGATCCACCTCCATGATCCATGATCCACCTCCATGATCCACCTCCATGATCCATGCTCCACCTCCATGATCCATGATCCACCTCCATGATCCACCTCCATGATCCATGATCCACCTCCATGATCCATGATCCACCTCCATGATCCATGCTCCACCTCCATGATCCATGATCCACCTCCATGATCCATGATCCACCTCCATGATCCATCCATGCTCCACCTCCATGATCCACCTCCATGATCCACCTCCATGATCCACCTCCATGCTCCACCTCCATGATCCATGATCCACCTCCATGATCCATGATCCACCTCCATGATCCATGCTCCACCTCCATGATCCATGATCCACCTCCATGATCCATGATCCACCTCCATGATCCACCTCCATGATCCACCTCCATGATCCACCTCCATGATCCATGATCCACCTCCATGATCCATGATCCACCTCCATGATCCACCTCCATGATCCATGCTCCACCTCCATGATCCACCTCCGTGATCCATGCTCCACCTCTATGATCCATGCTCCACCTCCATGATCCATGATCCACCTCCATGATCCACCTCCATGATCCACCTCCATGATTCATGCTCCACCTCCATGATCCATGCTCCACCTCCATTCTCCACCTCCATGATCCATGATCCTCCTCCATGATCCATGATCCACCTCCATGATCCACCTCCATGCTCCACCTCCATGATCCACCTCCATGATCCACCTCCATGATCCACCTCCATGCTCCACCTCCATGATCCATGCTCCACCTCCATGATCCATGATCCACCTCCATGATCCACCTCCATGATCCATGCTCCACCTCCATGATCCATGATCCACCTCCATGATCCATGATCCACCTCCATGATCCATGCTCCACCTCCATGCTCCACGTCCATGATCCATGCTCCACCTCCATGATCCATGATCCACCTCCATGATCCATGATCCACCTCCATGATCCATGATCCACCTCCATGATCCATGCTCCACCTCCATGATCCATGATCCACCTCCATGATCCATGCTCCACCTCCATGATCCATGCTCCACCTCCATGCTCCACCTCCGTGATCCATGATCCACCTCCATGATCCATGCTCCACCTCCATGATCCATGATCCACCTCCATGATCCATGCTCCACCTCCATGATCCATGCTCCACCTCCATGATCCATGCTCCACCTCCATGATCCATGCTCCACCTCCATGATCCATGATCCACCTCCATGATCCACCTCCATGATCCACCTCCATGATTCATGCTCCACCTCCATGATCCATGCTCCACCTCCATTCTCCACCTCCATGATCCCTGATCCTCCTCCATGATCCATGATCCACCTCCATGATCCACCTCCATGCTCCACCTCCATGATCCACCTCCATGATCCACCTCCATGATCCACCTCCATGATCCACCTCCATGATCCATGCTCCACCTCCATGATCCATGCTCCACCTCCATGATCCATGCTCCACCTCCATGATCCATGATCCACCTCCATTATCCACCTCCATGATCCATGCTCCATCTCCATGATCCACCTCCATGATCCACCTCCATGATCCAGCTCCATGATCCATGATCCACCTCCATGATCCACCTCCATGATCCATGCTCCACCTCCATGATCCACCTCCGTGATCCATGTTCCACCTCCGTGATCCATGCTCCACCTCCATGATCCACCTCCGTGATCCATGCACCACCTCCATGATCCATGTTCCACCTCCATGATCCACCTCCATGATCCAGCCCCATGATCCATGATCCATCTCCGTGATCCATGCTCCACCTCCATGATCCACCTCCGTGATCCATGCTCCACCTCCATGATCCATGTTCCACCTCCATGATCCACCTCCATGATCCAGCCCCATGATCCATGATCCATCTCCATGATCCACCTCCATGATCCATGATCCACCTCCATGATCCATGATCCACATCCATGATCCACCTCCATGATCCATGATCCAACTCCATGATCCACCTCCATGATCCATGATCCACCGCCATGATCCACCTCCATGATCCACCTCCATGATCCATGATCCACCTCCATGATCCATGATCCACCTCCATGATCCATGATCCACCTCCATTATCCATGATCCACCTCAATGATCCACCTCCATTATCCATGATCCACCTCAATGATCCACCTCCATGATCCATGATCCACCTCCGTGATCCATGATCCACCTCCATGATCCACCTCCATGATCCATGCTCCACCTCCATGATCCACCTCCATGATACATGATCCATGATCCACCTCCATGATCCCTGATCCACCTCCATGATCCATGATCCACCTCCATGATCCACCTCCATGATCCATGATCCACCTCCATGATCCATGATCCACCTCCATGATCCATGATCCACCTCCATGATCCACCTCCATGATCCATGCTCCACCTCCATGATCCATGATCCACCTCCATGATCCATGCTCCACCTCCATGATCCACCTCCATGATCCATGATCCACCTCCATGATCCATGATCCACCTCCATGATCCATGATCCACCTCCATGATCCATAATCCACCTCCATGATCCATGATCCACCTCCATGATCCATAATCCACCTCCATGATCCATGATCCACCTCCATAATCCATGATCCACCTCCATGATCCACCTCCATGATCCATGCTCCACCTCCATGATCCAGCTCCATGATCCACCTCCATGATCCACCTCCATGATCCACCTCCATGATCCATGCTCCACCTCCATGATCCATGCTCCACCTCCATGATCCATGATCCACCTCCATGATCCACCTCCACCTCCATGATCCTCCACCTCCATGATCCACCTCCATGATCCATGATCCATGATCCACCTCCATGATCCATGCTCCACCTCCATGCTCCACCTCCGTGATCCATGATCCACCTCCATGATCCATGCTCCACCTCCATGATCCATGCTCCACCTCCATGCTCCACCTCCGTGATCCATGATCCACCTCCATGATCCATGATCTACCTCTATGATCCGTGATCCACCTCCTCGCTCTATCTCCATGAACTCGACAGGAAGCTTCCTCAGACTCCTAGCTCTCCCTCCCTGGCGTTCAATCATATCCTTAGAGCTTCACTTGAGCTCAAAACAACATTTCCTCCTGGACTCAATCTCCCCATGATTAAACCAACAATCAAAACAAAACATTGAAACACAATCCCACTGTTAATCGCTTACTCAAAGGCAGCTCTAAACAGATGAGTTTTTAGCTTTGGTTCAAAGGATCTCAGTCTTTCACTCCAGTTTATTTATATGATGCTGATTCACATCCGATGTCATCTCTAGGCTCTTATTTGGCCCATTTCCTCTAGCTTCGTCTGGGCCGAGCCAGCGCCTTATTTCCGACTACCTCAGACTCAGTCCGAAACATGCTGAGGCGACCCAACACGCCCACCTATGGAGTGATGTCACTCTCACTCCAACCTACGTAGTGCTAGCCACTGATTGGCCTGGCCGTGTGCGTGTGATGTCACAGAATGGCGCCTCACCGGCCCCAGTTTAACAACGATGGCACGTTATTACCTTTAACTTCTTAGCTTTATCTTTTGAGATGTCCGCGCAGAAGATTCTACCTTGGAGCGACGGCGAGGTGAAGACCTTCCTGTCTTTGTTTGCTTAGGTCAGAGTTCAGAGGGAAGTGTTGGCGCTTATGAGTGACATCACGGACGTTTTGTGCCACTTTGTTTGACCATGTCCTCGCCCACTTCCAGGTTCCTGAGATGACAATGGAAACACAACCATGCTGTGACGGGGCAACCCGATCCGATCTGACCCGGGTTCTGATTGTGGGTTTGCTTGTTTTTGGCTGAAGTGTTGCTTGGTTGGTAGGGTGAGGGTTAGGGATGGTCGGGCCTTTTATTGGTTGTTATTTTTGTTTATTGGTTTGTATATTGGTTAGTTAGATGTGTGGTTGGTTGGTTGTTGGCTGGTTGTTTCTGTTTGTCAGCATGTTGCTTCTAAACTGATTTAAAGCTCATTTTCATCCAACAACTTTAACAGATCTCGTTACCATGACAACAGACAGAGTTGTTTTTCTGCCAGTCTCATTGCTCATTGGTCCAGCTTCATGCTAGCTACCGGTAGACAGAAGAGCAGAGCCATCGTTGACGTCTGCTGGTTCTGGATGGTACTCAGGTCAGAACTGGATCAGCAAACATCCAGGACTTCATGTGAAGGACGTCTCCACCTTACAGAGACCTGCCCACCGCCTCCAGGGGGCTCACGGAGCTGAAGAGTCCTTTAAGCGTCTGCACCAATGTGTGACGAGCAAGAAACGACGTGTGAAATCGACTGATTGCTGCTGCAGCGCTCAGAGTCCCCACGGTCAGTGAAGTACACACACACCGTGGATTTCACACTTCATTCATCCATCAGTGCGGTGATGTGGCCTTCTACCCGGCTCTGACTCACACCTGCTGCATCTTGGGAAATGAAGTGTTTGCTCTTAATGGGACAAAGCAAACTGATCCTCCATGAAGTCCCAGCAGAGGAACTCTTCATCATCTTCACCACAAGATCCACGCATGGCTGGAGATAATAACCACTTTTCCTGTTTGCTTCATTTGTTCTGGGCCAGAACCACCAGAACCAGAGCAGAACCCAAAGACCCAGACATCTGCAGATGAAGCTCTAGGCTGGTTCTGTTCTGTAGAACCGCTGAGGTGGAACCAGCTTGCAGAACATCTTCCAGGTGCCTGTAATCTCAGATGGTCCAGAACCAGAACCAGGTTAGCTGGGTCTCACTAGGACCTAAACGATCCAACCCAGATCCACCACAGCAGAACAGAACCTCCCATTGATCCCCATAAAGACTCGACTCGTTTATAGCCCTAATGTTCTTCTAGCATTTCTGGAGATCAGAAGTGCATCATCAGTGATGTAGGAGGATCGACAGAACTAGAACCAGAACCATATCTGATCCTCCAAACATTGCTATCATCTCAGAGAGAAACCGTCTCTGATTCCTCCTGTGTGTGTGTTCCTGTCTAAATCTCAGACTGAGATTTAGACAGGAATATAAAGTGAGGACATTCTGTCACTGAGCTCTGCTGGCTGCTTTTACAGGTTTCATGTGAATTAAGTTTTAGTTCAGGTTAGAAAAAGTGGCTGGTTCAGGCAGAATACAGTCACTAACGGGAATGGAAAATCAAGCTCCTCACTACTACTAGCAAGACAAGTGTGTGTGTGTGTGTGTGTGTTCTTGTTTATCTATCCTATTTAGGACCTTCTCTGTTATATTCTCTAACCTTCTGAGGACCGATGGATCTTATAGGGACCAAAGCCTGGTCCTAATATGGTGGACCCCCTTTTTTAGGGTTAGAGGTTAGAGGTATGGTGTGAATTATGTTTTGGTTAAGGTTAGGAATAAACTGGTAATGGTTAAGGTTAGGGTTAGGCATAAATGCAGCTATTAAAATGAATGGAAGTCAATATAAAGTCCTAATATGAGTAGAAATACAGACTGTGTGTGTGTGTGTGTGTGTGTGTGTGTGTGTGTGTGTGTGTGTGTGTGTGTGTGTGTGTTACTGTGTGTGTTACTGTGTGTGTTACTGTGTGTGTTACTGTGTGTGTTACTGTGTGTATTACTGTGTGTGTTACTGTGTGTTACTGTGTGTTACTGTGTGTGTTACTGTGTGTTACTGTGTGTGTTACTGTGTGTGTTACTGTGTATTACTGTGTGTGTTACTGTGTGTGTTACTGTGTGTATTACTGTGTGTGTTACTGTGTGTGTTACTGTGTGTGTTACTGTGTGTGTTACTGTGTGTTACTGTGTGTTACTGTGTGTGTGTGTGTCACTGTGTGTTACTGTGTGTATTACTGTGTGTGTTACTGTGTGTGTTACTGTGTGTTACTGTGTGTATTACTGTGTGTGTTACTGTGTGTGTGTGTGTCACTGTGTGTTACTGTGTGTGTTACTGTGTGTGTTACTGTGTGTGTTCTGGGAGAGCAAACTTCTCCAGAGCTTCCAGATGGGAAGTCATTTTTACTCGTCTAGCGGCAGCTCGTCACATCTGTCGCTGCAGATGCTTAATGAATCCAGAACCGGGCCGCGCTGCCGCTTCATTAATACTGCAGCGGCGCGGGGAGGGAGCCCGGCCGGTCCGGCTGCCTGGTACCGGGCCCTGAGGACGCGGCGCCGCAGGACGTTAGGCTCCGCCTCTCTTTGTGACAGGTAAAGAAGGTGATTGTTCTACTCGGACTCCACCCCTGAAGTTCTTGCAGAACCAAACCCAGCAGAGGCTGACTGGTTTAAATGGGACAGAACCAACGATCCAGTGGAGCTGCAGATGGTTCTGGATAGAAGATGATTGGATGTGACAGAAATGGGTCAGGAACTCTGTGGGTCAGAACTGATGGAACAGAACCAAGCCTCCTCCTCCTTCATTCTTCTCCTCCTCTCACATCATCTTCTTCATAACCTGTGGAAGAGGCGCCCTTCCGTTGCCATGGTGATTTCTGGATCCCTGTTATCTTCACTGGTCAGGCTGGGAGAAGCAGGTTCTGGAGCAAGACAAGCCCAAAGCACCATACATCCACCTCCGTGTTGGAGTCCAAACAGAGGTCCGTGGAGCTGGTTCTAGACCCAAACCTTCTCAGAACCACATAGGTGATCTGGAACCCATGGGTTCTACAGGATCCTGCAGAACCTCAGTCCACTACAGTGTGACTGTGGTCCAGCTGTAGTGGATCAGCACCAAGCTCCTCCCATGTAGCTGATCACATGACCACTGATGCTTTTTGCTACAAACTCACACAGAGTTCATATTGTGACCCATGAGTCTCCTTCATTCCCATATCTGTATCTATGCCTCATTTCTAACCCTGACCCAAAGCAAATCATAACTTATTCCCAACCTCTAATCAGTGGTACAGGGAACCTCCACATACAGACAACCAGGGGTGTTACTAGACATAGGGCTCTACTGGGGCACAGCCCCCCCTCCACTAGATCATGTTAGGGACATGGACGCTGTTATATTTAGTCTGTCTCCCTTTGTTAAACCTGTCCGCTTCAAACATCTGCTGCTGAAAATAAAACACAAACGGATCACACAGGTTAGGCGCGTGGTGCGGTGGTTGGTGCGGAGGCCTCGGTCCTCTGCGCGGTCGTCCAGGGTTCGAGTCCCGTCTCGTCTTTCCCCTTCTTCTCTTCCTGTCCACTTTCAAATAAAGGCCACTGTGGCCACAAAACCTGTAAGAAAACAAAACAGTTTATAGAAAACAACTATTCATACCAACAGCTACAAAGTTTAATATGTTTTTAGATCCAACGGTAGCAGTGGACTCCTATCATTTTACTGCCCAGTTCTTCTAAATGCCACAACTGGAAGAACTGCACTTATTTCAATATGTTAGTTAGCTGTATTACATCAGAGAAACCTCGGCAGACAATGATGCTTCCTGCATTATAACCATTTCCTGTCCAACTTCTCTCCTTCTCTATTTCCCTTCTTTCTTCCATTCTCTCCATCTCTCTCCTTGAATCATTGTCAACAGATGCATGCTTTGCTATTTCAAAGGAGTACAGCAGAGGTGGAAAGTTACTAATCACATTTACTGGCGTTACTGTAATGGAGAAGGTTTTCTTGTGAGATTGAACATTTTATAGTCATTTTTAAAGTTTGTAATTTTACTTTTACTTATGTTTTTTTTAAGAATTGTACTTTGCTACATTTTCAGTTATATCCGTTGTTGAGTAACAAAGAATACATACAATATGATTAAAATATGCATGATGGATAGGAGGACTGGAGCTAATAAGAATAAAGATGGAAGCACCGGACGTTGGTTTGGATTCAGTAAACAAAGAGACTCCATCAAATAAACTGAAAGAGAACGATTTTTACCCCTGGTCGTTTTTAACTGACCACAGGAGATTCAGTTGAAGAAAGGAAACCAGAGAGACTTTAAAACCTCCACATTCATCCTGTGCAAACATGTAGAGGAAAGTTAAACTGAACTACTGTCACAGTCATAGTTTAATAAAAGGCTGAGCTCAGGTTAATCAAAGACGTCAGTGAATGACGAGAGCAAACTTCTTCTTTTTTACCTTCTGTCCGGGGCGAGAAGCCGGGAATCGCAAACAAACTAACATGTAAGGTTTCATTGTTTATCAACGAGAACTAAAGCTGAGTGATTTAAAATATGTAGAATTAACGAATTTAAAAAATGAATCCTATACACCTACGGAGATTAGAAGTAAATTTTCCAGTACAGAAAATATTCTAGTGCAAAGCGAACGAAGATGAACTCTACTAACTTTAAACATCAACTGCTGCTCAAAATGAACCGGAGGTTCAGAGAGGAACATAAATAAAGGAACTCACATTAGGGGCGGAGCAACTATTTCTTAGCAGCTGCTGTGTTTATTTAACATGTTCTAATATCTGACAGGTTGAACACGGTCTCATCATACATGGCATCGTCTGTGATGGTACCGGACAGTTTTTGGGTCATTTAGGGAAAGTCACAGCTCTCATTACTGTTAGTGTGGCACATTTTGATTTATACAGATTTATGTCCCGTTGTCTTTCTTGCACTATTCAGGAGAGACCATTTTAACACAGTCAAAAAAAGGAACTTTTACTCTGAATACATTTTAAATGAGCTACTTTTGACTTTTACTTGAGTACATTTCCTCACAGTAGTAGTACTTTTACTTAAGTAGAATATTTTAGTTTTCTCCGCACATCTGGAACATGTTATGTGTGACATAACATGTTCTCTGGGATGCTGGTGTCACTTCCATACCTGTATCACCTAATGTAGGGTGAATGGAGATGGTAGTGAGATCACCTGATAACCAGAACCAGAACAACAAGCAGCTTTATCTCTAATAACAGAACGGTTCAGCTGTAGAACCTGTTAGCTGAGCGGGTCGTCTATGTTCTGGTTTAAAAAGAGCAGAAATGATGAAGATCCTGTTAGCCTTCATCATTAAGTCTTCTTCTTCATTAAAGCCTTCCATTAAAAGCCTCATTTCCTCCTCTCTGCAGCTCTGTGAATGTTTTTCAGTCCAGATGAGAGACTGTGAAGGTCGCTGGACACAAACCTGGATCTGTCCCAGTGTAAGCTCCATTACCTGATTCCTATTAAACCATTAACACTCTGGTTCTGTCTCATAAAGATGTCTGAGCTGCTCACTGACACCTTGTTCCTGCTGGGTTCATCCTGCACCTGTCAGGCTGAACCCAGGGCACAAATTCACCCTCACATTTAGATTCATGTCTGTTTATTATTTGAAGAAATCTTGAATTAGGATGAGAGGAATGAACCTTTGACTGGATCCTACGGAACCATCTGGATCCAGATCGTCTCCAACCGTTCTGGTTCTGATCTGGGTCCTGGATCCTGTGGAACCGCTTGGAGATGATCCGGGTCTGGACCTGTAGAACCGCTTGGAGATGATCCGGGTCTGGACCTGTGGAACCGCTTGGAGATGATCCGGGTCTGGACCTGTAAAACCGCTTGGAGATGATCCGGGTCTGGACCTGTGGAACCGCTTGGAGATGATCCGGGTCTGGACCTGTGGAACCGCTTGGAGATGATCCGAGTCTGGACCTGTGGAACCGCTTGGAGATGATCCGGGTCTGGACCTGTGGAACCGCTTGGAGATGATCCGAGTCTGGACCTGTAGACCCGCGTGGAGATGATCCGGGTCTGGACCTGTGGAACCGCTTGGAGATGATCCGGGTCTGGACCTGTGGAACCGCTTGGAGATGATCCGGGTCTGGACCTGTGGAACCGCTTGGAGATGATCCGGGTCTGGACCTGTGGAACGGTTTGGAGATGATCCGGGTCTGGACCTGTGGAACCGCTTGGAGATGATCCGGGTCTGGACCTGTGGAACCGCTTGGAGATGATCCGGGTCTGGACCTGTGGAACCGCTTGGAGATGATCCGGGTCTGGACCTGTGGAACCGTTTGGAGATGATCCGGGTCTGGACCTGTGGAACCGCTTGGAGATGATCCGGGTCTGGACCTGTGGAACCGCTTGGAGATGATCCGAGTCTGGACCTGTGGAACCGCTTGGAGATGATCCGGGTCTGGACCTGTGGAACCGCTTGGAGATGATCCGAGTCTGGACCTGTAGACCCGCGTGGAGATGATCCGGGTCTGGACCTGTGGAACCGCTTGGAGATGATCCGAGTCTGGACCTGTGGAACGGCTTGGAGATGATCCGAGTCTGGACCTGTGGAACCGCTTGGAGATGATCCGGGTCTGGACCTGTAGACCCGCGTGGAGATGATCCGGGTCTGGACCTGTAGACCCGCGTGGAGATGATCCGGGTCTGGACCTGTGGAACCGCTTGGAGATGATCCGGGTCTGGACCTGTAGACCCGCGTGGAGATGATCCGGGTCTGGACCTGTGGAACCGCTTGGAGATGATCCGAGTCTGGACCTGTAGACCCGCGTGGAGATGATCCGGGTCTGGACCTGTGGAACCGCTTGGAGATGATCCGGGTCTGGACCTGTAGACCCGTGTGGAGATGATCCGGGTCTGGACCTGTGGAACCGCTTGGAGATGATCCGGGTCTGGACCTGTGGAACCGTTTGGAGATGATCCGGGTCTGGACCTGTGGAACCGCTAGGAGATGATCCGGGTCTGGACCTGTAGAACCGTTTGGAGATGATCCGGGTCTGGACCAGTGGAACCGTTTGGAGATGATCCGGGTCTGGACCTGTGGAACCGCTTGGAGATGATCCGGGTCTGGACCTGTGGAACCGTTTGGAGATGATCCGGGTCTGGACCTGTAGAACCGTTTGGAGATGATCCGGGTCTGGACCTGTGGAATCGCTTGGAGATGATCCGGGTCTGGACCTGTGGAACCGTTTGGAGATGATCCGGGTCTGGACCTGTGGAACCGCTTGGAGATGATCCGGGTCTGGACCTGTGGAACCGTTTGGAGATGATCCGGGTCTGGACCTGTAGAACCGTTTGGAGATGATCCGGGTCTGGACCTGTAGAACCGTTTGGAGATGATCCGAGTCTGGACCTGTAGACCCGCGTGGAGATGATCCGGGTCTGGACCTGTGGAACCGCTTGGAGATGATCCGGGTCTGGACCTGTGGAACTGTTTGGAGATGATCCGGGTCTGGACCTGTGGAACCGCTTGGAGATGATCCGGGTCTGGACAAGTGGAACCGCTTGGAGATGATCCGAGTCTGGACCTGTAGACCCGCGTGGAGATGATCCGGGTCTGGACCTGTAAAACCGCTTGGAGATGATCCGGGTCTGGACCTGTGGAACCGCTTGGAGATGATCCGGGTCTGGACCTGTGGAACTGTTTGGAGATGATCCGGGTCTGGACCTGTGGAACTGTTTGGAGATGATCCGGGTCTGGACCTGTGGAACCGCTTGGAGATGATCCGGGTCTGGACCTGTGGAACCGCTAGGAGATGATCCGGGTCTGGACCTGTGGAGCCGTTTGGAGATGATCCGGGTCTGGACCTGTAGAACCGTTTGGAGATGATCCGGGTCTGGACCTGTAGAACCGCTTGGAGATGATCCGGGTCTGGACCTGTAGAACCGCTTGGAGATGATCTGGGTCTGGACCTGTAGAACCGCTTGGAGATGATCTGGGTCTGGACCTGTGGAACCCCTTGGAGATGATCCGGGTCTGGACCTGTAGAACCGCTTGGAGATGATCTGGGTCTGGACCTGTGGAACCCCTTGGAGATGATCCGGGTCTGGACCTGTAGAACAGGGTGGAGATGATCCGGGTCTGGACCTGTGGAACCGCTTGGAGATGATCCGGGTCTGGACCTGTGGAACCGCTTGGAGATGATCCGGGTCTGGACCTGTGGAACCGTTTGGAGATGATCCAGGTCTGGACCTGTGGAACCGCTTGGAGATGATCCGGGTCTGGACCTGTGGAACTGTTTGGAGATGATCCGGGTCTGGACCTGTGGAACCGCGTGGAGTTGATCCGGGTCTGGACCTGTGGAACCGCTTGGAGATGATCCGGGTCTGGACCTGTGGAACTGTTTGGAGATGATCCGGGTCTGGACCTGTAGACCCGCGTGGAGATGATCCGGGTCTGGACCTGTGGAACCGCTTGGAGATGATCCGGGTCTGGACCTGTGGAACCGTTTGGAGATGATCCGGGTCTGGACCAGTGGAACCGTTTGGAGATGATCCGGGTCTGGACCTGTGGAACCGTTTGGAGATGATCCGGGTCTGGACCTGTGGAACCGCTTGGAGATGATCCGGGTCTGGACCTGTGGAACCGTTTGGAGATGATCCGGGTCTGGACCTGTTGAACCGTTTGGAGATGATCCGGGTCTGGACCTGTAGAACCGTTTGGAGATGATCCGGGTCTGGACCTGTAGAACCGTTTGGAGATGATCCGGGTCTGGACCTGTGGAACCGCTTGGAGATGATCCGGGTCTGGACCTGTGGAACTGTTTGGAGATGATCCGGGTCTGGACCTGTAGACCCGCCTGGAGATGATCCGGGTCTGGACCTGTGGAACCGCTTGGAGATGATCCGGGTCTGGACCTGTGGAACCGTTTGGAGATGATCCGGGTCTGGACCAGTGGAACCGTTTGGAGATGATCCGGGTCTGGACCTGTGGAACCGTTTGGAGATGATCCGGGTCTGGACCTGTGGAACCGCTTGGAGATGATCCGGGTCTGGACCTGTGGAACCGTTTGGAGATGATCCGGGTCTGGACCTGTTGAACCGTTTGGAGATGATCCGGGTCTGGACCTGTAGAACCGTTTGGAGATGATCCGGGTCTGGACCTGTAGAACCGTTTGGAGATGATCCGGGTCTGGACCTGTGGAACCGCTTGGAGATGATCCGGGTCTGGACCTGTGGAACTGTTTGGAGATGATCCGGGTCTGGACCTGTGGAACCGTTTGGAGATGATCCGGGTCTGGACCAGTGGAACCGTTTGGAGATGATCCGGGTCTGGACCTGTGGAACCGTTTGGAGATGATCCGGGTCTGGACCTGTGGAACCGTTTGGAGATGATCCGGGTCTGGACCTGTGGAACCGCTTGGAGATGCTCCGGGTCTGGACCTGTGGAACCGTTTGGAGATGATCCGGGTCTGGACCTGTAGAACCGTTTGGAGATGATCCGGGTCTGGACCTGTAGAACCGTTTGGAGATGATCCGGGTCTGGACCTGTAGAACCGTTTGGAGATGATCCGGGTCTGGACCTGTAGAACCGTTTGGAGATGATCCGGGTCTGGACCTGTAGAACCGTTTGGAGATGATCCGTACCCTTTCAAACCTGTTTCTTCTCGTTCCTGAAGACGTTTCCTACAGAACTGATGGAGTATTTGGACCGGACCTGATTCCAGTTCCCTGCAGGGCTCTGCTCCTCACGGTTCGATCTTTCCGGGTCGACATTCTTCTCCTCATCTCCTGAGTTTTTGAGCTTTTTCCACCTCGCTCTGATCGGGAACTCCGGTCCAGCCACTGGCCCTCTCTGGCCCCCTCTGGCCCCCTCTGGCCCCCTCTGGCCCCTTCTGGCACCCGGGGCCTCATATTGAGCAGCGTTCTGTGGCGCTGCGTGACTGTCTGATTGGACCCGTTTTTGGCAGCAACAGCTTTACTGCAGCACATGGAGGGAAATGATTTTATTAATTTTAGTCTTTTTTAATCAAACTCACGCTGAGCTGATGAGGTTCTGATGATGTTCTGATGAGGTTCTGATGAGGTTCTGATGAAGCTCCGGGGGCTCAGGGCAAAGAGGCAGGCAGCCGGAGGGAAATAAGAGGAAGAGGAGGAGGGGCTGATGATGATGAAGATGTTTACCTGCAGACACCGCTCGGTACCGATGGAGCGGCTCGCAGAACCCCCTGTGGAGTTCAGAATGTCTGAATGACCCATCAGAACCGCTCACTGGGTCACACATCAGAACCAAGAGGAATCAATTCAAGATGTTGCCATGGTTACCCCTTCCTGGCTAAACCGACTGCAGAAGGTAAACATCATCAGAAGGAGAATTTATTTCATTTAAACAGATGTAGGTGATCTAGAACCTCTAGAACCTGATCTAGAACCTCTAGAACCTCTAGGACCTGATCTAGAGCCACTAGAACCTCTAGAACCTGATCTAGAACCTCTAGAACCTGATCTAGAACCTCTAGAACTTCTAGAACCTCTAGGACCTGATCTAGGACCTGATCTAGAACCTGATCTAGAACCTATAGAACCTGATCTAGAACCTCTAGAACATCTAGAACCTGATCTAGAACCTCTAGAACCTGATCTAGAACCTGATCTAGAACCTCTAGAACCTCTAGGACCTGATCTAGGACCTCTAGAACCTCTAGAACCTGATCTAGAACCTCTAGAGCCTGATCTAGAACCTGATCTAGAACCTCTAGGACCTGATCTAGAACCTCTAGAACCTCTAGAACCTGATCTAGAACCTCTAGGACCTGATCTAGAACCTCTAGAACCTCTAGAACCTGATCTAGGACATCTAGAACCTCTAGAACATCTAGAACCTGATCTAGAACCTCTAGAACCTGATCTAGAACCTCTAGAATCTCTAGGACCTGATCTAGGACCTCTAGAACCTCTAGAACCTGATCTAGAACCTCTAGAGCCTGATGTAGAACCTGATCTAGAACCTCTAGGACCTGATCTAGAACCTCTAGAACCTCTAGAACCTGACCTAGAACCTCTAGGACCTGATCTAGAACCTAGAACCTCTAGATCGCACCGAACCGCAGCCCAAATAAAAACACCTGAAACAAAACATGAAGTCATGAAAGAAAAACTACAGGAAACGTTTTAATAAACATCAGGTTCTACAGAACCGGACCTCCGGGTTCTGCAGAGTATCTGGGTCTGGGCTCCTTTTGCATGAATTACTGCATCGATGCGGAGTGGCATGGGGGAGACCAGCCTGTGGTTCTGCTGTGCCCTTGAGCCATGCAGCTCTGCAGGGCAACGTTTAGACAAATCTGCCATTTGTGGGACCATCTGCCATCTTCCTCCACCTCCTCTTCCTTCCTCCTCTTCCTCCTCCTCCTCTTCCTCCTCCTCCTCTTCCTCCTCCTCTTCCTCCTCCTCTTCCTCCTCCTCCTCCTCTTCCTCCTCCTCTTCCTCCACTTCCTCTTCCTCCTCTTCCTCCACCTCCTCTTCCTTCTCCTCCTCTTCCTCCACCTCCTCTTCCTTCCTCCTCTTCCTCCTCCTCCTCTTCCTCCACCTCCTCTTCCTTCCTCCTCTTCCTCCTCCTCCTCTTCCTCCTCCTCTTCCTCCTCCTCCTCCTCTTCCTCCTCCTCTTCCTCCACTTCCTCTTCCTCCTCTTCCTCCACCTCCTCTTCCTTCCTCCTCTTCCTCCTCCTCTTCCTCCACCTCCTGTTTCTCTTCCTCCTCTTCCTCCTCTTCCTCCTCCACCTCCTCCTCCTCTTCCTCCTCCTCCTCTTTCTCTTCCTCCTCCTCCTCTTCCTCATCTTCCTCCTCCTCCTCCTCCTCCTCTTCCTCCTCCTCCTCTTCCTCCTCCTCTTCCCCTTCCTCCTCTTCCTCCTCCTCCTCCTCCTCCTCCTCTTCCTCCACCTCCTCTTCCTCCTCCTCCTCTTCCTCCTCCTCTTCCTCCTCCTCCTCTTCCTCTTCCTCCTCTTCCTCCTCCTCCTCCTCCTCCTCTTCCTCCACCTCCTCTTCCTCCACCTCCTCTTTCTCTTCCTCCTCCTCCTCTTCTTCTTCCTCCTCTTCCTCCTCTTCCTTCTCCTCCTCCTCTTCCTCCTCCTCCTCTTCCTCCTCCTCCTCCTCCTCCTCCTCTCATGTCACCTGAATAAAACAAAGCGGGTGGTGGTTTGTCGTCCCGCGGCAGCTGCACCATCAACATCTGGACGTAAACACCAGCCACCCAAACAGCCGCTGGTCCATAAAAGAAGAGGCCAACTGGCGGCAGGAGGAAGAGCGACGTGACGCTGCAGCTCCTCCGACTCCCATTAAAGCCCTAAAGAGGCGGACATCAAACCAGGAGGAGGAGGAGGAAGATCATCACAGTTTAATAGGACATGTGGCGTCTCCTCCTCCTCTCTGACCCAAACGCTCATCCTCTATTCTGAGCAGCTGTGCACGCCCTGATGGACCGCCATCATCTTCATCACTCCTGAGGAAGAGTTCTGAGGCTGAAGGATATGGAGACACTGATCCGATCGGACCTGCAGTGTTTTCTTCTCAGAACCGGCTCACAGCAGAACCGGCCATCTGAGTCTCCTCGCCGCGATGCGTTCACTGACCCTGACAACTGTTTCCTGTTTATTTGTAGCCAAGCCCCCTTTACTATGATCCCCACAATAAAACCCAGAGGAACCAGCCAACCTTCCCCACAGTGACACATGGTGGTGGCAGCATCATGCTATGGGGAGATGGATGGAGCTGCAGAAGACCTGAGGCTGGGGTGAAGGATGGCTTTGATCAGATCGCAGGGTTAGAATGGCCTAGTCAAAGTCCAGACCAGAACCTGTTATGTTCTCAGATGTTCTCCATCCAGTCTGACTGAGCTGGAGAAGAACCGGACCTGCAGCCAGAGGAGGTTCTACAAGGTTCTGACTGGGGGTGGAGGTGGAATAAAAAAAGCCCACCACAAATGTTGCAGACCTTCAGCACCACAGTTCTGCTCTAATTTGGTATCGGTCCGTTACATAACATCCTGGTAACTGAATCTGTAGGCGGTTCTGAACCTCAGATGGAGGGTTCTAGAGGTCCATCTGGATCTCTGAAGTTGAGGAGAGTAAATCTTGGTTCCTCTGCTTCTTCCCAACAGAAACCTAGAAAATTATTGTCTGCGGTGTCAGATTAACACCAGAACCCTACAGAACCTTCCAGGTTCCTGCAGCAGCAGCTTTATGGAGCCTAGCAGCAGTCTGCTGTGTGTTTGGATCTGCTGTGACTGGTGACCGGATCATTCTAAAAGCTGGATCAGAACCAGCAGTCTGAGCTGGGAGGACAGCATGAACTTCTGGTGGGCAGAGGTTCTGCTTGGATGGTAGAGAAGAGATGGAGGACAGATCTAAAACAGGAAGAGGCATCTTCAGTTCAATTCAGTTTATTTCTATAACGCCGATTCACAACAGATGTTTCATCTTAAGGCGCTTTGCAAGAAAAGTCATTTCAGTACAAACAATTTAAATTTAAGGTTTTAGTTCGTTTTCTATTTAAAGAATCCCAGCAGAGCACATCGAGTCGTTCTCTCCTCCTGGACCAACATGTAGCGACAGCAGACAGTCGCCTGCTTTGTGTCATTGATTCTCAGCAATCCCTCATACTGAGCAAGCATGTAGCGACAGTGGAGAGGAAAAACTCCCCTTTAACAGGAAGAAACCTCCAACAGAACCAGAACCAGAACCAGGCTCATCTGCCAAATTCAAATTCAAATTCAAAATTACTTTATTAATCCCAACGCGAAATTAAATGTTGTTGTAACTCATTATGCAAGTTCCTTCAAAGATTTGTTGTAGATGCTAATGGCTGTGGGTAGGGATGATCTCCTGTAGCAGTCTGCAGATCTGAAGAAGCCTCTGACTGAAGACGCTCTGTAGTTGTAGGACAGTCTGATGTAGAGGATACTCTGGATCTATGGCGTCTTCTTTTCAACTCATCAGGGTTTTGTGGCTGTAGTTGAGGTCTTATTTGAGCTTTTATGATGTTAATCAGCTGCTGCCAGTTGTAAACCACCTTGTTGCCATGGTTATGCATCATAACAAATGTCCAAAAATAAAAAGTATCAGGAAAAATCCTTCCAGCTGCACAGCATTCAAAACCAGAGAGAACAGTTGTCCACAAAAACAATGTTTCTACCAGAAATGGAAGAATTAAAGTTTAAAAAAAGAAAAAAATATGAACCAAAGTAACAGAGCTGCTCCAACATGCTGCCACCTTGAGCGGCGCAATTCCGGAATGTGTACGACCGTCTGGGGGTTTGAGAAGACAGAGCAGAAACACAGAAGGAACAGAAGATCTGATATAAGAGAACTTTCTATGTTACAGAAAGTAAAAAGTTGATAACAGGACACAGTGGATGTTCAGTTACTGGGAGGATCATCCCAGTCGATGCCCCCCGTCCAACAGGGCATTGCAGCCAAGCAGGATACCAGACCAGGTATATCTTCTATGGAGAGAAAAACACTGAGAGAAAACAAAGTTAACAGTCAAAATAACAGAATGTACTGTAATACAACTGGAGAGTAGTAGGAGAGAAAAGTAGCAGAGTGAAGAAAAGTGGTAAGTCTGTCCTCCAGCAGTCTAAGCCTATAGCAGCATAACTACAGAGATAGCTCAGGATGACCTTAGCCACTCTAGAAATCCTAGGAACCACAAGTAAACCTGCAGTCTGAGAGCAAAGGGCTCTGTTAGGAACATATGGACCAATCAGATCTCTGATGTATGATGGAGATGATTATTATGGGCTTTATATGGAAGAAGATCATCTAAATGATAAATCTTCTTCACTCTCAAGCGTTACTTGTGGAGTTCCACAGGGTTCTGTGCTTGGACCAATTCTGTTCACCATATATATGCTTCCAATTGGTAGAATCATTAGACAGCATGGGATAAATTTCCACAGCTATGCCGATGATACACAACTATATTTATCCATAAATCCTGATGAACCCAGTCAGTTAGGTAGATTACAGGCATGTCTGGAAGACATAAAAACATGGATGAATCTAAACTTTTTCTTTTTAAATTCTGACAAAACAGAAGTTTCTGTTTTTGGACCAGAAGTTCTTAAACAGAAACTGATTAGTCAATCACTTCATCTGGATGGCATTAAATTGGCCCCCAGTAATAACGTAAAGAACCTCGGCGTTATTTTTGACCGAGACTTGACATTTAAATCCCATATTTAACAGGTTTCTAGGATTTCCTTCTTTCACCTCCGGAATATTGCTAAAATTAGAAACATCCTGTCCAGGAGTGATGCTGAGAAACTAGTCCATGCATTTGTTACCTCAAGGCTGGACTACTGTAATTCTTTACTATCAGGTAGTCCACAAAATGCCATTAAAAGCCTTCAGTTGATCCAAAATGCTGCAGCAAGAGTTCTGATGAATATTAAAAAGAGAGATCACATTTCTCCTGTTTTAGCTTCCCTTCATTGGCTCCCTGTTAAATCCAGAATAGAATCTAAGATAATTTTGGCCGCGGGCAAGATACTGTTTCTATAGGGTAACAGTACAGAAGCAGCAGAGAGGTGGGTTAAACTACAACTCTGCTTCCTGGTCTAGACCCTGGGTTGTCAGTGTTTTGGAGGACTAATAAATTCGGCCATATTCCTAGAAAGAAGAGCTGCTCCATCCAAAGTGGGATGGATGCCTTCTCTCCGGATCAGACCAGGTTGTCCCCAAAATGTTCTCCAGTTATCGATGTAGCCCACATCATTTGCAGAACACCTCCTCTTCCTGTCCCACTAAGACCAGAACCTTCCACTGGGACCTGTTTAAACTAGACCAACCTGAGGAAAGGTTTCAGCCTCTGGGCCTAATCATGTGGTGCCGGATCAGAACCATGCCATTTCCCCTGCAGCATCAATCTGGACCTCCAACCGGGCCAGAGTTCCTCCTCTGTGAGAACCAGCTCAGTTTTTCCTGTCCTGAAGCCAAACGCTCCATTTTTCCCAGAGAAGAGACGGTTTCTCCATGGATGCTGTAACGGATGCTGAAGATGCTGAAGATGCTTCATCTGCATTTTCCTGCAGATCTGGACCCGCCTGCTGCTACCTGATTGTCCGGTCAGCTCTAATTAGAGAGGGAGTTTGGACCGCTGCCCAGTTCTGCTCTGGCGGCAGTTTGGAGTGTTTCAGTGTTTAAGCCGTACGTCACAGAGTGAATGAAGCGTGTAGTCCAGAACAGCTGCTGGAGGGGAAGGTGGGAAAGGTTCTGATCCAAATGGAGCTCCAGCATTCCTGGGTTTGTTCACTGGGTGAAAACATGAACATCCTCCAGTACTACTAAAGAGGAACCTGTGAACGGTTCTGATGATTTCAGCTGAACGACCACAACACATCCAAAACCAGAATCAGATCCAGAATCAGATAAAGTTCTAGATCCAGAACCAGACAGAACCTTCCTGTTTTATCCTCAACCTTCCCAGGCTGCAGCTATTCAGGAAAGAGGAACATTTTCAGACCAGTTTACAAATAAATAAAAGCAATCAATGTAAACAAATAAGCTGATAATGAAACAAATTGAACATGTAATAAATTAGTAGTAATCATAAAATATAAAAAGCATAACTATTATAAACAACAAACAGAATAAAATCTTTCTGATTGTATTTGATCCATTTTTATAAACGATCCTCCTAATATTAAGGATGTACAGTAATTTATTATAATGAATAAATCTTTCAGAGATAAAACAACATCTCTGATCCAGAACCAGAACCATAAAACCGAGTCAGGTTGTGTCTCAGAACCTTTCAAGTCGGTCTGAAGGAGGAATTTTAGACCTTTCCTCTGAATGACATGAATTTACCAACTAATATTTATCAGTTGTCAGTACCATGTGATTCTCTAATAAATAAAACATTTGAATAATAATAATATTTCCTGTCTGCATATTGTGAGCTCATACCCAGACTTGTTGCTAGGAGGCAACGCAGTGGAGGAAACTGAAACATTAAAACACCCCCTGCAGACGGACCTCAAAACGTTGATCAGTTGTCAACAAAAATAATTCTTCCTGTTGGATTCCATCGTTCTGAAAGAGTCCAAACCCAGCTGTAGCCCCCGGGGAGGAGCCACCAGGAGGGACTGATCAGCCAATCAGAAGTAGGCATACATCAGCATATAGCTTCCTCCTCCAGCGTTGCCAACTTAGCGACTTTGTTGCTATATTTAGCGACTCTTGAAAAAACCTAGTGACAAATCTAGAAACAGTTTTGGTGATATTGGAGACTTTTGGAGA
The DNA here is from genome assembly GCA_963556495.2 of Valencia hispanica. Lineage (NCBI taxonomy): Eukaryota > Metazoa > Chordata > Actinopteri > Cyprinodontiformes > Valenciidae > Valencia > Valencia hispanica. The sequence goes on along the minus strand of OY747702.1, from coordinate 61,565,064 downwards.
CTGATGTGAAGCACGTATCCTTACCCTTCTCACCGAGCGGCGGTGCTGCTTTGGGCTCCTCTCCGGGACGCTCACAGCAAGCAGCCAACCCTCCTGCTACATCCCTTCTGCCTGCCCAGGACCACCTGCAGTCAGAGCAGATCTTTATACCGGATCTGTTCATGGACCTCAGACTTATCGTGGACCTACAACTTTATTAGAGGACATCAATCTGACCCTTGTGGATTTGAAAGGACCTTTTTTTTGTTCGACATGGCTCGGTTTTGTCACCTCTCCCTCCCCTGGGGGGCTCAGATCACAATCTGGCTCATCTCCAGGTATAAACCTCTTGTACACAGAGAACCAGCTGTGAGACGCACAGTGAGGAAATGGTCCTAGGAGACTGAAGAGACTCTGAAGGACTGTTTCACTTCTAACATGTGGGAAGACCTCTTTGCACCTCCAGGGGATTATGTCGACAGCATCAAAGACTGGATTACGGACTGCATAAACTTCTGTATGGACAACACCTTACCGATCACAAAGGTACGGTGTTTTTCCAACAACAAGCCTTGGATCAGCCTGGAAATACAGACTCCTCAAGGAGAAGAAGAGAGGCTTTAGATCTGGAGACAAAGAGGAGCTGAAAGCTGTGCAGAAAAATAAGGCAAGGAAAGAACATCTACAGGAAGAAGATGGAGGAGCAGCTTCAGCAGGACAACATCAGGGGGATTTAGAAGAGTCTGAAGAAAATGTCAGGGCACAAACCAAACCCCCAGGTTGCAGGAGACTTAGTGAACGAACTGAACAGGTTCTTGAACAGGTTTGACCAGCCACCCACTCCTCCCCCATCATCGTCTCCCCTGCTGCAACCTCTCTCATCTTTGAGGACTTCATTGGCTTCATCGCTGCAGTTTGCTTACCAGCCTGACGTCGGGGTGGATGACATCATCATCTACCTCCCGCAGAGAAGCCTGGAAGTATTGTGAGGATACTGTTCTTTGATTTCTCCTGTGCTTTCAACACCATCCCTCCAGGACTTCTGAGGGACAAGCTGGACCCCGTCAGGAATGGACGACAACATGTCCCAGTGGATACTGGACTACCTCACAGGACGCCCACAGTGTGTGGGACACAGGGCTGTGTCTCCTACAGGCTGGTCATGCAGTACGGGGGTCCCACGGGGAACTGTGCTGGTACCGTTCCTCTTCAAAAAACTGTTCGCTGTGTCATCAGTTATTCTTGTATCCGTGATTGGTCTACACCGTTGGAATCACAAGACTCTTAGCTTTCCTATGATCTATAATATGTACATCTACATAGAAGTTGGTTGAGAAGATTTGCAGATTTAAACCCAGAAGTAGTAAACGTTCCGCTGTCGGACATAGAAACACTAAAGGGTAATAAATCCAGAAAAATCACTATTGATCAATTATTGTTAGATTCTGTGTAGATCTAGAAAGCCATTATTCTCAAACAAGAATAAGTGATTCCGATAATACGTGATCTAGATCTACTGTAGATCTAGATCACGTCTAATCTACTTTATACAGTAGATCTATATTTTTGCAGTTATTATTATATTGTTATCATTATGTAATGTTCACATGAAACATTTTGATGGTGATTAGTTAGCTTACCAGCCTCAAAGCATCCATTGGGACCCAGTTGTCTCTGGTTTTTACCCAATCTTCTCGACGAACTGATTATTGGAAACCTAAACCGGTTTAAACCTGCTTCTTTGTTGATGGAACAATATCCTGTGATACACCATTGGCACCATTCGGGGGCAGTTCCCTTGGATTGGCAGACCGGGGTGGTGGTCCCCCTGTTTAAAAAGGGGGACCACAGGGTGTGTTCCAACTACAGGGGGATCACACTTCTGAGCCTCCCTGGTAAGGTCTATTCAGGGGTTCTGGAGAGGAGGGTCCGACGGATAGTCGAACCTCGGATCCAGGAGGAACAATGCGGTTTTCGTCCTGGCCGTGGAACACTGGACCAGCTCTACACCCTCAGCAGGGTCCTGGAGGGTGCGTGGGAGTTCGCCCAACCGGTCTACATGTGTTTTGTGGACTTGGAGAAGGCGTTCGACCGTGTCCCTCAGGGGGCCCTGTGGGGGGTGTTCCGGGAGTATGGGGTACCGGGCCCCTTGATACGGGCTGTTAGGTCCCTGTACGACCGGTGCCAGAGTTTGGTTCGCATTGCCGGCCGTAAGTCGGGCTTGTTTCCGGTGAGAGTTGGACTCCGCCAAGGTTGCCCTTTGTCACCGATCCTGTTCCTAACTTTTATGGACAGGATTTCTAGGCGCAGCCAAGGCGTTGCGGGGATCCGTTTTGGTGGCCTCAGGATCGGGTCTCTGCTTTTTGCAGATGATGTGGTCCTGTTGGCTTCATCGGAGCGTGATCTACAGCTTTCGCTGGAGCTGTTCGCAGCCGAGTGTGAAGCGGCTGGGATGAGAATCAGCACCTCCAAATCCGAGGCCATGGTCTTGAGCCGGAAAAGGGTGGGGTGCCTCCTCCGGGTCAGGGATGGGGTCCTTCCCCAAGTGGAGGAGTTTAAGTATCTGGGGGTCTTGTTCACGAATGAGGGAAAAATGGAGCGGGAGATCGATAGACGGATTGGTGGGGCATCTGCAGTTATGCGGGCGCTCTACCGGTCTGTCGTGGTGAAGAGAGAGCTGAGCCAAAAGGCGAAGCTCTCGATTTACCGGTCGATCTACGTTCCTACCCTCATCTATGGTCACGAACTCTGGGTGGTGACCAAAAGAACGAGATCACGGATACAAGCGGCTGAAATGAGTTTCCTCCGCAGAGTGTCTGGGCTCTCCCTTAGAGATAGGGTGAGAAGCTCAGTCATCCGGAGGGGGCTCAGAGTAGAGCCGCTGCTTCTCCACATCGAGAGGAGTCAGTTGAGGTGGCTCGGGCATCTCATGCCTCTTGGACGCCTCCTGGTGAGGTGTTTCAGGCACGTCTCACCGGGAGGAGGCCCAGGGGAAGGCCCAGGACACGCTGGAGGGACTATGTTTCTCGGCTGGCCTGGGAGCGCCTTGGGGTTCCTCCCGAGGAGCTGGAACAAGTGGCTGGGGAGAGGGAAGTCTGGGTCTCTTTGCTTAGGCTGCTGCCCCCGCGACCCGACCCCGGATAAGCGGAAGAAAATGGATGGATGGATGGACACCATTGGCATTGCTTAAAAAAAGAAGATCGAATTTGGAAAAAAGGTCAACCAACAAACAATCTGAAAGTTAGTTTTGTCTCTGACAGGATATTACCAATCATGTCACTTCTGCCTCCATCCCCAGGGTTGGAAATGATCCAGTTTTAATACTGCGCTATTCAAATTGTGAGTCAGTCTACATACACTTACACGCTTCTGAGATAAGTTTATTTTATTTCGGTTATATCATATATGACCATTTTAATTAACTAAACATTCAAAATGGTGTCATGAGCACTTTGAAGGATCTTTTAGTTTATTCTAATGATGCAGTCAAAGAAGCAAGGGCAACTCTAAACTGTTTTTAATACCATCGGGGTCATTACTACCCCTGGTTCACCTTCTGTTCCTTTCTCCTCAAGTTAGGATCGTCAACTTTTTCTCTCTGATTTTATTGACAAAGTTAGAAATCTGAGGAATAATATTACTCCACCTACACCTGGGTTGACGTCTCCTTCTCCAGTTCGGACTGTTAGTTTTGACAGTTTTGTGTCAGCGCCCTTGCCAGAACTAGTCAAACTTGTTCGCACCATGAAGGCATCTGACATTTTGATCCAAAATGAAGTTGGTAAATGCTCTGTGCTGATTATGTTGGACCTTTGATACCCATGACCATCCGACTCTCTAGGATAGGCTGAGGTGTTGAGCCGATGTTTCAGGTTCTGCTTTAAAATGGTTGTCCTTGTATTTGTCGAATAGATGGGTCTTCCTGGCCACATTTACTTATAGATCCCATTCCTGTCCCATTCCGTTTGGTGTTCCTCAGGGATCCGTCTTGGGTCCAATGCTGTTTCTGCATTAACTGCTCCAACTTGGTCCCATTTTGTCTTTTTTCAGGGATAACTCTTACCATTGTTATGTAGATGATATCCAGCTGTATATTTCTTTTCATCCAAATGAAGTTTCAAAGCTGCAAGTTTTACTATAATGCCTGGTTTCAGTTAAAGCCTGGATGGCTGAAATCACCAACGTGATCATCGATGCATCAGGGAAAAAGCTTTTAAAGATAAAAGAGTTTCACGAACCTCTGTTGTTGTTTTTGACAAATTCACTGTAAGAAACTTTTACGCTTGAAAATCATATAAAATTGTTGGTCGGATCATGTTTTTATGATTTGAGAAATATTGCCAAACTAAGCCATATTGTCTCTCGTCCTGAGGTGGAAATTCTAATTCACGCTTTTTTTTCGTCTCGTTTGGATTACTGGGATGTGTTTTACACGTCTGACCAAAACCTCCATAGACCGGTTGCAGGCTAATGAATGCTGCTGCTAGCGTGTTGACGAGGTCCTCAAAATCCTGTCATGTAACTCCTTTACTGATGGAACTTCATTGGCTATCGATTTATAACCGTGTGCATTGCAATATCCCGGTTCTGACTTGGAGAGCTCTGCATGGACAAACACCAGTCTACATCTCTGGACTCTAACATCCCTACACCCCCACCAAGGCCCTGAGGTCCTGTGATCCAGACCTGCTGATTGTCCCCCATACAGGACTGAAGACTTCCTCTGTGGCTCAGAGACTCTGGAACTCACTTCCTCTGTCTCTGAGATCAGCGGACTCAATGGTTTCCTTTATAGGCCAGATAAAAACTTTTGTTTGCATTTTTATTGTTTGTTAAAGCACTTTGCTATTTTTATCTTGAAAAGTGCTATATAAATAAAGTTTGACTTAACTTGTTACTATCAGAGAACTTCAATAACTGTCAGCAGTCCATTGCTATAGCCATGGCAACCATCTGATGTTTTCACTTCACCTTTTCTAATGAAACAAATACTGAATAAAAACTCAGGCTTCAATAATTCACCTTACCTGTGGTTCTACCAGAACGTTTTGAAGTGACCCGGAGAATAAGGTGGACAGGTCTCTCCTCACACACGTCTTCAACGACTCGTGTGAAGATGAAGGTTAACAGTAGCTCAGTAGTTCCTGCCTCCATGAATGACTCCATCAGTCACTCACAGATACAGTGATAAAGAGGGAGCGCTAAGCTAATATTACCATGCAACCTGCTGGCTAAAACAGGGAACAGCATTTAGCTAAAATTCACAGAAACAGCATCCTGTTCTGTTTGGGTTCACCACAGCGCCTTAAAGCAAGCTAAAAGTCAGGCCGCGATGCGACACTCCAGATTTGCGGATCTGTTCAAGCTTAGTGGAAATCCCAGCAGGTTCAGCCCAAAGTCAGAGCCTGGAGATCAAATAAGTGATCAGAAACCCAAGAACTCCCTCTCAGAGTCTACAGGCATCAGTGAAAGGTTAAAGGTCATGACCCTGAACCATGGTCGCTTGGATGGGTTGAAGGAGAAACAAGATGGCAGCAGGACTGAGGTTAGCAGAGCTGCTTCTGGATGAAGGACGAGACTTCTGGGACAATGTTCTCCGGACAGAGAAGATCAACGTTCTAAAGGATGCTATAGGAGGTTCTACAGGCTGCTGGAGGAGGTTCTACAGGCTGCTATAGGAGGTTCTACAAGCTGCTATAGGCGGTTCTACAGGCTGCTGGAGGAGGTTCTACAGGCTGCTATAGGAGGTTCTACAAGCGGCTATAGGAGGTTCTACAGGCTGCTTTAGGAGGTTCTACAAGCTGCTATAGGAGGTTCTACAAGCTGCTATAGGAGGTTCTACAGGCCAATTCTACAGGTTAATGTAGGAGGTTTTACCGGTTTTGAAGGAGGAGGTTCCTGTGATTATTTATACCTGAGTGATCCTCCCATGATGGTTCTTGTTCATTACCCCGCAGACCCATTCCCACCAGTACCGGCCCATATCACAGCTGCAGTGTTGCTCCTTTTAGATCCTCTGACTAGATCATTGTTTGATCCCTGGTGATGCAGATATCCTTCCAGGTTCCTGAAATAAGTTCAGGAAGCTTTAAATCTGAAAGTTGCTGTTATAATGAAATTTTTCCGATTAATGCTGCCATCAGAGCATCACAGCCTCCATCTACAGGTTTGTCCACAGCTGATCGTTTCTGTTGATCAGGAATAGTTCTGGTTCTGTAGCTGTTGGACCGGCCATCCAATCAGAGGAGCTGTTTCCGAGCCGAGCTCGTCTCTGCAGCCTTTTGGACTGTTGGGGCTCGCTCAGCTCTTTACACCAAACATAAATAAACACAGAGAAATGGTTCTGTTGGTGGACCGGTGCGCCGCCGAGCCCTCTGTCGTGTTCAGGATTCCAGGCGGTCCAACCGGGACCAGAGCTAATTAGAATAATGGCAGCGATCCCTGCGAGGGCCTGACCTGCGCCTGCAGCAGAGGCAGTATTAACATGCTATGATGCAAATGAAATGTGTCCCTGCGCCTCTCTGCAGCTCGACTTATCAAAAAATGATGACCCCCGGCTAATGATGAGCGGGCCGGAGCGGCGCCGGGGGACCAGCCATTGTTCTATGTGAGGTTTTAGCATTAAAGATGGATGTTGGAGCGAAGGGTGTAGGAGGAGGAAGCGGGCCGGTTGACTCCGACTCTGACCTCTTAAATCTTCCCCTCAGGTGTTTTTTCTGCAGATTCGTCTTCATCCTGCGGCACCAGAACTGTGCAGCTTCCTGCAAACTGCTGTGAGGCTACGGCAACCAGGAGGGACCGGTCCATGTAGTCACAGGTAGCGGGCAGACCTGAGCTCGTTCTGCAGAAACTGGACCGGGCCCGGTTCTGTGTGGGAGCAGTAACAGTCTGTGCCCCTCGGAGGACCCTGCCTCTCATTGAGCCGAACAAAACGCAGCGCCTGAAACAATGAGCAGCGTCTCAGCGGCACCAGGGCCCCATCTGCTCCCAGTTAATGACCTCTCTCCACTTTCACACCAGTTTAATTAAAGTTGCTCTCCCACACACACCTGACTGCTGCTCCAGAACCTCCAGCACCGGTTCCAGCCTCAAAGTGGCTGTACAGTCTGGGAAACTCTGGATGATGGTGAGGAATGTTTAACCATCATCAGGATTAAATCTGGTTGGGATCGTTTCTATATTACTCCAATTATTATTATTATTATTATTATTATGTCCAGATGGCTCAATTTCATACCAAAAAGTATGTTTGAGAACAAGTCAATCTGACGCTTGCTGTCCCCTTTATAATCATGATGTTTTTTTATTAATATATTTATGTGTGAATAAAGTAGATGTTGAAGTTTAATCAGTGAAATGTTTTGTATTAAAAAGGATTTCATTTTTCAATTTCTCTGGTAATGAAACTCTTACAATCAAAAACATATTAATACTGTCTGTTGGACCAGAACCTGGTCCAGAACCAGGAACCTCTGGTCCAGTCTGATGTTCTGACAAATATCATCCCGTCACGGCATTCCACAGAGTTAGGATGGAGGTCAGAAAGTAAGAGCAGGGATTCAGTCCTGGGTGGCTTTAGCTCCTCCCCATTCCAAGGCTCCTCCCCAGTGAACGGCTTCTCCCCATTCCAAGGCTCCTCCCCATTCCAAGGCTCCTTCCCATTCCAAAGCTCCTCCCCATTCCAAGGCTCATTCCCAGGCAAAGACATCAGGGCCCCTAATGGTCAGTGTTAGGCCCCCTGATGGTCTGTTTCAGGGCCCCTTATTGTCAGTTTTAAGGCCCCTAATGGTCAGTTTCAGGGCCCCTAATGGTCAGTTTCAGGGCCCCTAATGGTCAGTTTCAGGGCCCCTAATGGTCAGTGTTAGGGCCCCTAATGGTCAGTTTCACTGCCCCTAATTGTCAGTTTTAAGGCCCCTAATGGTCAGTTTCAGGGCCCCTAATGGTCAGTGTTTGGGCCCCTAATGGTCAGTTTCACTGCCCCTAATGGTCAGTTTCAGGGCCCCTAATTGTCAGTTTTAAGGCCCCTAATGGTCAGTTTCAGGCCCCTAATGGTCAGTGTTAGGGCCCCTGATGGTCTGTTTCACTGCCCCTAATGGTCAGTTTCAGGGCCCCTAATTGTTAGTTTTAAGGCCCCTAAAGGTCAGTTTCAGGGCCCCTAATGGTCAGTGTTAAGGCCCCTAATGGTCAGTTTCACTACCCCTAATTGTCAGTTTTAAGGCCCCTGATGGTCAGTTTTAAGGCCCCTAATGGTCAGTTTCACTGCCCCTAATTGTTAGTTTTAGGGCCCCTGATGGTCAGTGTTAAGGCCCCTGATGGTCTGTTTCACTGCCCCTAATGGTCAGTTTTAAGGCCCCTAATGGTCAGTTTTAAGGCCCCTGATGGTCAGTTTCAGGGCCCCTAATGGTCAGTGTTAGGGCCCCTGATGGTCTGTTTCACTGCCCCTAATGGTCAGTTTCAGGGCCCCTAATTGTCAGTTTTAAGGCCCCGAATGGTCAGTTTCAGGGCCCTTAATGGTCAGTGTTAGGGCCCCTAATGGTCAGTGTTAGGGCCCCTGATGGTCTGTTTCACTGCCCCTAATGGTCAGTTTCAGGGCCCCTAATTGTCAGTTTTAAGGCTCCTAATGGTCAGTTTCAGGGCCCCTAAAGGTCAGTGTTAGGGCCCCTGATGGTCTGTTTCACTGCCCCTAATGGTCAGTTTCAGGGCCCCTAATTGTCAGTTTTAAGGCCCCTAATGGTCAAACTCAGGGCCCCTAATGGTCAGTGTAAGGGCCCCTGATTGTCAGTTTTAAGGCCTCTAATGGTCAGTTTCAGGGCCCCTAATTGTCAGTTTTAAGGCCCCTAATGGTCAGTTTCAGGGCCCCTAATGGTCAGTGTTAGGGCCACTGATAGTCGGTTTCACTGCCCCTAATGGTCAGTTTCAGGGCCCCTAATGGTCAGTGTTAGGGCCCCTAATGGTCAGTTTCACTGCCCGTAATTGTCAGTTTTAAGGCCCCTAATGGTCAGTTTCAGGGCCCCTAATGGTCAGTGTTAGGGCCCCTAATGGTGAGTTTCACTGCCCCTAATTGTCAGTTTTAAGGCCCCTCATGGTCAGTTTCAGCGCCCCTCATGGTCAGTGTTAGGGCCCCTAGTTGTCAGTTTTAAGGCCCCTAATGGTCAGTTTCAGGGCCCTTAATTGTCAGTTTTAAGGCCCCTAATGGTCAGTGTCAGGGCCCCTAATGGTCAGTGTTAGGGCCCCTGATGGTCTGTTTCACTGCCCCTAAGGGTCAGTTTCAGGGCCCCTAATTGTAACTTTTAAGGCCCCTAATGGTCAGTTTCAGGGCCCCTAATGGTCAGTGTTAGGGCCCCTGATGGTCTGTTTCACTGCCCCTAATGGTCAGTTTCAGGGCCCCTAATTGTCAGTTTTAAGGCCCCTAATGGTCAGTTTCAGGGCCCTTAATGGTCAGTGTTAGGGCCCCTAATGGTCAGTGTTAGGGCCCCTGATGGTCTGTTTCAGGGCCCCTAATGGTCAGTTTTAAGGCCCCTAATGGTCAGTTTTAAGGCCCCTAATGGTCAGTGTTAGGGCCCCTAATGGTCAGTGTTAGGGCCCCTAACTGTCAGTTTTAAGGCCCCTAATAGGTCAGTGTTAGGGCCCCTAATGGTCAGTGTTAGGGCCCTTGATGGTCAGTGTTAGGGCCCCTAATGGTCAGTTACAGGGCCCCTGATTGTCAGTTTTAGGGCCCCTGATGGTCAGTTACAGGGGCCCTAATGGTCAGTTACAGGGGCCCTAATGGTCAGTTACAGGGCCCCTGATGGTCAGTTACACTGCCCCTAATGGTCAGTTAAAGGGCCCCTGATGGTCAGTTTTAGGGCCCCTTATGGTCAGTTACACTGCCCCTAATGTTCAGTTACAGGGCCCCTGATTGTCAGTTTCACTGCCCCTAAGGGTCAGTTACAGGGCCCCTGATTGTCAGTTTCAGGGCCCCTGATGGTCAGTTTCAGGGCCCCTAATGGTCAGTTTCAGAGCACCTAATGGTCAGTTTCAGGGCCCCTGATCTCAGTTTCAGAGCTCCTGATGGTCAGTTTCAGGGCCCCTAATTGTCAGTTTCTGGGCCCCTAATGGTCAGTGTTAGAGCCCCTGATTGTCAGTTTCAGGGCCCCTGATGGTCAGTTTCAGAGCTCCTGATTGTCAGTGTTAGAGCCCCTGATTGTCAGTTTCAGGGCCATGATTGTCAGTTTCAGAGCTCCTGATGGTCAGTTTCAGGGCCCCCAATGGTCAGTGTTAGAGCCCCTGATTGTCAGTTTCAGGGCCCCTAATGGTCAGTGTTAGGGCCCCTGATTGTCAGTTTCAGAGTTCCTGATTGTCAGTGTTAGAGCCCGTGATTGTCAGTTTCAGGGCCCCTGATGGTCAGTTTCAGAGCTCCTGATTGTCAGTGTTAGAGCCCCTGATTGTCAGTTTCAGGGCCCCTGATGGTCAGTTTCAGGCCCCCTAATGGTCAGTGTTAGAGCCCCTGATTGTCAGTTTCAGGGCCCCTGATTGTCAGTTTCAGAGCTCCTGATGGTCAGTTTCAGGGCCCCTAATGGTCAATGTTATAGCCCCTGATTATCAGTTTCAGGGCCCCTAATGGTCAGTGTTAGGGCCCCTGATTGTCAGTTTCAGAGTTCCTGATTGTCAGTGTTAGAGCCCCTAATTGTCAGTTTTAAGGCCCCTAATGGTCAGTTTCAGCGCCCCTCATGGTCAGTGTTAGGGCCCCTAGTTGTCAGTTTTAAGGCCCCTAATGGTCAGTTTCAGGGCCCCTAATTGTCACTTTTAAGGCCCCTAATGGTCAGTTTCAGGGCCCCTAATGGTCAGTGTTAGGGCCCCTGATGGTTTGTTTCACTGCCCCTAATGGTCAGTTTCAGGGCCCCTAATTGTCAGTTTTAAGGCCCCTAATGGTCAGTTTCAGGGCCCTTAATGGTCAGTGTTAGGGCCCCTAATGGTCAGTGTTAGGGCCCCTGATGGTCTGTTTCAGGGCCCCTAATGGTCAGTTTTAAGGCCCCTAATGGTCAGTTTTAAGGCCCCTAATGGTCAGTGTTAGGGCCCCTAACTGTCAGTTTTAAGGCCCCTAATAGGTCAGTGTTAGGGCCCCTAATGGTCAGTGTTAGGGCCCTTGATGGTCAGTGTTAGGGCTCCTAATGGTCAGTTACAGGGCCCCTGATTGTCAGTTTTAGGGCCCCTGATGGTCAGTTACAGGGGCCCTAATGGTCAGTTACAGGGCCCCTGATGGTCAGTTACACTGCCCCTAATGGTCAGTTACAGGGCCCCTGATTGTCAGTTTTAGGGCCCCTGATGGTCAGTTACACTGCCCCCAATGTTCAGTTACAGGGCCCCTGATTGTCAGTTTCACTGCCCCTAATGGTCAGTTACAGGGCCCCTGATTGTCAGTTTCAGGGCCCCTGATGGTCAGTTTCAGGGCCCCTAATGGTCAGTTTCAGAGCACCTAATGGTCAGTTTCAGGGCCCCTGATCTCAGTTTCAGAGCTCCTGATGGTCAGTTTCAGGGCCCCTAATTGTCAGTTTCAGGGCCCCTAATGGTCAGTGTTAGAGCCCCTGATTGTCAGTTTCAGGGCCCCTGATGGTCAGTTTCAGAGCTCCTGATTGTCAGTGTTAGAACCCCTGATTGTCAGTTTCAGGGCCCCTGATGGTCAGTTTCAGGCCCCCTAATGGTCAGTGTTAGAGCCCCTGATTGTCAGTTTCAGGGCCCCTGATTGTCAGTTTCAGAGCTCCTGATGGTCAGTTTCAGGGCCCCTAATGGTCAATGTTATAGCCCCTGATTATCAGTTTCAGGGCCCCTAATGGTCAGTGTTAGGGCCCCTGATGGTCAGTGTTAGAGCCCCTGATTGTCAGTTTCAGAGCTCCTGATGGTCAGTGTTAGAGCCCCTGATTGTCAGTTTCAGGGCCCCTGATGGTCAGTTTCAGGGCCCCTAATGGTCAGTGTTAGAGCCCCTGATTGTCAGTTTCAGGGCCCCTGATTGTCAGTTTCAGAGCTCCTGATGGTCAGTTTCAGGGCCCCTAATGGTCAGTGTTAGAGCCCCTGATTGTCAGTTTCAGGGCCCCTAATAGTCAGTGTTAGAGCCCCTGATTGTCAGTTTCAGGGCCCCTAATGGTCAGTGTTAGGGCCCCTGATTGTCAGTTTCAGAGCTCCTGATGGTCAGTGTTAGTGCCCCTGATTGTCAGTTTCAGGGCCCCTGATGGTCAGTTTCAGGGCCCCTGATTGTCAGTTTCAGAGCTCCTGATGGTCAGTGTTAGGGCCCCTGATGGTCAGTTTCAGGGCCCCTGATGGTCAGTTTTAGAGCTCCTGATGGTCAGTTTCAGGGCCCCTGATGGTCAGTTTCAGAGCTCCTGATGGTCAGTTTCAGAGCTCCTGATGGTCAGTTTCAGAGCTCCTGATGGTCAGTGTTAGAGCCCGTAATGATCAGTGATGGTGAACTGATGAAGAGGTTCTTAAAGAGACAGTACAGGTCTTGTTTTAAAGTCTGCTGGCTTCCCTCCATATTAGCTGTACGCTCCCTCCTGATTGGCTTCCTGGTGCCTGCTGCTTGGTGGAGGAGCTGATTAGGAATCTCTCTGGGCAGTGGAAACATTGTGGTGCGTTCAGTGACCAGATAACAGAGTTGATGCTTTTGTATCAGCGAGGTGACACTGTTGTCTCCTTGACCCAGAGCAGAAGAACCCCCCCCCCACCTCAGGGTGTGTTTGGGTCTTCGGGGCCCCTCAGACCTTGACTGACTGATTAATGGACTGGACGGCAGTCAGCTAGTGAGATTAAAGGAACAGCGTCTCCTCGTCATGGGACACCACTGTAAAGAGAAACATCCAGCAGCTCCTGTGCCAACCAGAACCCCCTCCCACACACACACACACATTCCCTGGAATTTCAGACATTGGGGAAATTAATGCTGGGATGGAGGACGGGGGGTGGGGGTGAAGGCAAACTCCTTGCCAAGCCATGTGAGATCTTCCTCCTCCCTTCTCCTCTTTTCGATTTTGTTTGTGCCCGCTGTTGAATCCCCGGCCGGAGTTTTTCGGCTCGGCATCAAATCCCCACCGTCCTCACGGATTCTCCAGATCTCATTACAGTCAATGAGGCAGCAAAGACTTTCAGATCAAAGGGAAGGAGTTGAAATTGGGGAGGGGGGGGGGGTCCATGTCTGCCAAACCTTCTGAGAGCGATCCAGGAGCAGACGCAGAGACAGAATACAGGAGCAGGAGGAGGATGGTTCCTCCTCTTCTTCTACAAAGTCTCCATCGTCGGTCTGCTAACTTCAGCTCACAGCTTTAAAATAGAAAAATGTTTATATTTTAATTATTCACCTGAAACAAGAAGATTGTAAAATTGATTTAAACTGCCTGATACAGTAATGGAAATAGTTGTTTTGATTGCCCTCCTCCAAAAGCCTGTAGAACGTTCCTCCAGATGCTTGTAGAAGTTCCTTTAGCAGTGTTTGGAACCTCCTTCAGCAGATTAGAGGACTTCCTATAGCAGCTTGTAGAACTTCCTCCAACATCCTGTAGAACCTCTTTCGGCAGCCTTTTGAACCTCCTTCAGCATCCTGTAGAACCTCCTCCAACATCATGTAGAACCTCCCCTAACATCCTGTAGAACCTCCCCTAACATCCTGTAGAACCTCCTCCAACATCCTGTAGAACCTCCTCCAACATCCTGTAGAACCTCCCCTAACATCCTGTAGAACCTCCTCCAACATCCTGTAGAACCTCCCCTAACATCCTGTAGAACCTCCTCCAGCAGCTTTTAGAACCTTCTCCCCTCTAGCAGACCACCGTCTGGACTTTGACTAGGCTATTTCAGGACCTTGGTTCTGTTCTGCAGCGCGTCTCACTTAGAACTTTTATAAATTTCTGATGAGTTTTATAACAATGGTTGATGACCTCAGATACATTTATGATCTGTAGAGATTTTGGGTCTTTAATTGGACCAAAAGGAACCTTTACTGAGAACCCTTCTTAGTGTGTTTTCTCTGGAGGAACGTTCTGGAGGAGACATTCTGCAGCATCTGAGAACCTTCCAGCAGTCAACCAGCCTTTCCTTCATCTCCTTTTTTAACATATTCATGTTCTGGGGCGGCACCCAGCGGGGCTGATGCGTTCAGGGACCGGATTCTCCAGTCCTCAGGGTGGATAAATTGACCGGGTCGCAGTAAAAGTGTCATAATGAGGGTGAGGCGATGTAAGGAGGAGAACCCTGACCCAGGTAATGTGATCCTCGGTTCCATGCTATTTATTTACAGCTACGTTCTTCTATTCAGACTCTGAATCAGATATCTTTACCTTCTGGTGTTGCTTTGCCTTCAGGACGTGTTCTGCTGCTGTTCTCCTTTTCATCCTTTTCTCTCATGAATGAAACCTTGATAAGCAGCTTGAGTTCCTCCTGAGTTCCTCAGCTTTGCTCCAGAATCCTGGTTTCACATTATAACTGTGTATTTACAGGTTCAACAGCTGAAACAACCTGCTGCTGCTGCACACCTGCAGCCACTGGAGGCACACCGAGGTCAGAGGTCAAAGCAAACATCTGAATCAGTTGTAGCGACACATCTAAAACATGCAGGAAAGCGGGTCATGGGGACCAGGGTTGGGGACCACTGCCTTCACTGGACAGGTTTTGTCCCGTTTTTCCAAGTGTTATTGAATGCAACATCATCTCACGGCTTGTCTAAGGCTCTTGTGATTGGGTGAGACATTAAGGATTTGAGCCAATCAGAGATGAAGAACTACAGGTTGGTTGAAGACAAAACTATTGCTTAATATTTCCTTAAAGTTGTTCATGAATGAAAGAGAAAGTTATAAAAAGTATAAATCTCTCATAGAATTGGATTAAATTGTTAATTAGTGTGTCATTAGTGTTGGTTGGTACTCTGTGACGTGGGTAAGCCGTATTGCGTCATTTCCTGTTGTCACTGTTGCGCTCCCTGTAAACTGTTTGGTGTTCAGACTTTCTTGAATTGATCTTGTTTTCTCTGTGCTGAGGTCTTTCTAAGTTATTTTAACACACAAGCACACTAAAACACATGTTTTGTGGTGGTGTACTTTACGTTTTGGGAACTCTGTGTTTCACACAGCTTTTCTTGGGGTGGTAAGGTCTCGCTAGCTCAGTTAGCTTAGCTTCATTGCGGCTATGGCTACTCTTCTTTCTCCTGTCTCTAACTCTTCTCTTCTCTCTTGCTCTCTCTGTCAGATGTTTAGTTAATTCCCTGCCTCCTTTAGTGATAATGGTAACTGTAATAAATGTAATATTTTTGTAGTTTTGGAGGCGAGGGTATCAGAATTAGAAGCACGGCTCCGCGCTGTTGAAAAACCAGCAGATAGCCGAATCCCATTAGCCAGCACGGAGCCAACAAGGATAGAACCCCCTAGCTGTCCTCCGGTAGAGCCCGCGCAGCCTGGACCTCAGGCCGGCTGGGTGACGGTACGTAGGAACCATAGTTCTAGGACCCAGCCCCCGGGCCACCACCAACCGGTCCACGTTTCTAACAGATTTTCCCCGCTCAGCGACACACCCGCTGAGAAGCCCACCCTGGTAATTGGCAGCTTCATAGTCAAAAACGTGGCATTAGAGACACCATTGACCATAGTCAAAGGTTTGCCAGGGGCCAGAACGGGCGACATCAAATCCTACCTGAAACTGCTGGCTAAAGATAAGCGTAACTACAGTAAGATTGTTATTCACGCTGGCGGTAATGACACCCGGTTACGCCAATCGGAGGTCACTAAAATTAGTGTTGCTTCGGTGAGTAAGTTTGCTAAAAAAATGTCCGACTCGGTAATCTTTTCTGGTCCCCTGCCTGATCGGACCAGTGACGACATGTTTAGCCGCATGCTGTCATTCCATCAATGGTTGTCTAGGTGGTGTCCTGCAAACGATGTGGGCTACATTGATAACTGGAGAACATTTTGGGGAAAACCTGGTCTGATCCGGAGAGACGGCATCCATCCCACTTTGGATGGAGCAGCTCTTCTTTCTAGGAATATGGCCGAATTTATTAGTCCTCCAAAACACTGACAACCCAGGGTCCAGACCAGGAAGCAGAGTCGTAGTTTAACCCACCTCTCTGCTGCTTCTGTACTGTTACCCACCCATTACCCTATAGAAACAGTGTCTTGCCCACGGCCAAAATTAAATGGATTAAAAGTTAAGCCAAAAAAAGAAAATTATGGAAATCTCATAAAGATAAATACGACTTTGACTGAACAGAAAAATAAATCTATTAAATGTGGTTTATTAAACATAAGATCTCTCTCCTCCAAGACTTTGTTAGTAAATGACTTGATTTGTGATAATCACATTGATTTGCTTTGTCTCACAGAAACCTGGTTGCAGCAGGAGGATTATGTCAGTATAAATGAGTCAACTCCTTCCAGTCATTTAAATTTTCACATTCCTAGAAGTACTGGGCGAGGAGGAGGAGTTGTAACCATTTTTCGTTCTGATTTACTAATTAGTCCCAGACCAATTGATAGCTACAGTTCTTTTGAACATCTAACCCTTAATTTTCCTCATCCAAGTTGCAAAACATTAAGACCTTTTTTGTTTGTGGTTTTGTATAGTCCACCAGGCCCTTACTCTCAATTCTTGGATCAGATCTCACATTTTTTACCTGATTTAGTATTAAATACTGATAGGGTTATTATAGTGGGGGACTTTAATATTCATGTGGATACTGAA
Source organism: Valencia hispanica (assembly GCA_963556495.2). Taxonomy (NCBI): domain Eukaryota; kingdom Metazoa; phylum Chordata; class Actinopteri; order Cyprinodontiformes; family Valenciidae; genus Valencia; species Valencia hispanica. The sequence goes on along the minus strand of OY747702.1, from coordinate 61,548,390 downwards.
AGTGATAGCCTAAATGCAGCCTTTAGTGCTATTTTAGACTCAATTGGCTTTACTCAGTGGTCTAGTTTACTGCGTTATATCCTCATTGTGTTTGGCATTAGATAGTGTAGCCCCCTTAAAAAAGAAAGTGGCTAGCCATAGGAGGCTTACTCCTTGGATTCAACGCAGAGTTGCGTACTTTAAAGCAGAATACTAGGAAGTTGGAGAGAAAATGGCGCTCTACACATCTAGAGGATTCCTATTTAACCTGGAATAACAGTCTAATGCTGTATAAAAAGACCCTTTGACAAGCTAGAACAGCATATTTTTCATCATTAATAGAGACGAATAAAAACAATCCTAGGTTTCTTTTTAGTACAGTTGCCAAACTGACACAGAGTCATAGCTCTGTTGAGCCAACGATTCCTCCAGCTCTTAGCAGTGATGATTTTATGGGGTTCTTCATAAATAAAATTAATTCTATTAAAAATAAAATCATTGGCACCCTCCCAAACATGATTACTTCTTCCTCAGTAAATGAGGCAGTATCGGAAAGAACTGTAGAACCTCAGTTGTGCTTAGGCTGTTTTGGTTCAGTCGAGCTTTCGGAATTATCAAAAATATTAGCCTCATCTAAACCTTCAACTTGTATGTTGGACCCTATCCCAACCAAATTTTTTAAAGAAGTGTTCCATTTGGTTCCTGGCCCCATTTTGGATATGATGAATCTATCCTTAGTAAACGGATACGTACCACAGGAATTTAAAATAGCCGTGATTTAACCTTTACTCAAGAAACCTTCCCTTGATCAAGATGACTTAGTGAATTACAGACCTATATCTAACCTTTCTTTCTTATCCAAAGTCGTTGAGAAAATAGTTGCTAATCAAGTCTGTGAGCATCTAAACAGTAACGAGCTGTTTGAAGAGTTTCAGTCAGGTTTTAGAGCTCATCATAGCACTGAAACAGCACTGGTGAAGGTTACTAATGATATTCTCATGGCCTCAGATAATGGACTGGTGTCTGTTCTGGTTTTGTTAGATCTCAGTGCTGCTTTTGACACAGTCGATCATAATATTCTCTTAGAAAGGCTTGAAGATGTTGCAGGGATCAAAGGAACAGCACTAGGCTGGTTTAAATCATATTTGTCTGATAGATTCCAGTTTGTTCATCTAAATGATAAATCTTCTTCACTCCCAAGGGTTAATTGTGGAGTTCCACAGGGTTCTGTGCTTGGACCAATTCTGTTCACCATATATATGCTCCCAATTGGTAGAATCATTAGACAGCATGGGATAAATTTCCACAGCTATGCAGATGATACACAACTATATTTATCCATAAATCCTGATGAACCCAGTCAGTTAGGTAGATTACAGGCATGTCTGGAAGACATAAAAACATGGATGAATCTAAACTTTTTGCTTTTAAATTCTGACAAAACAGAAGTTGCCGTCTTTGGACCAGAAGTTCTTAAACAGAAACTGATTAGTCAATCACTTCATCTGGATGGCATTAAATTGGCCCCCAGTAATAACGTAAAGAACCTCGGCGTTATTTTTGACCAAGACTTGACATTTAAATCCCATATTAAACAGGTTTCTAGGATTTCCTTCTTTCACCTCCGGAATATTGCTAAAATTAGAAACATCCTGTCCAGGAGTGATGCTGAGAAACTAGTCCATGCATTTGTTACCTCAAGGCTGGACTACTGTAATTCTTTACTATCAGGAAGTCCACAAAATGCCATTAAAAGCCTTCAGTTGATCCAAAATGCTGCAGCAAGAGTTCTGATGAATATTAAAAAGAGAGATCACATTTCTCCTGTTTTAGCTTCCCTTCATTGGCTCCCTGTTAAATCCAGAATAGAATCTAAGATCCTTCTTCTTCCATATAAAGCCCATAATAATCAGCTCCATCATACATCAGAGATCTGATTGGTCCATATGTTCCTAACAGAGCACTTTGCTCTCAGACTGCAGGTTTACTTGTAGTTCCTAGGATTTCTAAAAGTAGAATGGGAGGCAGATCTTTTAGTTATCAGGCTCCTCTCCTGTGGAACCAGCTCCCAGCTTTAGTCCGTGAGGCAGACACTCTGTTTACTTTTAAGGCCAGGCTTAAAACTTTCCTTTTTGATAAAGCTTATAGTTAGAGTGGCTAAGGTCATCCTGAGCTATCTCTGTAGTTATGCTACTATAGGCTTAGACTGCTGGAGGACAGACTTACCAATTTTCTTCACTCTGCTACTTTTCTCTCCTACTACTCTCCAGTTGTATTACAGTACATTCTGTTATTTCGACTGTTAACTTTGTTTTCTCTCAGTGTTTTTCGCTCCATAGAAGATATACCTGGTCTGGTATCCTGCTTGGCTGCAATGCCCTGTTGGACGGGGGGCATCGACTGGGATGATCCTCCCAGTAACTGAACATCCACTGTGTCCTGTTATCAACTTTTTACTTTCTGTAACAAAGAAAGTTCTCTTATATCAGATCTTCTGTTCCTTCTGTGTTTCTGCTCTGTCTTCTCAAACCCCCAGACGGTCGTGGCAGATGGCCGCTCCTACTGAGCCTGGTTCTGTTGGAGGTTTCTTCCTGTTAAAGGGGAGTTTTTCCTCTCCACCGTCGCTACATGCTTGCTCAGTATGAAGGATTGCTGTTGTTAGGTAATTGTTGTGGTTTACCTAAAAACGAGTCACACACAAAAGTCGGAGATAATTTAGACAATAAGCTCTGCAGAGGTAGATGTGGTTCAATCAGTTCTGCAGAAGGAGACTAGCAAAATACGGTAAGGAATGAGCCAACCGTCTGTCTGTTATCAGCTCCTGTCACTCGTCTCCCACTGATCTCATCACTGGTCTCAAAAGGTCTCACCTCTGCAGACTCTCTTTATTTAGTCACACTTCATTAACATATTAAAAGAACAGGATGTCATGCACAAGAGCATGTGACTGAAACCAAAATGACATTTAAAAAGTACATTAGAACTATGTGATAAAAACACCCTAAGAAAATAATAAGACACCATTATTATTTTTCCCTAACAGCTGTGGTTGGAAAGTCTGCATCAACGGGGCCCAACCTCACGCCAATGACTGACGCAATCTGCTGGGATTCCTTAAATAGGAAACTTTTTAACTGATTGGAATGTTTGTATTAATGTATTGAAATGACTTCTTGTTAAGAGCCTTGAGATGAAACATCTGTTATGAATTGGCGCTATATAAATAAACTGAATTGAATTTAATTAAATAGTCTTAAACCTGTTGTCATTTATATTCTGTCTGCTCTCTGATTATCACCTGCTGGTGGTTATGAGTTACTGTAGTATAAAGACCACCTTACCTTACAGTAGACTTGGACTAGGACGTTACTTTTCTCAAACGTCCTTGTTGTGTCATAATGTTGAGCTGTTTGAGTTTTTGTTTCTCCATTTTTGCTGTTTATCCTTTTGAGCTTTCATTGTTTTCTCTCTCTCCCTCTCTCTCTCCCTCTCTCTCTCCCTCTCTCTCTCCCTCTCTCTCTACCTCTCTCTCTCCCTATCTCTCTCCCTCTCTCTCTACCTCAGTCAGCTTTCTGTTTCCAATCCGTCACCTGGTCCTAGTCTAGTAATCCAGCCTTCCAGTATTTACGCTCCAGTCTCTCTCTCACTCTCGAATGGATTCTCCCGTTATCCTTTTTCTGCCCTTTGTTACTCACCTGGATTTTCACACACGCCTTCCCTGCCATTGTGACTTTTGTAGTCCTTTTCCTAATTAAAGACTGTTTTTGTCACATGTACCTCATGTATCTCAGAGTCTGCATTTGGGTCAACCACGTGCTAATCGTGACATGTTGTGACATTTTAGTTTGGTTATAATTTAATCATGAGGTGAAACTTCATGACATTTAATCAGCTAATTGTTATCAGGACTTCAGAAGCAGAGTGGATAGACTGGATGGACGTCAGAGCAAACCGTGACATCCCTGAAACGTCTAGATAAGATGTTTCTGGCACCACCTGACAGCTGGATCCACCAATCAGCTGGAGGGTGGGTGAACTTTGATCTCCTGCAGGTGACCTTTTATTAAAGTTAAACAGTGAAAGGTGACTTTAAATCTCCCAGCTGGAGCTGCAGACAGAAGCTCGGTCACCTCAATAACTCGCTCCGACGTCCTCAGACTGCAGCTTTACAGAGCACTGTGTGTGTGTGTGTGTGTGTGTGTGTGTGTGTGTGTGTGTGTGTGTGTGTGTGTGTGTGTGTGTGTGTGTGTAGTGGTTCAGATGGATGCATGCCAGGCTGCCGGGATGGTGTTTGTGGTTGTGTCTGACCTTGGGCTGTACAACCAGTTAACACTGTGTGAAACATGAACACCCCCTCATTGTGTATGTGTGTGTGCATTGTGTGTGTGTGTTCCTGCTCTTTTGTTGGGCTTTGTTTCAGTTGGTGGCATGGCAGCCCCCCTCCTCGCTGATCACCTCCTCTGAGGAGCAGAACAAGAAGAATAAGAGGAGGAGGAAGGAAAACTTCTGCTTGAAGCTCTCAGATCCCGCAGCTCTCCATCGCTGCATCCAAGTTCCCCCCGTCCCACCCCACCCCTGCACTCAGCATCTGCTCAGAGGATGAATAAATGAAGCGCTCCCTCCCCCCTGACTGACAGAGGCCTGTCTTAATTGTGGCTGAAAGCTGGCTTTTCTCCCTACTAATTAGCAGATTGCAGCGTTAAATGATTCAGAAAGTCAGGGCTTATACGGCCGCTGCTGATCATCACTTATTCAGGCAGCGAGCGGCGCTTTGTGAGAACACCAGCGCCCGAGGTAAATTAATTTACTCCAATTAGCAGCCGCTGTCAGCACGCATCACCGTCTCCTTTCTTTAAAAAGTAATGCTCTTATTTTGTCCTGCGGTTCTGTTACATCTGATGTTCGCTGGAGGGGAACGAAGCAAACATGAAGGGAGCCCAGGAAGTCTCACACTGGGAGAGGGAAGAGGGCCAGCTGCCTGGAGGAGGGAGGAGGAAGCGCTTCCTCAGGCTCATCCCTGCAGGAGGAAGATCTCAGAGTTTCACCTGAGTTTCCAGGTAGAACCCATAGCATCCGTCCTAGCTGCATCACAAACATCCTCATTCCTCTGGATTTATTCTAGCCAAACTTTCCAAGAGTTGATTCTGATTCCTGGTCCAGATCCCACATCTGTCCTCAGTAACATCTCCAGAGTTTCAGCCCCTCCAGAGAATGGATGGATGGATGGATGGATGGATGGATGGATGGATGGATGGATGGATGGATGGATGGAAGGAAGGAAAGAAAGAAAACTCCTGCATTCACATGGAGAACATGAAAAGCCCAGGTAGGGATTTGAACCCAGGACCAGGTTCTGTACAGATCAGAAGTTTAGGCAAGGCAAGTTTATTTGTACAGCACAATTCATGTTACAAGAGAATTCAAAGTGCTTTACATGAAACATCAAAAGCATTACAGCAGGGTGCAGAAAAGCAAAAGTACAGGAATAAAAACCATGAATTAAAAAAAATGAAAAAATCTTAAAAGAAGCCGTGCAGATTTAAAACTTAGAATAAAAATCTAATCAAAAGCAGCTGAGAACAGGTGGGTCTTTAACCTGGAGTGTTTCAGCTGATCTGAGGCTTTCTGGGAGTTTGTTCCAGACATGTGGAGCATAGAAGCTGAACGCAGCTTCTCCATGTCTGGTTCTGACTCTGGGAACTGATTAAAGACTGCATCCAGATGACCTGAGGGGTCGAGTAGGTTCATACTGGGTCAGGAGATCACTGATGTATTTTGGTCCTAAACCATTCTGAGCTTTATAGACCAGCAGCAGAACTTTGAAGTCTATCCTCTGACAGACAGGCAGCCAGTGTAAAGACCTCAGAGCTGGACTGATGTGGTCCACTTTTTGGTTTTAGTGAGAACTCGAGCTGCAGAGTTCTGGATGAGCTGCAGTTTCCTAATTGATTTTTTAGGTAGACCTGTAAAGACGCTGTTACAATAATCAAGCCGACTAAAGATGAATGCATGGACTAGTCTTTCCAGGTCCTGCTGTGACATCAGATCTTTTATCCTTGAGATATTCTTAAGGTGATAGTAGCTGATTTTGTGATTACCTTAATGTGTTTTTCAAAGTTTAGGTCTGAGTCCATCACTATACGCAGATTTCTGACCTGGTTGGTGGTTTTTAGGTGTATGGACTGAAGCCCTGTGGTGACCTTCAATCTTTTCTCTTTAGCTCCAAAGACAATTACCTCAGTTTTGTTTTTGTTCAACTGCAGAAAATTGTGGCACATCCAGTCATTAATTTCCTCAATGCATTTGCTAAGAGCCTGTACAGGCCCTTGGTCTTCTGGTGACATTCTAATATATATCTGTGTGTCATCTGCGTAGCTATGGTAACTTATATTGTTGTTATTTATTACCTGTGCCAGTGGGAGCATAGTTTAGCGTAAACTCCAGTTTAATAATCAGTGAAAATGTTTGTGAGGGTGGAGGTGTTGATGTTGCTGCAACGAGAGCAGCTGGTGGTGCTGGAGGCCCCCACCCTCCTGTTTCTGCCACCTGATATGATAATAATCTCTTACTATGTCGCTGTTCCTGTTGAACCAACATGTTAGGCTGTGGCTCACGTCTTCGGCCGACGGACCTCAGAACCACAGGATGTCTCAGTGAGACGCTCAGTGAGACGCTCAGTGAGACGCTCAGTGAGACTGTCATGTTTGTCGGATTAAGGACCCAAACTTAAAACTTAAATGATTTATTACAACAAAAACAAGGAGCAAAAACTTACAGAACTAGGAGAACCAACAATTCAGAGATGAGGAGGAAACAGGAACTGGGCAGGAAACAGGAACCAGACAGGGAAAGAGTGACGACGGACCAGCAGAGTAGTGACTGAATGAGAGAAGAATTTATACTGGGGAGGAAATGAGGAAGTGAGAGGAAACCAATGACCAATTAGGGGAATCAGATGCAGGTGAGAGGGAGAGAGCAGGTGGAAACAATCAGCTGGGAAGAGAGGTAGAATGGTAGGGAGACATAAAACTCTTAAGAAACTAGAAACTAAAGATAATAAGTCTAGGAAGGAAACCTAAGGAAATACTAGGGAGCAGAAGGAAGAAATAAGTAAACTATCTAGAGGAAATAAACTAAGGAAACAAATGAGGACACAAACAAAAGGTGAAAACATCTAAGACCAAGAAGATACAGAAACAAAGAAGTGCCAGAATAAACTAATAAAGACAAGGGATAACCTAACATAATGAAACTAAATAAGGAAAAGAACTAGGTTAAAACACAAACAGGAGGAAACAAAACAAGAAAGCAGATAGGGTACAGAGGGGAATAAAATTAAGTGGAAGGAAAACAAAGCAAAATCCAGAGAACCTGCCAGAGACATCCTTTGTTACGCTCTAATATCAGGGAGACGTGATGCAGTCTAGCTAGAGAAGATAATCTGTGATTACCAAATAGTATAAAGTAGAAGGCTAACCTTCTACTTTATACTGTCTCGGGGTTAAACCGTTCTTACACCACAAAAGGAATCAACTCAACATCATCATTGATGCACAGATAAACACTTCAACATTCTGACCCAGGAGGCGGAGACTGAACTCAAGTTTTCACCTCTACAGACTTTCAGATAAATGCAATAATTACATCAGTCAAGGAGGTTATGTTTTCATCAGGGTTTGTTTATCTGTTACTTAGCAACATAACTCAAAAAGTTATAGGTGGACTATGATGACATTTTCTGGAAATGTCTGCAATGTGACCAGGGACAAGTTTTTAGAATTTGGAGGTGATCTGAAAGAATCCATTACCAAAAAAGTGATTTTAGTGACTAACGACTGAACTAATAATGATATTAGTGTGAAGAGCCGACTGCCGCGAGGGACTGGATGTCTGTGATAAGACAGAGCAGAACCACAGAAGCCAGGAGGACTTTCTATGTTGACAGGACAGTAACCAGGGTTCTGGTACAACCTGGATCGGGGTTCTGGCACTACCTGGACCAGGGTTCTGGCATCACTTGGACCGGGGTTCTGGCATCACCTTGATCGGGGTTCTGGCACCACCTGAACCAGAGTTCTGGCATGACTTTGACCAGAGTTCAGAAATCACCTGGACCGGGGTTCTGGCACCACCTGAACCAGGGTTCTGGCATCACCTGGACCAGAGTTCAGAAATCACCTGGACCGGGGTTCTGGGACCACCTGGATCAGGGTTCTGGCATCAACTGGATCAGGGTTCTGGCATTACCTGCAAAAGAGTTTTGGCACCCCCTTGATTGGGGTTTTGGCACCACCTGGACCAGGGTTCTGGCATCATCTGGATCAGGGTTCTGGCACAACCTGGATCGGGGTTCTGGCACTACCTGGACCAGGGTTCTGGCACCACCTGTATCAGAGTTCTGGCATCACCTGGATCAGGGTTCTGGCATTGCCTGGACCAGAGATCTGGCACCACCTTGACCAGGGTTCTGACACCACCTGGATCAGAGTTCTGGCATCAACTGGACCGGGGTTCTGGCATAACTTTGACCAGACTTCAGAAATCACCTGGACCAGGGTTCTGGCACCACCTGGACCAGGGTTCTGGCACCACCTGTATCAGAGTTCTGGCATCACCTGGATCAGGGTTCTGGCATTGCCTGGACCAGAGATCTGGCACCACCTTGACCAGGGTTCTGACACCACCTGGATCAGAGTTCTGGCATCACCTGGATCAGGGTTCTGGCACCACCTGGACAAGGGTTCTGGCATCACTTTTACTAGAGTTCCGGCATCACCTCGACCGGGGTTCTGGCACCACCTGGACCAGGGTTCTGGCATCACCTGAACGAGGGTTCTGGCATCACCTGGACCGGGGTTCTGGCACCACCTGGATCAGGGTTCTGGCATTACCTGGAAAAGAGTTTTGGCAAAACCTGGATCGGGGTTCTGGCATCACCTGGACCAGGGTTCTGGCACCACCTGGACCAGAGTTCTGGCATCACCTTGACCAGAGTTCAGGCATCACCTGGACCAGGGTTCTGGCATCACCTGGATCAGGGTTCTGGCATTACCTGGAAAATAGTTTTGGCACCCCCTGGATCGGGGTTCTGGCGTTACCTGGACAAGAGTTCTGGCATCACCTGGACCGTGGTTCTGCAACCACCTTGACCAGGGTTCTGGCATAACCTGGACAAGAGTTCTGGCATCACCTGGACCGTGGTTCTGCAACCACCTTGACCAGGGTTCTGGCATAACCTGGATCAGGGTTTTGCCATTACCTGAAAAAGAGATTTGGCACCACCTGGATCGAGGTTCTGGCATCACCTGGACCAGGGTTCTGACATTACCTGGACAGAAGTTCTGGCACCACCTGGACCAGGGTTCTGGCATCACTTTGACCAGAGTTCAGGCATCAGCTCGACAGGGGTTCTGGAACCACTTGGACCAGGGTTCTGGCATCACCTGGACCGGGGTTCTGGCATCACCTGAACCAGGGTTCTGGCACCACCTGGACAAGGGTTCTGGCATCACCTGGACCGGGGTTCTGGCATCACCTGGATCGGGGTTCTGGCATCAACTGGACCAGGGATCTGGCACCACCTGAACCAGAGTTCTGGCATAACTTTGACCAGACTTCAGAAATCACCTGGACCAGGGTTCTGGCACCACCTGGACCAGGGTTCTGGCATCACCTGAACGAGGGTTCTGGCATCACCTGGACCGGGGTTCTGGCACCACCTGAACCAGGGTTCTGGCACCACCTGGACCAGGGTTCTGGCATCACTTTGACCAGAATTCAGGCATCACCTGGACCAGGGTTCTGGCATTACCTGGACAAAAGTTCTGGCACCACCTGGACCAGGGTTCTGGTATCACCTGGACCGGGGTTCTGGCACAACCTGGAACAGAGTTCAGGCATCACCAGGACCGGTGTCCTAGCACCACCTGGACCAGGGTTCTGGCATCACCTGGACCAGGGTTCTGGCACCACCTGGACCAGAGTTCTGACATCACCTTGACCAGGGTTCTGGCAACACCTTGACCAGAGTTCTGGCATCACTTGGACCAGAGTTAATGCATCACCAGGACCGGGGTTCTGGCATCACTTGGACCAGAGTTAATGCATCACCAGGACCGGGGTTCTGGCACCACCTGGACCAGAGTTCTGGCACCACCTGGACCCGGGTTCTGACACCACTTGTACCAGGGTTCTGGCACCGCTTGGACCAGAGTTCTGGCATCACCTGGACCAGGATTCTGGCACCACCTGGACCAGAGTTCTGGCATCACTTTGACCAGAGTTCTGACGTCACCTTGACCAGGGTTCTGGCAACACCTTGACCAGAGTTCTGGCATCACTTGGACCAGAGTTAATGCATCACCAGGACCAGGGTTCTGGCACAACCTGGACCAGAGTTCTGACACCACTTGTACCAGGGTTCTGGCACCGCTTGGACCAGAGTTCTGATGTTACTTTGACCAGGGTTCTGGCATCACCTGGACATGGGTTCTGGCATCACCTGGACCAGGATTCTGGCACCACCTGAACCAGAGTTCTGGCATCACCTGGACCAGAGTTCGGGCATCATCTGGACCGGGGTTCTGGCACCACCTGGACCAGGGTTCTGGCACCACCTGGACCTGGGTTCTGGCATTACCTGCAAAAGAGTTTTGGCACCCCCTTGATTGGGGTTCTGGCACCACCTGGACCAGGGTTCTGGCATCATCTGGATCAGGGTTCTGGCACAACCTGGATCGGGGTTCTGGCACTACCTGGACCAGGGTTCTGGCACCACCTGTATCAGAGTTCTGGCATCACCTGGATCAGGGTTCTGGCATTGCCTGGACCAGAGATCTGGCACCACCTTGACCAGGGTTCTGACACCACCTGGATCAGAGTTCTGGCATCACCTGGATCAGGGTTCTGGCACCACCTGGACAAGGGTTCTGGCATCACTTTTACTAGAGTTCAGGCATCACCTCGACCGGGGTTCTGGCACCACCTGGACCAGGGTTCTGGCATCACCTGAACGAGGGTTCTGGCATCACCTGGACCGGGGTTCTGGCACCACCTGGATCAGGGTTCTGGCATTACCTGGAAAAGAGTTTTGGCACAACCTGGATCGGGGTTCTGGCATCACCTGGACCAGGGTTCTGGCACCACCTGGACCAGAGTTCTGGCATCACCTTGACCAGAGTTCAGGCATCACCTGGACCAGGGTTCTGGCATCACCTGGATCAGGGTTCTGGCATTACCTGGAAAATAGTTTTGGCACCCCCTGGATCGGGGTTCTGGCGTTACCTGGACAAGAGTTCTGGCATCACCTGGACCGTGGTTCTGCAACCACCTTGACCAGGGTTCTGGCATCACCTGGACCGTGGTTCTGCAACCACCTTGACCAGGGTTCTGGCATAACCTGGATCAGGGTTTTGCCATTACCTGAAAAAGAGATTTGGCACCACCTGGATCGAGGTTCTGGCATCACCTGGACCAGGGTTCTGACATTACCTGGACAAAAGTTCTGGCACCACCTGGACCAGGGTTCTGGCATCACTTTGACCAGAGTTCAGGCATCAGCTCGACAGGGGTTCTGGAACCACTTGGACCAGGGTTCTGGCATCACCTGGACCGGGGTTCTGGCATCACCTGAACCAGGGTTCTGGCACCACCTGGACCAGGGTTCTGGCATCACCTGGACCGGGGTTCTGGCATCACCTGGATCGGGGTTCTGGCATCAACTGGACCAGGGATCTGGCACCACCTGAACCAGAGTTCTGGCATAACTTTGACCAGACTTCAGAAATCACCTGGACCAGGGTTCTGGCACCACCTGGACCAGGGTTCTGGCACCACCTGGACCAGGGTTCTGGCATCACCTGAACGAGGGTTCTGGCATCACCTGGACCGGGGTTCTGGCACCACCTAAACCAGGGTTCTAGCACCACCTGGACCAGGGTTCTGGCATCACTTTGACCAGAATTCAGGCATCACCTGGACCAGGGTTCTGGCATTACCTGGACAAAAGTTCTGGCACCACCTGGACCAGGGTTCTGGTATCACCTGGACCGGGGTTCTGGCACAACCTGGAACAGAGTTTAGGCATCACCAGGACCGGTGTCCTAGCACCACCTGGACCAGGGTTCTGGCATCACCTGGACCAGGGTTCTGGCACCACCTGGACCAGAGTTCTGACATCACCTTGACCAGGGTTCTGGCAACACCTTGACCAGAGTTCTGGCATCACTTGGACCAGAGTTAATGCATCACCAGGACCGGGGTTCTGGCATCACTTGGACCAGAGTTAATGCATCACCAGGACCGGGGTTCTGGCACCACCTGGACCAGAGTTCTGGCACCACCTGGACCCGGGTTCTGACACCACTTGTACCAGGGTTCTGGCACCGCTTGGACCAGAGTTCTGGCATCACCTGGACCAGGATTCTGGCACCACCTGGACCAGAGTTCTGGCATCACTTTGACCAGAGTTCTGACGTCACCTTGACCAGGGTTCTGGCAACACCTTGACCAGAGTTCTGGCATCACTTGGACCAGAGTTAATGCATCACCAGGACCAGGGTTCTGGCACAACCTGGACCAGAGTTCTGACACCACTTGTACCAGGGTTCTGGCACCGCTTGGACCAGAGTTCTGATATTACTTTGACCAGGGTTCTGGCATCACCTGGACATGGGTTCTGGCATCACCTGGACCAGGATTCTGGCACCACCTGAACCAGAGTTCTGGCATCACCTGGACCAGAGTTCGGGCATCATCTGGACCGGGGTTCTGGCACCACCTGGACCAGGGTTCTGGCACCACCTGGACCTGGGTTCTGGCATTACCTGCAAAAGAGTTTTGGCACCCCCTTGATTGGGGTTCTGGCACCACCTGGACCAGGGTTCTGGCATCATCTGGATCAGGGTTCTGGCACAACCTGGATCGGGGTTCTGGCACTACCTGGACCAGGGTTCTGGCACCACCTGTATCAGAGTTCTGGCATCACCTGGATCAGGGTTCTGGCATTGCCTGGACCAGAGATCTGGCACCACCTTGACCAGGGTTCTGACACCACCTGGATCAGAGTTCTGGCATCACCTGGATCAGGGTTCTGGCACCACCTGGACAAGGGTTCTGGCATCACTTTTACTAGAGTTCAGGCATCACCTCGACCGGGGTTCTGGCACCACCTGGACCAGGGTTCTGGCATCACCTGAACGAGGGTTCTGGCATCACCTGGACTGGGGTTCTGGCACCACCTGGATCAGGGTTCTGGCATTACCTGGAAAGGAGTTTTGGCACAACCTGGATCGGGGTTCTGGCATCACCTGGACCAGGGTTCTGGCACCACCTGGACCAGAGTTCTGGCATCACCTTGACCAGAGTTCAGGCATCACCTGGACCAGGGTTCTGGCATCACCTGGATCAGGGTTCTGGCATTACCTGGAAAATAGTTTTGGCACCCCCTGGATCGGGGTTCTGGCACCACCTGGACCAGGGTCCTGGCATCATCTGGATCAGGGTTCTGGCATTACCTGGACAAGAGTTCTGCCATCACCTGGACCGTGGTTCTGCAACCACCTTGACCAGGGTTCTGGCATAGCCTGGATCAGGGTTTTGCCATTACCTGAAAAAGAGTTTTGGCACCACCTTGATCGAGGTTCTGGCATCACCTGGACCAGGGTTCTGACATTACCTGGACAAAAGTTCTGGCACCACCTGGACCAGGGTTCTGGCATCACTTTGACCAGAGTTCAGGCATCAGCTCGACAGGGGTTCTGGAACCACTTGGACCAGGGTTCTGGCATCACCTGGACCGGGGTTCTGGCATCACCTGAACCAGGGTTCTGGCATCACCTGGACCGGGGTTCTGGCACCACCTGAACCAGAGTTCTGGCATAACTTTGACCAGACTTCAGAAATCACCTGGACCAGGGTTCTGGCACCACCTGGACCAGGGTTCTGGCATCACCTGAACGAGGGTTCTAGCATCACCTGGACCGGGGTTCTGGCACCACCTGAACCAGGGTTCTGGCACCACCTGGACCAGGGTTCTGGCATCACTTTGACCAGAATTCAGGCATCACCTGGACCAGGGTTCTGGCATTACCTGGACAAAAGTTCTGGCACCACCTGGACCAGGGTTCTAGCACCATCTGGACCAGGGTTCTGGTATCACCTGGACCAGGGTTCTGGTATCACCTGGACCGGGGTTCTGGCACAACCTGGAACAGAGTTCAGGCATCACCAGGACCGGTGTCCTAGCACCACCTGGACCAGGGTTCTGGCATCACCTGGACCAGGATTCTGGCACCACCTGGACCAGAGTTCTGCCATCACTTTGACCAGAGTTCTGACATCACCTTGACCAGGGTTCTGGCAACACCTTGACCAGAGTTCTGGCATCACTTGGACCAGAGTTAATGCATCACCAGGACCGGGGTTCTGGCATCACTTGGACCAGAGTTAATGCATCACCAGGACCGGGGTTCATGCACCACCTGGACCAGAGTTCTGGCACCACCTGGACCAGGGTTCTGACACCACTTGTACCAGGGTTCTGGCACCGCTTGGACCAGAGTTCTGGCATCACCTGGACCAGGATTCTGGCACCACCTGGACCAGAGTTCTGGCATCACTTTGACCAGAGTTCTGACGTCACCTTGACCAGGGTTCTGGCAACACCTTGACCAGAGTTCTGGCATCACTTGGACCAGAGTTAATGCATCACCAGGACCAGGGTTCTGGCACAACCTGGACCAGAGTTCTGACACCACTTTGGTCCAAGCGGTGCCAGAACCCTGGTACGAGTTCTTATATTACTTTGACCAGGGTTCTGGCATCACCTGGACATGGGTTCTGGCACCACCTGGACCAGGATTCTGGCACCACCTGAACCAGAGTTCTGGCATCACTTTGACCAGAGTTCGGGCATCATCTGGACCGGGGTTCTGGCACCACCTGGACCAGGGTTCTGGCACCACCTGGACCTGGGTTCTGGCACCACCTGGACCTGGGTTCTGGCACCACCTGGACCGGGGTTCTGGCAACCACTTGGACCGGGTTTCTGGCACCCCCTGGACCAGGTTTCTGACCACCTGGACCGGGGTTCTGGCACCACTTGGACCGGCGTTCTGGCACCACCTAGACCGGGGTTCGGGCACCACCTGGACCGGGGTTCTGGCACCACTTGGACCGGCGTTCTGGCACCACCTGGACCGGGGTTCGGGCACCACCTGGACCAGGTTTCTTGCACCACCTGGACCGGTGTTCTGGCACCACTTGGACCAGCGTTCTGGCACCACCTGGACCGTGGTTCGGGCACCACCTGGATTAGGGTTCTGGCACCACCTGGACCAAGGTTCTGGCACCACCTGCACCGGGGTTCTGGTACCTTTCTACCCTCTGTCCAGCTAAATAAACTTGTTTCATTCATTTTCCTGTTTGCTGATTCAGGTTCATGTTGATAAAAAGGAACCAGCTGTTGTCTTGATGTGTTTCTTTAAATTATTGCTTCATGTAATAATTTTCTGCACCAGCTTCATTTTAAACATTCTATTAGATCGAATGTTTGCAGAGCAGCTGCGGCTGCTCGGTCAGGTTCAGACTAAAACACAGTGAAGATGACCCAGATGTTGTGTTTTCAGATTGTTTGTGTGTGAGTGCAGCTCTTCACGGCTGAGGATGGATGTGCTTCTCCTGCTCCGCCGTCTTCCAGATGCTTCATCATTAAAAGCGCCGCTGCTGGATGGAGGAACGTTGGATCGCAGCAGAACTCACCGGGACTCCAGAGACGACAGATGTTCCTGCAGAGACAATTAATTAAACAGGATGGGAAACCCAGCGGTGCCGACAGGGAGAGCTTGGACGTCACAGTCATGGAGATCTGGTTCTGATCCGGTTCTGATACAGTAGACCCGCCTGTTTTCATTCTCATTTCTAACAGTGACCCCATTTTCACACGACTCAGACCTAATGTGAGTGCTGGAGCGGTCCGGGAGGCCCAGTTCTGTCAGGAATCTGGGTTGCTTTTTGGTGTTTTTCCACAGGTTCTCCACTAGAGGGCGGAGCCCTGCAGGTGTGCTCCAGTTCCTCACCTGGTCATCAGCAGGAGGACCCCAGCCCTCCCTGAGCTCTTTCTTTATTCAGCATTCACCTCAGCAATAACTTCTAACAACCTCCACGCTCGTCTTCCTCATCATCATCCTCCTGTGAGGCTGCCAGTCTCCATCCAACCACTGGCTACCACTAGGGGACTACAACCACAGACTCCTCCCTGATGAACCACACCCTCTCCATCTAGTGGCCCCGCCCCCCTGGTCTGCAGCACCCGTCTGGACCAGCAACCATCCATTATTCTGTTAATTGTAAAATGAACCTTTTAGCAACGATCTAAGTTTATATTTGATTGATTTGGTCTTTTAATTATGTTCTTCAATGGTTACCTGACAAGAAGCAGGACAGACATGCAGTAAATGGTCAGGAATCAAACCCAAAACCTCAGTAGTGGCTCCCCTGTTCTATCGCTGATCCACCACTGATAAAAATCCAGAACCTGTTGTTTTCAAGGCTTTAATCTAAATATGGAGGCTCCTTTTCAACCAAACATCGGAGGAACTGGTCCATCTGCTCCATCCCAGAAGCTGCTGGCCTCTGTGGGGCTCTGATCCTCCACCTCTGAGCAGATGGAGGACAGCCAGGGTTCTGCTGGATGAGGATGGTGTTGGAGAACCAGTCTGAGGAGATCCAGGCATGGTGCAGGACGCTGTGAAGAACCAGATATCTGAAGGACTTCTAACCACTGTCTGCTTGCTGATCTAGATGTTTCTGCTTAAAATTTTGTGTCCAGAATGTTGACCAGATTAGATCCAAACTGGTCCGTTTCCTCGAGGTTCTGTGCTGGTTCCTCAGTGAGCGTAGCATCACAAACAGAAGCTACATGAGGACATTACTGAACTCTTTGGTCCAGATCAACATCTCAAACAGTTTCCTGCCGAACGATGAGTCCAAGTTCAGAGGAAAAACCAGAACCAGAACCTTCTGGAAGTTCTGACGTGCATAGCAAAGAGGAGACAAAACCAGAATTATTATATATAGGTTTATTTTATTAACTGTTTTCTTATGTAACACATTGGAGGACATGATAATAGTTTAGTTGATCATAAAAACACCAAAAACCAAGAGGAAATTTGAAACGTGATATAAATCCATTATTTTCACCCTATTTAAAGCTGGTTTTCCACCCAGTGATGAGTTTTTCTCTCCGGTTCTCTTTGAAGACTGGAGATCATTCAGCATCACTGCTAACAGTACTTTCCAAGCTGAATTAAAAATGTCTAGAGGAAATACTTCCAGGTCTTTCTGTGAGGAGGCGGCATTGTCTCTCTGTGCATGTGTGGGTTTTCTCTGGGTACTCTGGTCTCCTCCCACAGTCTCTGACATACCCAGAGGTAAAGTGGAGGATGTAGACAGACCTGTGGGAGGAGAGAGGACTTGAATATTTTTAATAGAAAACAGTTGCAGTTAGAGAAAAGGTTCATTTCTTCCTGTAGGCGGGAAAATACTTCTTATCAGAATGATTAGATCTAAAACGACTACAATTTAGGAATAATATACTAATTAACTGTGATAAACACTGAGTCTTTGCAAAAAGATATTGAAGAAACGAAGACTGGTTAACTTCACACTATGATGATCAGTTTTACTCACGTTTTATTCCTCAATTAACAAGTCAAAATAGGTTCCAAAGAATAAAGGGAAGACCTGCCGAATGCTCAGGTAAAAAAGTGGAAGATCTACCGTACGCTCCGAAGAAAAAGTGGAAGACCTACCGTACGCACTGAAAAAAAGTGGAAGACCTACCGTACGCTCCGAAGAAAAAGTGGAAGACCTACCGTACGCACTGAAAAAAAGTGGAAGACCTACCGTACGCTCCGAAGAAAAAGTGGAAGACCTACCGTACGCACTGAAAAAAAGTGGAAGACCTACCGTACGCTCCGAAGAAAAAGTGGAAGACATACCGTACGCTCCGAAGAAAAAGTGGAAGATCTACCGTACGCTCCGAAGAAAAAGTGGAAGACCTACCGTACACTCCGAAGAAAAAGTGGAAGATCTACCGTACGCTTCGAAGAAAAAGTGGAAGACCTACCGTACGCTCTGAAAAAAAGGGAAGACCTACCGTACGCTCCGAAGAAAAAGTGGAAGACCTACCGTACACTCCGAAGAAAAAGTGGAAGATCTACCGTACGCTTCGAAAAAAAGGGGAAGACCTACCGTACGCTCTGAAAAAAAGGGAAGACCTACCGTACGCTCCGAAGAAAAAGGGAAGACCTACCGTACGCTCCGAAGAAAAAGGGAAGACCTACCGTACGCTCCGAAGAAAAAGTGGAAGACCTACCGTACGCACAGAAAAAAAGGGAAGACCTACCGTACGCTCCGAAGAAAAAGGAAAGACCTACCGTACGCTCTGAAAAAAAAGGAAAGACCTACCGTACGCTCCGATAAGAAAGGAAAGACCTACCGTACGCTCCGGAAAAAAAGTGGAAGACCTACCGTACGCTCCGAAAAAAAGGAAAGACCTACCGTACGCTCCGGAAAAAAAGGAAAGACCTACCGTACGCTCGGAAAAAAAAGTGGAAAACCTACCGTACGCTCCGAAGAAAAAGGAAAGACCTACCGTAAGCTCCGGAAAAAAAGGAATGACCTACCGTACGCTCCGGAAAAAAAGGAAAGACCTACCGTACGCTCCGGAAAAAAGTGGAAGGCCTACCGTACGCTCCGGAAAAAAAGGAAAGACCTACCGTACGCTCCGAAAAAAAAGTGGAAAACCTACCGTACGCCACGAAGAAAAAGGAAAGACCTACCGTACACACTGGAAAAAGGGAAGACCTACCGTAGGTTCCGGAGAAAAAGATGAAGACCTACCATAGGTTCCGAAGAAAAAGGGAAGACCTACCGTAGGTTCCGAAGAAAAAGGGAAGACCTACCGTAGGTTCCGAAGAAAAAGGGAAGACCTACCATAGGTTCCGAAGAAAAAGGGAAGACCTACCATAGGTTCCGAAGAAAAAGGGAAGACCTACCATAGGTTCCGGAGAAAAAGGGAAGACCTACCATAGGTTCCGAAGAAAAAGGGAAGACCTACCGTAGGTTCCGAAGAAAAAGGGAAGACCTACCGTAGGTTCCGAAGAAAAAGGGAAGACCTACCATAGGTTCCGGAGAAAAAGGGAAGACCTACCATAGGTTCCAAAGAAAAAGGGAAGACCTACCATAGGTTCCGAAGAAAAAGTGGAAGATCTACCGTAGGTTCCGAAGAAAAAGGGAAGACCTACCGTAGGTTCCGGAGAAAAAGGGAAGACCTACCATAGGTTCCGAAGAAAAAGGGAAGACCTACCATAGGTTCCGGAGAAAAAGGGAAGACCTACCATAGGTTCCGAAGAAAAAGGGAAGACCTACCATAGGTTCCGGAGAAAAAGGGAAGACCTACCATAGGTTCCGAAGAAAAAGGGAAGACCTACCGTAGGTTCCGAAGAAAAAGGGAAGACCTACCGTAGGTTCCGAAGAAAAAGGGAAGACCTACCATAGGTTCCGGAGAAAAAGGGAAGACCTACCATAGGTTCCAAAGAAAAAGGGAAGACCTACCATAGGTTCCGAAGAAAAAGTGGAAGATCTACCGTAGGTTCCGAAGAAAAAGGGAAGACCTACCGTAGGTTCCGGAGAAAAAGGGAAGACCTACCATAGGTTCCGAAGAAAAAGGGAAGACCTACCGTAGGTTCCGAAGAAAAAGGGAAGACCTACCGTAGGTTCCGGAGAAAAAGGGAAGACCTACCGTAGGTTCCGAAGAAAAAGGGAAGACCTACCGTAGGTTCCGGAGAAAAAGGGAAGACCTACCATAGGTTCCGAAGAAAAAGGGAAAACCTACCATAGTTTCCGAAGAAAAAGGGAAAACCTAACATAGGTTCTGAAAAAAAAGTGGAAGACCTACCGTACACACTGAAGAAAAAGTAAAGACCTACCGTACGCTCCAAAAAAAAAGTGGAAGACCTACCATAGGCCCCAAAGAGAGAAAAGAATAAAAAAACGTTTTGTTACAGCGCTTAATTATACTGTGTGACCCTGACCTAGTTTATGCTTATGTTCCTCATTTGTAAGTCACTTTGTATAAAAGCATCTGATAAATGACTAAATGGAAATGTGGAGCAACTGCCCGTCAATGACTCAATACAATCCTCTGGGATTCCGTAAATAGAAAACTAACTAAACCTTTAAACTGACTAGCATGTTTGTGTGAATGTATTAAAATGACTTTTCTTGTAAAGAGCCTTGAGATTACATCTGTTGTGAATCAGCGCTATATAAATAAACTGAATTAAATTTAATTAAATGTCCTACTGTACACTCCGTTAAAAGAAGGAAAGACCTACCTACCGTATGCTTCGGTGGATTATAAGGCTTCCTCACATGTTTACTTTCTTTTAAACATTAAAAATGTTGGTTGAAGCTCAAATAGCATTTGTTACTAAATGTCACCATTATATTTATTGCTAGATGGGTCATCAGTAGTTTGTTTTACGGCTCCCTAAAAATGATCTCTGGCTGAGATAAGATTCAACTGATTGTTGTTTATAAGAAAATAACCTGTAAGGCCTGGAGGAGCTTCTGTCAGAACCTCCACAGTCGTGTCTGCTGGGTCATGAATCTTTCATGAACTGAGACTCCACTGATAGCACAACTTTTCAGTCAAATTCAGATTTATTTATGAGTACTTCCAAAGACAAAACATGTTGACCAAAGAGCTTTATAAAATCCTTCAAGAAAACACAGGAATGTGCAACGATGTGGAAAACAAAGATCATCTCAGTCTGAAGGTTTTTCTGCAGGTTTTGGAGACATCAGGTGGTGGAGACGTCTCACTGATCATGTTCTGGTTCTTCCAAAGTTCAGGTGGAGCTACAGAGAAATCCAGGACCTGCTGACCTGACCTCACACCGAGAAGCATGAAGGTCTGAGAGGAGGGAAGGAGTGACCTCATTCGGTCATTTAATAACAAGAAGAGAAGCTCGTTGATGATGCTGCATCAGGGACGTTTAGATGTTAGTAAAGAGGATAGTACATATCTCACCATTATCTTTCTTTGTACAACTAACGACACACAAATTGGGTTATTCTGAATGTCAGTTCTTCATTGGAAGCCCGGTCCAAACAGGCAGAACCATCTATCAAAAAGTGGTGACATGTGAATGTGGAAGAACTCCCAGCTGAATCCATCAGCACCACGGGGCCTCATACACGCCATTTACCAGGTCCGGTCGGGCCCGGTTCAATCTCCCTGTTAGTCCTGCTTTGTCTACTTTGTCTCCTGAACATCTTCTATCCAGAGAGCCATCTATCAGGATGAAACAAATGAGTCATTAAGGCAGCTTACCGAGCATACCAGCAAGGCTAATTCTGCCCTCCTCCTGAAACGTGTGGGAGTTTTTAATATTGTGGAGAAGAAGAACATGTCATCATGGGAGCAGTTTGGCTTTTCATCAATCTGCCATTTCCTTTTTTTTGGTTGTTATTTTTCTCCCTCTCGCCCACACAGGCGGAGAACCTGCCTCACAGAGATCCAGAACAAAGCCTCCTTATTGTTCTCCACTGTAAAAAACAGTTTTTGTTTTGTGGAGGTCTCACAGGAAACATGGACTTAAGAGAGGTGGATGTTTTTCCCTTAAAAGCTTTGGGAATATTATGAAATCTCTTTGTTATGCAGAGCAAAGTTTTGTCCCTCTTTCATTTTTCTCTGTTCAAAGTGTAAATGAAAGTTAAGACATAGAAAACAAGGAGCAGAACGCTCCTCTTTCATCTCCGCTTCATAAGCAGAACGCTCCTTAGTGGTTCTCAGTCTTCAGAGGAACATCTGAGGTCAGCATGCAGCACTCAGCCAAAGACAGAAATGCTTCTGCTGGTGTTCAATAAAACTGAATTTACAGCTAAAATAAATATTTATTTGTTCTGCAGGAATGAAACACTTAGACCTGCAAGGCAACACCAAAAGCTCTATTGTAGAACCAGGGGTGAAGATGGAAGAAGGAATGTTCTCAGATATGATGTCCAGACTGTGTAGCTCAATCACAATGAACTCATGACTTTGACTAGGCCATTTCAAAATCTTTATTTGGTTCTTTTGTGTCCATCAGAGGTGAACCTGCTGCTGTGCTTTGGAACATGGTTCTACTGCAGAACCCAACTAGCTGTAGCTCAAGATCACAAACTGAAGATCTTCTGCTAGAGAACAGACCCCATGGTTCCACCAGCTACAGAACGTTCTCCGAGTCTTCCTGAAGCAACCCAGACCATCACGTGTCAGACTGTAGCTATGATGTTCTGCTTCTGTTCTACTCCAGATGTAATTGGACCATCACCTTTCAGAAAGGTCCACTTCTGTCTCTTCATTTCACAGAATATTTTCCCAGAAGTCATTGGGACCATCAAGATGTTTTCTGGTAAATCTGAATTGGGTCTTTGTGTTGCTCTGTGTCAGTAATTGTTCTTGTCTTGGATTCCTCCCATGGAGGTCATTTTCTCTCTTCCTTGTTGTTGAATCATGACCTCTGACCTTAGCTGAGGCAGTGAGGCCTGCAGAGCTTCAGATGTTGTTCTGGGTCCTAATGGACTTCCTGGATGTGTTGTTGATGACCTCTGGGACTAATGTTGGCAGGTCTGGCTCTCTTGGAAGGTTCTCCACTGGTTAAGGTGTGGATTATGAATCCCACTGAGGTTCACTGAAGACCCAGACTCTTAGAAACGGTTCTGGAACCTTTCCAGACTCTGTTTTAAAGGGAGCATGGATCAGAAGTGGGTGGAGCAGTGATCAGGTCAGCAGCTGCTCTGTCTGCGCTGATGAAGAGTTGCTCTCCTCTGGGTGATCCATGCTTGGTTCGGCTCTATCTGCTGACAGTCTGAAGTGCCTGTTTCATTCAATCAGTCAAACTTTATTTATGAAGCGCTTCTCATAAAGACATTGTAACTCAAATTGGTTTACAGATTAAAATTACCCCACATAAACTACATTCCCATCCCTCCCCCACAGATTTAAGAGCATGATCACAATTATACCCCCCTCCCCCCCAGCCCCACCCACATGGCACACAAACTTTAGAGCAACAATAAAATGACATTGGGTTGAGTGCAGATGAACCAGGTTAGGAAACGCCATCAGAGGAGCCATCAGGGCTGGACGACCATGGGGTGAAGACGTGCGCTCCGGAGCTCCACTGAGCAGCGGCAAAATATATATCCTAGGCACAACCTAAACCTTTTTTATGCTGAACCATCTATTATATTAGTCTGTTGCATTATGTGGATTCTTGGACAATCAGCAGCTTTTATAAGTCACTCGTCTTCGCTCGTCAGAGTGGGTGGCTTCTGAAGCCTCAGGATTTCCTGGTCTGTTAGCATCGTTAGCGCTAACAGTGCTCATTACCTCTCGTGTGACCTGGTTTCGGAGACATTCGCTACTATGGGAGACAGAAGAGATAAACTTCCCCAAAGACTAGGCTGTGTCGACGGGGGAGCACCAGCTAACAAAAGTTTGGGTTTACAACACGATGGTCCCCCGGAGGAGGAGGGAGCGAATGGCGATGAGTTGGGAGCTGCACCAATCAACGTAACGGTGTTTACAAAGGTACTAGAAAGTTTATGACAGGACATTTGTGATAGGCTGGACTCTAAGATAGACACTGTTACACAAACACTGAGGTCTGAAATGTCCTTGGTGAAGACTGAACTGAAAACTGCTTTTTCTGCACCTCAGACCACCATCAACTTTCAGGGAGCTTCTATAAAAGACTTGGAGCAATCAGCCGCTATCGGTAACGACGACATCACTTCACTTCAATCACAGTAAAGGTTTTAAAAGATGAAGTCACTTAAAGCAAACTATGAAGACCTTGAAAGCATGTCATGTTGAAACCATATCCGACTGGTAGGGGTTCCTGAAGGACTTGAATTGCCTCTCCCTAGGGAATACGTGTCACAACTTTTGAAAGATATTTTGAAATTAGATGAACGCCCCCCTGTTGGATAAAGTGCAAAAATCCCTCAGAGAAAAGCCCCAGACTGGGGCCCCACTGATCATCAGAGTACGCTATTTTCATGTAAAGGAGCAGATACTACCCTGCACTCTTCCAGGGAAAAAGGTCATCAATTTTTCCCGATTATGCCCTTGCATTGGCCAAAAAGCGTTCACAATTTACCAATGTTGCACGTCTTCTCCAATCCTGCCCTGCAGTCAAATTGGGCCTAATCTACCCTGCAGAGCTGAGGATCACACTTCCTGATGGGAGTTTACTGTCTTGGCTCAATAGGAGCAGGTCGTTGCCAGGATTACTGATGATTGGTATGAGGTACCTGGTGGTTTGTATTAAAGGGGTTGCACGCATCTTGTTTGGAAGATGCTTCAGCAATCAGGGGTTTTCTTTTTGTTGCGTCCAACATCATAGCTGATTCTAATGGTAGATATATTGTTGTCAGTGGGAGCATTCATGACACTAAACCGATTCTTGCTAACGTCTACGCTCCCAACTGGGATGACCAAAACTTTTTTTGCACTTTTTTAAATGAGATTGCGGATGTGTCCTTTCATTATGTTGTACTTGGTGGTGATTTTAATTTCTGGTTGGGTCGGCTGGATTGTTCTTCTTGTGGTCCAGCAAGACAATCCAACTCCTCCAACCTTGTAAACACATTCTGTCAAGAATGTTTTCAGTTATAAGATGCATGGCGTTTTATTAACCCTACACGCAGGGAGTATACTTTTTTTTCTGTCCATCATGCTTGCACTCGAACTGACTATTTTTTGTTGGATAAAAGGCTCATACCACATATTCGCTCCAGCTCCCATGATGCCATTGTTATTTCAGACCAGTAACTCCGGTAACTTTGGATTTGGTGTTTGGAGGACCCCGTTCTTCATATGTATGGAGGCTCAATTCTCGTCTCTGTTTCTTATGTGGTGTCTAAGACAGATTTATTTGTCACTACTAATGAGATGCTTTCTGGATTCCCCCTCCCTTTTTTGGAGACATTTAAGACCTTTATTAGGGGACATATTATATCTTATGCCAGTTTTGAAAACAGACAACGGAATAAGAAAATGTTTGAACTTACAACTCGAATGCAACCACTCCCTCCTCGACAATATACAAGGACAAAGTGTCTTTACAAGCAGAATCTGATCACTTGTCATCAGTGAATCTGAGGAACTGTTGCTTAAATCCCAGTATGTTCATTATGAGCGTGGTGAATAGGCCACTAAATTACTTGCTCATCAGCTTCGTTGTACAGCGGTAACCCACCTTATTCCCCAGATTGAAACAGTTAATGGAATAGCTACTGTCCCCCAAACAATCAACAATCAATTCAAAGATTTCTACCCAACATTTTACACCTCTGAGTGTAGGTCTGACATTTCATCTCTTGATTGATCAATAAACTAATCATCAACTAGATAATAACCATAACTATTGAGGAGATAACTGAAGCTGCAGGTGCGATGCAGTGGATGGATTTCCAGTTGAATTTTATAGAAAAGGTGTACACGAGTTGGCTCCCCTCATGGTGAAAATGTTCCAGCATTCGCTTGAGAGTGGATCTCTTCCTTCCTCTCTTTTACAGGCTTCTTTATCGCTGATCCTGAAAAAGGATAAAGATCCTTTATGTTGTAACTCATACCGCCTATTTCATTGCTAAGTCTCGACTATAAAACGCTGGCTAAGCTACTGGCAATGCGACTGGAAGCTGCACTGCCATCCATAATTAGTGTCGACCAGACAGGGTTTATCATAGGGAGGTACGCCTTTCCCATTCTCAGGCGCTTGTTTAATGTTATGTATAATTCCTCAGAATCAAGAGATCCAGAACTTGTTTTAAGTCTGGATGCTGAGAATGCTTTTGACAGGGTTGAGTAGGGGTACCTGTTTTATGTGTTACAGACATTTGGATTTGGTCAACACTTTATCGCTCGGGTTAAACTTTTACACACTTCCCCACTCGCCTCTGTCAAAACAAGTACCACATACTCCAACTATTTTCCTCTTTTTCGAGGCACAAGGCCGACGTCTCCTCTGCTCTTTGCTCTTGCTATTGAGCCACTTGCCATCACATTTAGATCTAGGACTCATTGTTGGAGTTACAAGACATGGCATTGAACAGAGAGTCTCACTTTATGCAGATGATTTGCCTTCTGTATATATCCAAAGCACACCTTTTCATTCCCACTGTGCTGTCTCCTCTTCATCAATTTGGTAGTATTTCTGGCTCCAAGCTAAATCCTTTCCTATATCCTGTGAACATGGCTGTTCGTCGATACCCACTCACCACATTCCCATTTCGAATTGTCCTAGACAATTTTACATATGTGGGAGTTAAGGTTACAGGCAAACTTTGTGAGCTTTTCAGACATAATTTTACTCCTCTAGTGGAGAAGGTCCATCTAGATTTGGAAAGGTGGTCATTATCCGCCTGTCTGTTGCAGGTCTTATTAATACAATCAAAATGAACGTATTTCCAGAATTTTCTTCAATGTATATCAGCATTTATTCCTTAGTCTTTTTTTCGTAAATATGGGATTTTCTCTGGATTTAAGTGGAATAACAAAGCACCTATAATCCACAAGGCATATCTTCAGAGGACTATGTGTGGAGGTGGGATGGCCTTACCAAACGTAATGTTTTATTATTGGGCATGTAATATTCGTATTCTTCGCTCTCGCCCAGCCTGGCTGAGTCTGGAGACATCTCCATGTGTTCGCTCTACTTTATCCTCTTTAATATTTGCACCAAAGCAATTATCTTGCAAAGATTTTTACAGCAATAATAAAAGTATTAATTCTACTCTTAAAATATGGTATCAGTTCAGACGTCATTTTAAATTACACTCTTTTTCCTTACATACCCCCATTTTTTGAAACCCTTCTTTTCCTCCTTCTATTGTTGACACAGCTTTTTCTATGTGGTCTACTCTTGGCATAAAGACATTTAACGACCTTTATATTCATAATACTTTTGCTTCTTTCCAGCAACTTTCTGCCAAGTTTGACCTTCCACAGAGTCATTTCTTGTCTTTACCTACAGATTCAGAGCTACATAAACGAAAAAACTTCCCCATTTCCATCCAAACCCTCTAGCCAGGGCATTGACATTGTTTTGCAACCTGCTCCTTCATCTAAAGAGAAAATATATCCTTTCTGTGACTCTTCTCTATCAATGATAAAGACATCATGGGAGCAGCACCTGGGCTTTACTATTCAGGAAGACTCCTGGGATAGTATCCTCTCCCGTGTAAATAGTTCCTCATTGTGTGCAAGGCATGGATTAATCCAATGTAAGATTCTGCATCACTGGACAAAACTAAGACTCTCTGGAGTATATTCCGATGTGACTTCTGACTGCCACCGTTGCCACCAGACTCCAGCAGATTCATTACATATGTTTTGGTCATGTCCAGCTCTTCAACAGTGTTGGACTCGTATTTTTATAACCTTGTCAAACATCCTCCAGTCGCCCCATCTGCCAGACCCATTACTCGGATTGTTCGGAACCTTAAATTGGTCAATTGTCCAAGTTAAAAGCAGACTTTGTAGCTTTTCTTATGTTATTTGCGAGGCGCAGAATCTTATTGTGCTGCTAATCTCCCCCCCCCCCTCCACTATTTGAGACTTGGATCAGAGACATTCTTCATTTCAGCCGATTAGAAAAAAAAAATTCACTCTCCATGGGTCTTTGGGTAAATTTGTATAGATCTGGCAACCCCTTTTTGATTATATTCCAACTTTCCAAGTTTGCAATATTCCATCCTAAGCTGGCTATAAATGTAATCACATTTATTCATATTATTACATTAAATGTTTCCAAAATCTGGTATTTCCTGACGTAGATGTTATTATTATTATTATTATTATTATTATTATTATTATTAATTTCGGGTATTGGGGGCCTTTGATTTGTTTTGTGTTTTTCCCTTTTCTTTCTCTTTATTTTTTCTCTCCTGACTGCACAGAATGCACATTTGTGATTCTCTCTGGGTCGATGTTGCTTTTGCTTTACTTAAGTCAATTTCCCAGGGTGGGATTTGTTTCTGTATGTAATTATTCTGTATGTATTTTTTTGGTCTATATTTTATTGGCCTTTTCTTGCTTAGGCTTGGCCTGTTTTGTTCAGTCACAGGCAACATTGAGTGCAATATTTTATTTTGCCCTGTAGTTTTGTTGGTTTTGTGAAGAAGAAAAAAAACTATATTTTATACTGTAATTATTTATGTTTGTGTGTGTGAAAAGTTCAATAAAAATTACTTTTGTAAAAAATAAAAATAAAAGGAGCCACCTGCACCGGCAGCAGCACATCAACCGCAGCAGCCAAGGCACTGACCCAGGGCGCCCAAGACCATTAAGACACTTAGAAACCAATAAAAGAAACTTAAACTTTATCCTAAAACATACGGGGAGCCAATGCAGTGATTTTAAGACGGGTGTAATGAGCTCCTGGTCTTCATCAGGACCTCTTGGGGGCGCTCATACACCCCATGTGGTACATAGTGAACCACTTGTGTAGCACACATGGACTTCACATGAATGGTTTTATATGGGTCTCAGATATTTTTCACATGTAATCACATGGGCTTCACAGGTAATTTCACATGGGTTCCAGATATTTTTTTTTCAGAATTAGGTTTCCGGTGGAGAATAACATGTTTCACATGTGGTTTACATGTGAATGTCCATGTGATGTGCAGTTTATTACCATGAAAATGTTCCAAATTCACATGTGTGCAAAACACAGATGGTCACCTGTTTTTTAACATGTTTTCACATGTAATTTCACATAGTCAAAGATTTTGCCCATGTGATTACATGTGTTTCTTCCGTCTGAAAGGAGCAGGAGCAGCGGACCTTACAGGAAGTGATGTTTACCACACGGAGCTTCATCTCCTCACCTTTGGAGTCATGGAGAACAGAGACACCAACAGACTAGGATAGCGGGTTAAATGTTCTCCACACCTGTAACACACCTGAGAGGCCTGGTGTCACCATCCTGCAGGATCACCACCTGGTTCTCCATCACATGGTCCAAAGAGAAGAGGATTAGCTGCTAGGTTCTGTTCTCTGGATCCGCTCTGAGATCCTTCCTCCAGTCAGCTGGAACTCCTGTCAGAAGATCCCAGCTTCAACCTCTACAGCTATGGGCCAGAGAAGTAAACAGAACATCTGAGTTAAACATGGAGGACATCAGGAGGAGGAGGAGACGCCTGACTTCACCTTCCTGTGTTTCCTCCCCAACAGAGACGGATTATAGAGTCTTATGAAGAATGGCTTCCATCTGGACAGAGACGGTGTGTGTGTGTGTGTGAGTTTGTGTGTGTGTTTGTGTGTGTGTGTGTGTGTGTGTCTGTGTGTGTGTGTGTGTGTAGGTGTGTGTGTGTGTGTGTGTAGGTGTGTAGGTGTGTGTGTGTGTGTGTGTGTTTGTGTGTGTGTTTGTGTGTGTGTGTGTGTGTGTGTCTGTGTGTGTGTGTGTGTGTGTGTCTGTGTGTGTGTGTGTGTGTAGGTGTGTGTGTGTGTGTGTGTAGGTGTGTAGGTGTGTGTGTGTGTGTGTGTGTTTGGGGATTTCTCTCCCTCTGAAACATCTGGAGAAACAATCTGCTGTAAATAAGCAGCAGCAGCTTCTCGCTGCCACCCAATAAATAAAAGAAGCTGCAGCCTGTTTCTGCTCAGACACACGTTTACATGGATTCCTGCTCGATCTGCTCCTCACTAACATGACGGATACACAACAACACACACAGCAGTGTTAGCTTTCATCTATGCATCTTAGAGCTAAGCGACGTTTCTTTCTCCTCTCATGACTTCTCTCTGTTTTCAACAGGGTTAAGTCTGGATCTGTGATTAATAAAAAGACATGATCTGTCTGATCGTCCATCCGTCCTCCATAATCTGTCTGAACGTCCATCCGTCCTCCATAATCTGTCTGAACATCCATCCGTCCTCCATAATCTGTCTGAACATCCATCCGTCCTCCATAATCTGTCTGAACGTCCATCCGTCCTCCATAATCTGTCTGAACGTCCATCCGTCCTCCATAATCTGTCTGAACGTCCATCCGTCCTCCATAATCTGTCTGAACGTCCATCCGTCCTCCATAATCTGTCTGAACATCCATCCGTCCTCCATAATCTGTCTGAACGTCCATCCGTCCTCCATAATCTGTCTGAACGTCCATCCGTCCTCCATAATCTGTCTGAACGTCCATCCGTCCTCCATAATCTGTCTGAACATCCATCCGTCCTCCATAATCTGTTTATAGAAATATTGAGTTGTCCTTCTCAGGACAATCATGTCTCTGTTTTTAGCCTCTGGACTGAATGAACTATTGATATCATCCAGATATCAGGTAAATAACTTTTCATCTAAAATCTGTGTAAATATGAAGCAGCGGCTCCGTAAACCCAGATAACCACCATCTTCTTCAGCTCCCAAGATGCTCTGCTGCTAAAATCTGTCTGAGAACATGATGGCAGAAATCATCCTGGTTCTAGAACGGCCTAGTCAAAGTCCAGGCCTCAGCCTGAATTAAATGCTGCGTTGGGACCTTCAGAGTGGACCAGAACCAGTTTCTGTGCTGAGGTCCAGAACCTGTTGGCTCAGAAACATCTCAGATTCGTTTTGGTGTTGCTCAGAAGTTTGTCTATGACCTCCAGAATAATTCAAAGGAGACGGGAGGTCAGAGTCGCAGACATGAGCCCACCATCACACACGTGTGTTAATGAACACGCGTGTGTGACCGTGTTGTTTTAACAGCCCTCTGTCCCCCGAGCCTCTCCTGGAGCGCTCTCCCATCATTCCTCTGCTCCACGCCAACAAAGCGTCCTCCCTCGGCGTCCCGCGGTCCATCAGAGAAGAAGAGCTCCCGGTCCCAGCTGCCGCGGCGGCCATTATGGCGCCTGGAGATGATCTCGAGGGACGGCGAGCCAAAAAGTAGAGTGGTTTATGTTGTTGATGATGCATTTGCTTTGCTGCGTTCAGATCAACGCGCTGCACAAACACGGCGTTGGCTGCTTGGGTTGGCAGCGGCGCCGGTCCATAATGAGGCTTTCCTCGCCAAACTCTCAGTCTCATGGTAATTGGAGCTGGAGCAGAGGATTGTGGGACTTGAAAGAATAATAATGAACAATCATCAGCTGCAGACAGAGAGGAGGAAGCTGGACAGCAAACACTGATGAGACCGGTTCTGTTCAGAACATGGAAACATGACCCAGAACATGAAGGTTCTCCCGGCCCAGTTTTACCCAGCAGGTCGGGTTCCTGAGCCAGTTCTGTGGTCCTCAGCTGACAGTCAGAACCTTTGAACCGATCCGGAGTTTCTCCGGGTTCTTTAGGCTCCTGTAGTAGTTTGGAAATGATTCGGACCTGTAGCACAGAACCGAGGCAGCATCGCTGAGAACACCAGCTGAAGACTTCTTGTTTAGCTCTCCAGTTAGAGACTAAACATCTAAAACAGGAAGAACCGTTCCGTGTTCAAAGGTTCTCCAGAACCAAACCCGTCTGTCAGCGCTGAGCATTCAGTTTCTCTCCCCTGACCAGGGTGAGACATCGGTCTGCTGGATGGGCGGAGCTTCTGCTGCTGCTGATGACTTCAGTGAACATCTGAACTTGAACTGGTTCCATACCAGCACAGAACAGAACCAGAGAACCATAAAAAGTGTCACCAGAACTGGATCCGATAGCAGATTGTCAGCATTTATGAACACCTGATGTAAAAAAAAGGTCCAGAACTGTTCAGAACCAGAGTGTGTCATTTAGCCTCAGCAACCCAGTAGTGGCCGACCCTCGGTTTCACTTTTAGCTTTTTAATTTTCCCCAGAAATGTTTTGAACTCACTGGAAGCCATGCGTCGCCATTCTGTGACATCATCATTACCAGCGCCAGGCCAATCAGTGGCTACCACTACTTAGGTCCGAGTGACGCCGGACCAACCAGTCCATATAGGGTGTGTTGGGTCGCCCAGACAAAGGCAGTGGAAACTCGCTAAACAGGGATGGACCCGACCCGGTCGGGCCCAGCAGAACCTGGTGGAAAAGGGGACAGAGTTGATAGATTCACCTCCAGGTTCTAACCGGACACCATGAGCACGCCTCCTGCTGCTGATTCTGTCATCTGGTCCGGGTTCTGCAGGGACAGAACTGCTTCTACTGTGCTCAGTGGAAACAAGCAGAACTGGTCCAGTAATCAGCCTCCCAGCATGAATACCTCCAAGTTCAGTAGGTCCTTTGTCAGATCCAAACTTCTTCTATGCCTCCTCTCTGCGCATCATAGTGATCCTAACGGGCCTGGAGAGGTCCAGTCAGTGGAGACCAGAACCAAAGCTGTTTTCTCTGATCATTTCTGGGGATTAACCGGATCAGTCCAAGACCAGCTCTTGTAAATGACCTTTGACCTGGTCTCAGTTGGAGCCTGGAAGTTCAGAACATCTAGTACTGGACCACGAGCTGTGGTGCTGTTCTGGGTTCTACTCAGCTTGTGTTATTGGAATATTAGCTGCAGGTTCTGTCTGCAGAACTAGTACCGACCCATAGTACTGACCAGCAGTACTGACCCAAAGTATCGACCTAAAGTACCGATCAGCAGTACCGACCCAAAGTACCGACCCAAGGTACCCACCCAAAGTACCGACCTAAAGTACCGATCAGCAGTACCGACCCAAAGTACCCACCCAAGGTACCCACCCAAAGTACCGGCCCAAAGTACCGACCTAAAGTACCGATCAGGAGTACCGACCCAAAGTACCGGCCCAAAGTACCGACCTAAAGTACCGATCAGGAGTACCGACCCAAAGTACCGACCCAAAGTACCGACCCAAGGTACCCACCCAAAGTACCGACCTAAAGTACCGATCAGGAGTACCGACCCAAAGTACCGACCCAAAGTACCGACCCAAGGTACCCACCCAAAGTACCGACCTAAAGTACCGATCAGCAGTACCGACCCAAAGTACCAACCCAAGGTACCCACACAAAGTACCGGCCCAAAGTACCGGCCCAAAGTACCGACCTAAAGTACCGATCAGCAGAACCGACCCAAAGTACCAACCCAAAGTACCCACCCAAAGTACCGACCCAAAGTACCGACCCAAAGTAACAACCCAGAGTAACAACCCAGAGTACTGACCCAAAGTACCGACCTAAAGTGCCAAAAACCAGAACCAGCTGATTTATCTGAAGATTGGGAAAGTCTGGCTTGGATCTGTTTGGACTGGTTCTGCTTTAAACCCACACAGACCCGACCGGACCGGTAGACCGTATCATACATTCAGAACCCGACCCGGTTAATGCTGAAGGGTTCCCATGGAAACAGCAGCTGGTATAAATTTAAACCTTAGAGATGTTCTCCACTGCAGCCACACTCTACCTGATGACATCACAACAACATGATGACATCACAACAGGTAAGAGATGGAGGCGGTGACCTGGAAGGAACATTTCTTCTCAAAATTTGGCACATCACACCTTACAGATACCGTACCGTCTCCTCTGGGTTCCCTTCAGAACCTCCAGAAGCTGTTTTGGACCAGAAATGACCCTCCTCTCCATCATCCTGCCTCACCTGACACAACATCACAGATGCATTGTGGGAAGTGAGGCAGAACTGGGGGAATATTGGATGGACCATGAGAGGAGAAGCTCCACGCCGCCTCCGCTTCTCTCTTTGCTTCTGGGAAATCCTTCCATGGTTTCACTCCCGCTCCTGGTTCTGGTCCCAAGAGACTCTTACCTCCAGAACCACAGCTCCGGTCCGGGTTCTGATCTGTACCTGGACGTCCATGCATGTCCCAGCAGGACAACGGAAAACAACACATTCCCAGAGGAGGGTCCACCTGCTGGACGGATAGAGATAAGACCTGGAACCGGATCCTGGGAACCGGATCCTGGGAACCGGATCCTGGGAACCGGATCCTGGGAACCGGATCCTGATCCTGGGAACCGGATCCTGGGAACTGGATCCTGGGAACCGGATCCTGGATCCCACCAGAGACCGGTGGACCGACCGGTACCTAGAACTCCTCCAGGTCCGGGTTTAGATGTTGTGTGAAGGTTCCTCTCATTAACAAGTTAGAGGTAACCTTCCATCGACCCGGCCCGGCCCGGTCCGCTGAGCTGGCGCCCTCTGCGGTCCTGTGTGGGTGGAGCCGTCCCGCCGTGCGTCACGCTGCTGACAGGATGAGGCTGATCCTGTTTCACGGCGGCTCAGGGAGCTTCATGTGATGAAGACGTGGCTTTGATGATGAAGGCCGTAAGCGTGAGCAGAACATGGAGCCATGAAGGACGACACGGAGAACCTCCATGACTCAGAACTTGTTTTACAACAACGGCAGCGGCAGGTTAGAGTCACCTCTGATCTCTGACCTCTAACAGTTCATCTCAATTTACATTTGTATTTAAAATGGGTCAGAAATATATTTTTTATTTCCCAGAATCGTGAATTTATATCAGAATTTATGGAAAAGATAATTTATTCCAAAGGCCTTAAATTCTTTATTTCATTTTGTACATGATTGATTGATTTTGATTTGATTTTTGGTTGATTTGATTTTTATGTATTGATTTTTATGTATTATTGTACAACTAGATGTTTTTCTCTTTGGTAAAACCTGACAGTTTGAGTCAGTTTGAAACGCTCTAGTTTGTTACATGTTTTTTTCTATTGATATATTTCAGTCAGTGTAAAAAAATACAGTTTGTACTCAAATAATAAAAAACCTGTTTAATTATGTGTTTAATTAAGGGTCCATTCATTGTCTGAACCCTGTGACACGTTGACGTCTGTCCCCAGCAATCGTTACACCCTGGTCGGATCACCCGCTCATGCTTTTGGACTGTGGAGGAGAACACACAATCTCCACACTGGGATTTGAACCCACAGCCAACCGCTCCACTGTGTAGCCAGCTGCTTATGTCCTCGTTCCGTATGTTACTCAATAAACCTTCACAAACAAAAGCTGCTGTTTTCTTTTAGGTAAAACCAAGATTTTGTGACAACTTACTAGAAATAAAGACCAAAAATTTATAATGAAATGTTTTTTAACAAAAGCTCCTTTTATGTACAAGATGAAGGGAAAAACACGTCTAACTTACCCAAAGTCCAAATCTATAAAATAGTTTTTCATAACAGCACAAACAACTGCAAACAGATCATAGTAGATCCAACTTTAATAAATAAATTAAATCTGTAACTGAATGAAGTTTTAATCCAATCCACCTTTATTCATAAATCACTATAAAAACAACACGGTTGGCCAAAGTGCTGCAAACAGCCACAAATAATACAAGAATCAACAAACTATGAAATGAACAACACTGCTAACAGTCTGTTTACTGCTGGAGCGAGGTAATGACATCATCAGGTCATGTGACATCATCACCTTTGACCTGAACCAGTTTTTATTTCAGAATAAATTGTTTGTTGATTTTTTTTTCATGGTAAGTGAGTTTTAATTTTAGTTCAAGTGCAATAAGAGGTTTCAAACCAGAAATCCCATTTTTTTATTGCAACAATTTAAAAGGTCCCTCCAGCTCGTCACGCTTTATCAGGGCTTATTAAAAGCTCTGCAGAATGAATCGTATCGTTTTAAACTTTGTCGTCCCAAGGGACATTTTTCTGGGGCTTGTAGTGCCAAAGTACAGCATTAAAATGCTACACATATAATCATACAAAAACAACTATGATTGAATACAACAATAAGAAACAGCAGCAATGGTAGGACAACAGTCGGCATCTATGTTTAGTCATTAGGAAACTGATGTTTTAACGAGAAATGTGACACTATGCTGTGTGACGTGTATTTATACTGCTCTGGTTCTGGTTCTGGTTCTGGTTCTGGTCCTGTAGACGTGGAAACTGTTGTTTTCTTCCTAACTGATGAAAGTAGAACCCACAGAGGTTCTGATCCGTTTACAGAGATCCGGAATGAAAGGAAAACGGCTTCAGTTAAAGGTTCTGGGATTTTTGGGGACAGAGACTCTGATGTTGAATAAATCCTCTGGAGTAAAGTTGGAGATTCTTCTGCTGAGTTTAATAATAACAAAAGATTTTACTGGTTTTTACTAAACTTCACCAGCAGGGGAAAGAGATGAGCGGTTCTGCAGAACAGAAACCGGGTCGGATCTTAAACTGAACCCAGTAAACCATGAAGGTTGGACTGAGTCCTGGACTGATCCGTGAACTTCACCGTGTTCTGGACCTCCAGGGGAACCAGAGGTTCTGTGCTGATCGGACCTCATGTATAATATGAATGAGAGCAGCTGTAGATGTGGTGGATCGGGCCTGGAGATGATGCTGACAGCATCTCTGCTCCATTTCTTCAGTCTCATCTCATCTCCTTCAGCAGATCATGCTGTTCTTGTTTAGGAGCCACTTTAGCTTCAGTGGAAACACGGATCTGAATTTTTTGTTCTATGAATTTTTTACTGTGGCTCCACTTAACTGGAGCGTGTTGGAGCTGAAGCTGCAGAGCTCTGAGCTCTTCTTCCATTTTAATGACTAAACAAACTGCCGCTCAGACAAAACACCTGATTTAAACATTAATGCTGCTGCAGATGTTGATCCAGAGGAGGGAAATGGGCCAGAAGGCTGACAGGAGGGGGGCTTCAGGCTTGGGAAGGCCGCAGTAAGTGCTGGGATGAACAAAACATCCATACATAATGCACAAGCCTCCATTTATCATCTTTGACTGTGAGCGTGACAGACAGCGGGGAGAGGCTGAAGGAGCGCTTCATTATCGTCATCCTGAGGACGGACACGTTTCAGGGGATTATCCCTTTAAAAGCAGCAGGAGAAATCCCAGGTAGCAGCGGCACACCTGAGCCGCTCCAAGAAGTGCTGGTAATAAGTGCTGCCAGCGCTGCACATTAACTCAGCTGCAGGATCCTAATTATTCCCTGAGGATTCCCCGTTGGACACCATCGGCTGATGGAAACGTCCTTTAATCACTGATGGACGACTTCCTGAGGATCAGTCACACGTCTCAGGTCCGTCCGTCACGTTAACGCCTCACAACCAGAGCCGCAGCTTTCTCTTTCTTTCTCCAACGCCACAACATTTATCCCCTGTGGATAATAATGAAAACTGATAATATGAAGGAGGAAAATATCTTCCCACAGAGATCCAGAGATTCTTATGAAACAAGCTTAATTACTGAGCAATTAAAAGTTAGGTTGAACGGCAGGGGGGAGATCCACAGCATGCTTCATTACCCAGAGAATATAGATGGAAGATTATTAAAGGATGGGCCAGAACACAATACTTATTATTCTTAACACTTTGCTTTTCTTTGCGCTCATATCCACCCTGCTCCCGTGTTAACGCTTCAAACTGGGCAACGACCTCCCAACCTCTCTTGGGAAGTTCTCCTTCTGCCTGCAGGAACACCGGACCGGACCGGACCGGACCACAGAGACAAGGTTCTTCTGAGCCTGATCCACAGAACCATCCGCCTGTCATTAAATCATACAGAAATACCGTCGATAGCAGCTTCTCCGCACAGAGTCATGCACGGGTCTGCAGTCCATCACAGGAGAACATGGCCTCCCTCCCAGGAGAGATTTCCATCACTGTAGGGGGAGTACCCAGAGAGGAGCAACACATGCACAGAGAGAAGATTACAGATCCGTCCCCCAGGAGGACATTTCTAAAATCAGCCGTCATCAGTGTCGGATATTTCTGCTCAGCACAGTAAAATATGTCATCCGCAACAAAACTATCAAACATTTCAGTCTGCAGATCAACTCACAAACTGAAGGAATGTTCAAGTTAGAGAAAATAAAACTGTAAATTATTCATATTCCCAACTTTATTTCAGTTTTAAAAAGATAAGACACATTGGCATTATATCTGCAGAAATATTTTAAACACCATCTTCTTCTTTTTTTCCAGTTCATCTGCTGCTTTCAGCCCAACATTCATACAGCTTCCACATAAAATCCAGGAAATTTCAGCCACGAAATTATATTTTTAACCCTGCTGTATCTTTTGGCCAACAAAGACATGGGCCTACAGTCAGATGCCTTATTAACTATAACTAATAACAGCAAATATACCTGATCAAAAGCAGAACAGCAGCTGAAGAAGAAGGAAGCTAGCACAAAGCCGAAGCCAGTGCTGTATGCTAGCAGCATGCAGCTAACATGCAGTTCTATGCTTATCAAAGAATGATGTAATACCATAAATAAATATATTTCAGAAATGTAAACCACATTTAAATTATTATGTCATTAAGATTAGGAATAATCTGAATGTGTTCTAAATGTGTTCTTAAGTGTACTAAAATGAATTTAGGGAGAGCAAGTTTAGAAGCTAGCTAATAAAATGTTAGCAGTGTGAAGCTAAATCCACCAGCTAACGTTACAGTTTGGCATCGAGCTGACGGTTTTTATCAGCCTGTAAAAAATAATACAGTCACCTTAACAATACACCATAGATTTTTATTTTACTTGTGTCTGAAATTGTTAGTAATGGTGTTAAACCAACAATAGTAAAATAAATCAGAGAGGAGATGGACAAATATATAATAAGCTAATAAACTGTTAGCTGTGTGAAGCTAAAGCAGCTAAATTCAAGCTTTAAGGACCGTTTTACACATGGAAAAGAATAATGCAGTAGCTTTAATAAATACATTAATAAATGTATTAAGCCATTTGAAGTAAATTCAAAATAAAATCAGTTCTGGTGGTAAAATAAAAAACATAAGTGTTCTGAAACAAATCAGAAAGTAGGTGATTAAATATATAAAAGGGTAATAAACTGTTAGCTGTGTAAAGCTAAAACAGCTAGAATACGGAGCTAAATGTGTCTTTGCAGACCCCACACACCCTGGACATAAACTGTGCCCCACTGGCCAAAGCCTAATATAATGGCATCAATTAATACATTTTAAAACAGTAATAAGTTGCTTAAGGTAAATTAGGATAAAACAATTGTGGTGGTGCTACACAACTTCAGTTTACTAATGTTGATCAGAACAATGGTTAAAATGATGTTGATGAAAATCATATTAAATTAATTAATCTGCACTAACAATTCAAGAATTTAACAATTAAACATTTAAATATGAAGTAAGTGTAATTAAATGAAATTAAATCTTAATTTATTTTGAACTAGTAAAAAACAAATGTCAGGTTGAAAAACATAAAAAAGCAATAATAATCAAAAATAAAAAAGGAGTGGTAAGAAACCAGTGCTTGTTAAATCCGACCCCCAGTTGACATGTCCAGTGTGTACTCAGCCTAGAAGGTAAAATCTATGTTTATGTTAGAAATATTTACACATCTAATTTGTCCTACATGTCACTATTTCTATACTTTCACAAAATATATCTGTACAAGTCACCCTAATATTACAAATACTAAACTTTGATGTTAAACAACAAATATGTAGCTTAATAAATTAGACAATTATGGTTTAAAATATGAGATAAATCACAATAATTCAGAGGTGAATCTTTCATTAAATAACAGGAGAAACACTGAGAGAACATGAGCAGATCAGCTCACAGCAGCTGCACACTGCTTATACGTCACTTTTATTTTCTATATTCTGATTGTTAATTATTCTATTATGATAACAATATCAAAAGTGATGTAAAGCAGCTCATGTTGTAAAGCACTACAGGATTTTTTAGAACAGTAATAATATGTCAAACTTATTAGGAGTAAAATAAAATATGTTCAAATATAAAAACAGTGAACAGAATCACTGTGAAAATATTTTGGTTACAAACAGAAGACATATTTTCATCTAAACTCATCATTCAGTCATTTTTCTGGACTAAACAGGACAATATATACATTCAAAGACAATAAGCAGCCGACGTAAAACAGCCGGCTAAAAACCCGGCCACAGATGAGCAGAAACCCACACCAGGTCAATATGTAGATTTAATCTATCAGCAAATAATAAAGACATAACTTCAGATATGCTGCAAGAACATTAAGAAACGTTCAAAATCCTGGTAATGTTACATGAGCTGAACGAGAAAACACACAGATTTAATGTAAGCTCACATGTAGTCATTTAGCAGGAACATAAAGCATAAACTAGGTCAGGGTCGCACACAGTACGACAGCGCTGTAAAAAAGAAATGGCTCAACTACAACCACAATATTGTTAATGTTGTTTTTTACCTAAGATGCTGCAACAAAGTTCTGTTTTCAGACTTTTTTTGAAGATGACAAATAGGCTGCAGAGCTGAGCAGATCATTCCATAGTCACAGAAACACGTGATCAAATCTAAAAACAATCAGAAAAACATTTTACATTCAGAAACTTATAAATACTCTAAGGGGATTTATTTTACATTTTCAGTTAAAGTTTGTTGTGTTTAAATTATTTCTTTATTCTGTTGTGAAAAAAATAAAGGACAATTAAAGTTACATTTAGTCCAATTAAAGTAGTAATAAAAAGATGGAGTGTTTTTACTGAATATGAATGTTTTATATGTTTCAGAAATGTTGACGATTCTCCTCAGAAAATCCATGTTTTTCTACAAATGTAGTCATTTCCTGTAAAAAAAAAAACTGTTGCTCAGATTTCTGTATTTTACATTATTACTTTGCTGCTGCTGCCGTTGATGATGATGATATTCTTCATTTATTTTAACCAATTATCAAAACTTACAAGCACTAAAACCATCCGTTAGTTCATGATTATTTTCAACTCTGTTCAGTCTGGATCTCTAACTGGATGACGTTTTATAGTGGACTGTAGCGCCCCCTACTGTACTTCCAGCTGTACTACCTCAGTAAGTGTCAGTTATTGACAACGTGATTTATTTCCAAAAGGCCGAAATTGGCTGAAAATAGAAAAACTGTGAATATTTATCAAATGAAAGAAGTTTTGACCAGAATGTTTGGATGTTAGAATTTATTTGATGATGATGGAGAAAAGCATGAAAATAAAAATATTGGTTGGTTGCAAGCGATTTTATTTATGCTCTCCTTTATGCATTCATTGTTTTATTTTATGTTTTACCTAAAATGTCATACATTCATATTTTGTTTATTTGCTTTTTAATTGGAACATGATGTTTAGATATCTTTCTATTTATTTCTGAAAGGGATTTTAAAGTATTTTATTCTAAAATAACAGTTTGAACATTTTGGTCATTCATATTTCATGACATTTCAAAGCTACGCAAACTTTTTTACCAAAGGTGTTTTGCTTTCCTTTTTTGATTTTTTTTTTGCTTATTCTCTAAAACCAAATTTGTTTCTTGTCAAAAAGAATTTTTTTAAATACTTTAAATGAAATATATATTTTACTCTCCCCAGATTTGAAGATATGTAAATTAATTT
Source organism: Valencia hispanica (assembly GCA_963556495.2). NCBI lineage: Eukaryota > Metazoa > Chordata > Actinopteri > Cyprinodontiformes > Valenciidae > Valencia > Valencia hispanica. The sequence continues at coordinate 61,507,059 of OY747702.1, read as the reverse complement.
AAAGTCTTTGGATGTAATAACATCATCATCTCAAGGCTAAAACAAGAGTCTGTGTCATTGTGTGGTACGTCTCCTAATATTTTGTTCTGTATCTATTTCCATATTTCCTGTGAATATTTGAATGTTTTATCATTAATTGCATCAGATTGTCTGACATAAATCGCATCTTTATGGATTATTAGATTATGTCGGTAACATCTACCACCTGCAGCTCTGTTTGGACACTAAGAAACGGTCATACGGCGCCACCTGCTGGTTCAGATTAAAAGAGCAAGGATCAGAATCTGTATAATACAAAATATATTTCTCCTCATGTTCTTAAGAAAAAATAATTTAAAACAAATTGTCCTTAATATTATTGCTGTTGCCTCGTGTTTTTACAGTATTTCTGATTCCCTGATCAACTGATCACGGAGCACCAGGGAAAATATTTCAGCCTCAAACATCAGATTTATATTTGGGTTCAGACATTCATATTCAGCCTCCTGATGAAAGGTTCATGGCGTATGAATACTTTTGCATTAAATGGCGTAAAACAGACTAAACTCAGCTTCCTTTTATGGAATGTTTGCACCAGATTAAAAGTCCACTTCTACCAACCCTGTCAATGTTAGGATAAAAAATGGCATTAATGAGGTGATAAATGCTCAGGCTCATATATTAAAATAGGATTTTAGTGGTTTACTTTTCATTTTTTATCATTTTCATTGCTTCTATCATTTTTATTACAATTTTATCCTTTATCAATATTTACTGATTTCAAACAGTTTGTGGGTATCTCCGGACCTGAGATGGAGCTCACACCCAGACACTGAAGGTCCAGCAGAGACTGGACCTCCTGCTGCAACTCAACAAGCTGCTGGTCATCTTCTCCATCTTCCAATCCGTCTATCACTGTGTGGATCAGATCATCCACAGAACCGGACCGGTCCAGACTGCAGGGAACCGTCAGGTCTGCAAAGAGGATCATCAGGGCTGACCTTCCCTCCATCCAGGACTGGTACAGGTCAAGGGTCCAGAAAAGCATATTTACACTATCATCGCCTTTCTTTTTTTTTTCTTTCTTTGTTTAATAATTGCTGTACATACTCATACATGCATTGATTACATTTTTATAAATGCAACTGCAGTGTGTTCAAAAGAAGCATCAGTTCCTGTAGGTTGTAGGGATCACAATTTAGAAGCAATTGGACGTAAAACTAAAATGCCAAATTTCAGTCAGAAGATTATTTTAAAGATTTTAAATTATCTAAATTATTTTATACATACACACATTATATATATATATATATATATATATATATACACACGTGCTCAAATTTGTTGGTACCCCTCCACAAAAAATGAAGAATGCACAATTTTCTCTAAAATAATTAGAAACTGACAAAAGTAATTGGCATCCACCATTGTTTATTACATATTCAATAGAAATCAGACTTTGCTTTTGATGTTTCATTCAACATAATATTGTAAATAAGAAAACAAATGAAAATGGCATGGACAAAAATGATGGGACCCCTAACCTAATATTTTGTTGCACAACCTTTAGAGGCAATCACTGCAATCAAACGTTTTCTGTAGCTCTCAATCGACTTCTGCACTTGTTAACAGGTAGTTTGGCCCACTCTTCCTGAGCAAACTGCTCCATCTGTCTCAGGTTTGATGGGTGCCTTCTCCAGACTGCAAGTTTCAGCTCTTTCCATAGATGTTCGATAGGATTCAGATCAGGACTCATAGAAGGCCACTTCAGAATAGTCCAATGTTTTGTTCGTATCCAGTCTTGGGTGCTTTTAGCTGTGTGTTTTGGGTCATTATCCTGTTGGAGGACCCATGACCTGCGACTGAGACCGAGCTTTCTGACACTGGGCAGTACGTTTCGCTCCAGAATGCCTTGATAGTCTTGAGATTTCATTGTGCCCTGCACAGATTCAAGGCACCCTGTGCCAGGCGCAGCAAAGCAGCCCCAAATCATAACCGAGCCTCCTCCATGTTTCACTGTCGGTATGGTGTTCTTTTCTTTGAAAGCTTCATTTTTTCGTCTGTGAACATAGAGCTGATGTGACTTGCCAAAAAGCTCCAGTTTTGACTCATCTGTCCAAAGGACATTCTCCCAGAAGGATTGTGGCTTGTCAATATGCATTTTAGCAAATTCCAGTCTGGCTTTTTTATGTTTTTCTTTCAAAAGTGGAGTCCTCCTGGTTCTTCTTCCATGGAGCCCACTTTCGCTTAAACAGCGACGGATTGTGCGATCAGAAACAGACGTACCTTCACCTTGGAGTTCAGCTTGCATCTCTTTGGCAGTTATCCTTGGTTCTTTTTCTACCATTCGCACTATCCTTCTGTTCATTCTGGGGTCGATTTTCCTCTTGCGGCCGCGCCCAGGGAGGTTGGCTACAGTTCCATGGACCTTAAACTTCTTAATAATATTTGCAACTATTGTCACAGGAACATCAAGCTGCTTGGAGATGGTCTTGTAGCCTTTACCTTTACCATGCTTGTCAATTACTTTCTTTCTGATCTCCTCAGACAACTCTCTCCTTTGCTTTCTCTGGTCCATGTTCAGTGTGGTGCACACAATGATACCAAACAGCACAGTGACTACTTTTCTCCATTTAAATAGGCTGAATGAATGTGTGATACTAATTAAAGTAACTATTTAGTTTGAAATATCACTATGATCCAGTTATTTATTATCTTTTCTAAGGGGTACCAACAAATGTGTCCAGGCCATTTTAGAATATCTTTGTAGAATAAGCAATAATTCAACTCTTTTCACAGCTTCTTTGCTTTATTCTATGACATACCAAAGGCATGCAAGTATACATGATAAAATAGCTTTCAATTTTATCACTTCTCAGGAGTAATGCAGCATTATTTCAATGAGCTGTAAGGGTACCAACAAATTTGAGCACGTGTGTATATACATATATCATCATATACATATATCATATATATATATATATATATATATATATATATATATATATATATATATATATATATATATATATATATATATATATATATATATATATATATATATATATATACTTTACAAGAAAAGTCATTTACGTACAATCATACAAACCTTCCAATTAGTTTAAAGTTTTCTAAGGAATTCCAGCCGATCGCATCGAGTTGTTGACTTGAGGTTGCGTCCCGTTGATTCAGACTCCAACCTCAGCAATCCCTCATACTGAGCAGCATGTAGCGACTGTGGCCAATATCACATAAACAGTAGCAGAAAAATCCTGTACGAACAATTTGGACCGCAGCAGGTATGGAAAGCCAGACGTGCCACAATTCGATAAATCAAAATGTCTAAAAATTGATATTAATACATGTGAAGATTTTCATAAAACATGAAATAGATTTGTCAAATAAATTAATTTATTCTTATAATGAATAATAAATAAATACTTATTTTTTTAAATATTTAAATTATTTGAAATTGTAATAATATTTTTACAATGGAAAAGGCCACCGCTCATCCGTCAAAATCTTATTGTAAGGTGCTGCTGAATTTAATCACCAGTGGAATCATAAAAGTATATAGCAGCCGCACACTCAAATACTGTGCAATATCAATTTTAATGCAAGCTTTTGATCTTGCGACCTTCTTCGGGAAATTATATTTTTACCTCATGGCTTTGTGCTAAAGATATAATACATTTATTTTATCTCTACACTTTAAAAATATAAATCTCTCAGAGGTGCTAACTAACTCAACTATAGAACAGTAGAGTTAGCCCCTCTGAGCTGTTTGGATCTTTAAATTGAATTGAAAATACTTTATTGTCCCGCTAGCCAGGAAATTTGTCCTTGGTCTCACTAAAACAAATACATGAACACAATGGAAACACAAGCAGACAATCATTTGCACAAATACACAGCAGAAAATGCAAGCAGATCCCATCCAACCAACATCCAGTCGGTTGGATGTGTAAAGATGTCTGCAGCTGAGTTGCTGTGGATGACAATCAGATATTATTAGTTCATTTAGTAAGATGTAGCAGAAAGTTACATTATTTCATATTGTCCTAATGCAGGACAGAGTCTCAACTTGTGGGACTGTCCCACACCAAGCAGGACATCTGCCCCCCCCCCTACCTGTGATGGGCTGCAGACCTGTCCACGGTGTCCCCCACCTCTCAATGGCCGCTGGAGAGAGGCAAACACCCCAGTGGCGTCGCCTGGCCTGGGCGTTCCCGGCTCTAGCCCCGAACATTTCTCCTCAAGCACCGAATGGGTTTTTATTTCACCCCAGAAGGAATAAGTTTACATTGACTGAACCGCCCTATGACTTTAACAAAGAAGGTAGTTTTGTAATTTCCGGGCTTCAGTGAATGCAACAGAGGCACGACGGTATGACCGATCAAAGAGGAGTTGTGTGGAGAATCTTCTGTGTCTTTTTGGCTGACACCTCCAAAACAGAGACTTTTCTAAGAGTTTGAATTAATAACGTTGTTTATTAATGAGGGTCAGACCCGCTGTGTTCAACCCTATAAAGTGAGTCTTATTCCCTACGTCTTATATGATTATAGGTAATAATGCTTGAATAATATGTTAATATAATGTTTATATAAGCCTAAAAATACTTCATGGTGAGCAGGGGTGTATCTAGGACGTTTTTAAAGAGGGCTAAATGGGGGCCAGGGATGATTTTGGGGTTTCACACTAAAATAAAAGCAGGGCTGTAATACAAAGGGGGCGGGGCCTAGACTGAGTGACAGACATCAGAATCACAACATGGGGGTTTAACGATTGATGTAAATATAAATACCTAAAATCCATGAATAATTCTGACTAACTAAAGCTGTTTCTGTGTCGTATCATTCATTAGACTGTTATCTACACAAGAAGTGATCATGTAGCATCTTTATAAATATAGCATAGAAGGAGCTGCTTCAGAAAGCAGGGCAGGATTAAAATCATTCTGACTGATGATTGTCTGGGAGGAAACAAATCAGAGTTTACTACTAGAATAAACTGGACTACAGCACTGATTAAATCAACAGTTTGACTTTTGTTCTGCTGTCCTGACTGGGACTGAGCTGCCTTGGAGCAGGTCTGCGCTCTTAAAGTGCTTTTCTAGTTAAAACGATATAATTGAACCAATTTTTCCCCAAAAATGACACTTGAATGCTAATCGTGTTGCAAAGGTCAGTTCCTTTTATGATTACCTTTTGATAACATCTATGAAGATAAAAGAAATCTGATGTTCTACTTGGTTTACAGATGAGCTCGACAGGACAGAGAATGATGAAAAGAGCAGCAGACACAGAGGTCCACCATGCAACCTGACACAGACTAACTTTTGTGCTTGTCAGGGAAAGAAAAACATGAAAAAATAGTTACCTTTTGACTAATTTTATCATCCTGTTTTACCTAACATTAATACGGATTTTAGAGATCTTGTTTACATTGTCACGTTTAAGTTTGAAAATAAATACATTTTGAAGTAGACCTACTTATTGCAGTATTTGGCTTTAAACAAGTTGCCACAATGATCAAGAAAGCTTTAAAAAAAAGCCTTTTTTACTGCGTAGGTTTCACCGGATTCCTCTAAGAGGGTGAGGGCTCAGCCCCCAATGTTTCCAGGTCCAGGAAACGCCCCTGCACCACCCCATGCCCCCTTCTCATCCTGCGGGAGGAAGGGAGGGATGTTACTGCTCTGAAAAACAGAAGGGGCCGTTTTTAGTGTGAAAGCGCTCCTTGCAGTGAACGTTTCTCCCAGCAGGTGGCGGTAATGCACCTAACCCAGTTTACAACCCGCTATTAAACACCAGTAGAAGAAGAAGCTCTGCTAACAACTCCTCGTTGGGTCGTCTTTATTTCGTCATTTTCCGTCATTAACGGATATTTTGACTTTAAAGTGAGAGTTATTACCGAGAGGCGGTTCGGTATTCCATCTGAAAGTGGCTCCAGTTTGTCTGAGGTGAGTGTTCCGCTGATTCCTGTTCGCCGTTAGCCATGGGAGCTAACTGTTAGCGCTAGGAGCTAACAGTTAGCCATGGGAGCTAACAGTTAGCGCTAGGAGCTAACAGTTAGCCATGGGAGCTAACAGTTAGCGCTAGGAGCTAACAGTTAGCGCTAGGAGCTAACTGTTAGCTCCTAGCGCTAACTGTTAGCCATGGAAGCTAACTGTTAGCCATGGAAGCTAACAGTCAGAGATAACTAATAAACCACCAGTTCTGGTTCGGCTGGACTTTAGTTCCTTGCTGGTTCTGTTCTGTGTGTTTTATTAACCCGTTTTTACCTGATATTTGACTGGAATTATCGTCTTAAAGCTGTTTCTGATTTTATAAACTGTCAGACAGCCTGGAGCCAAAATGGTTCCTGTTCTCAGCTTTTTCTCATCCATCCCCTCCTGGGTTCGGGAGGTTCGCTTGTCCGGTCCAAACCCTGAACCAGCAGAACTTTTGGTTGACTTTATGGTTCTGCTATTCTTCTCTGGGTTAGTCTACGGAACCTTCTGTGGGCCGAACTTCTGTATAAATTCTGTTTTTTATTTAAGCAAAGAAACATTTTAAGTCCGGGTTCTGACTTTGTTTCTCCGTGGTTCTGATCCTCTTCTGTACTTTAATAAACATTTATTCTATAAATATTTTTCATTTTCAATAAGTACATTTCTATTATTATTGTATTTTTTTTTATAGATCCAATATTGTTTATAAATGTTTGATTTAAAGGGGATTTTTATACACTTATTTAAAATATTTTATATTCACTTTTGAGTTTATTAATGTTTAAAAAATTAACATCTAAAATATTTTGTATAATTGAAGATAAATAATTTAAACTAACACATTTTTCAGTTATGTATTATATCCATGGTTTTAAACAGAAATGTTTTATTATTTTTACAGAGCCAACACACACAGGCTGAGGTTTTACTGTTTTATAGACTGTTAAATTATTTAATAGTTGAATAAACGTTGTAATATCAGCAGCTGTAACGATGTGGGCGGAGTTAAAGTGGTCTGATTGACATCCAGGTGGAGAATCTTAAAACGATGAGCTATTGTGATTAATATTGGAGTGAGTCTGGGTTAGAATGAGACTCTGTTTGGGATGAACATCCGTTCCTTCCCGATCTCTGCTGGGATCCAGGATCCGGTTCCCAGGATCCGGTTCCCAGGATCCGGTTCCAGGTCTTATCTCTATCCGTCCAGCAGGTGGACCCTCCTCTGGGAATGTGTTGTTTTCCGTTGTCCTGCTGGGACATGCATGGACGTCCAGGTACAGATCAGAACCCGGACCGGAGCTGTGGTTCTGGAGGTAAGAGTCTCTTGGGACCAGAACCAGGAGCGGGAGTGAAACCATGGAAGGATTTCCCAGAAGCAAAGAGAGAAGCGGAGGCGGCGTGGAGCTTCTCCTCTCATGGTCCATCCAATATTCCCCCAGTTCTGCCTCACTTCCCACAATGCATCTGTGATGTTGTGTCAGGTGAGGCAGGATGATGGAGAGGAGGGTCATTTCTGGTCCAAAACAGCTTCTGGAGGTTCTGAAGGGAACCCAGAGGAGACGGTACGCTTCTCCTTCCAGCAGAGGGAGCAGATTCTGACCCGGTTCTGACCCAGACCGTTCACTTATACAGGAACTGGATTTTCTGCTCTGCAGGAGGAGGAACCTTGCAGAACCTTCATGATCTTTTTCCTCAGGTCTATAGATGTTCCTCAGGTCTGTAGGTGTTCCTCAGGTCTGTAGGTGTTCCTCAGGTGTGTAGGTGTTCCTCAGGTCTTTAGATGTTCCTCAGGTCTGTAGATGTTCCTTAGGTCTGTAGATGTTCATTAGGTCTTTAGGTGTTCCTTAGGTCTGTAGATGTTCATTAGGTCTTTAGGTGTTCCTCTGGTCTTTAGATGTTCCTCGGGTCTTTAGATGTTCCTCAGGTGGTCCTCAGGTCTTTAGATGTTCCTCAGGTCTTTAGATGTTCCTCGGGTGTTTAGATGTTCCTTAGGTCTGTAGATGTTCATTAGGTCTATAGGTGGTCCTCAGGTCTTTAGATGTTCCTCAGGTCTTTAGATGTTCCTCTGGTCTGTAGGGGTTCCTCTGGTCTGTAGGGGTTCCTCAGGTCTTTAGATGTTCCTCGGGTGTTTAGATGTTCCTTAGGTCTGTAGATGTTCCTCAGGTGGTCCTCAGGTCTTTAGATGTTCCTCAGGTGGTCCTCAGATCTTTAGATGTTCCTCGGGTCTTTAGATGTTCCTCAGGTCTGTAGATGTTCCTCAGGTGGTCCTCAGGTCTTTAGATGTTCCTCATGTGGTCCTCAGGTCTTTAGATGTTCCTCAGGTCTTTAGATGTTCCTCAGGTCTTTAGATGTTCCTCAGGTCTTTAGATGGTGTTTAGATGTTCCTCAGATGTTTAGATGTTCCTCAGGTGTTTAGATGTTCCTCAGTTCTTTAGATGGTGTTTAGATGTTCCTCAGGTCTTTAGATGGTGTTTAGATGTTCCTCGGGTGTTTAGATGTTCCTCAGATGTTCCTCAGGTCTTGAGGGAGCTCCTCCTTTCAGCTGCTGCTCTCATCTTCATGCAGTGTTGTTCCTCAGCTTCACTCTTTCTATCTTGTGTCTCCTGACATGGTTTCTCCACAGGCTTCCATCATGTCCCACAACTACCCGTTCCGACAGCCTTCCGACTCGGACCTGCGGCCCGATCCACGGCGCTACGGTTCTGGAGCTGAGCGAGACTTTTACAGACCGCCTCAGGAGTCTTTCTCCTCGTCGTCCTCCTCACCCCAGGAGAACGTCCTGGGCCTCCTGAGCAGCTGCGGTCTGGAGCCTGAAGATCTTTCTGTGTTGGCGAAGCTTCCTGAAGACATTCTGACGCTGGAGTCTCTTCCTCAGATCCTGAAGCAGATCAAAGGCCAGAAAGCTCCGCCTTCGATCCAATCCTTCCCTCCCAGGTGTCTTCCTGAAGGGAACCTGGCAACCGTTAAACCTTTACCCGCCAGAGCTCCTTCTCCTCCGCTCGCCTCCTCTTCATTCAAGTCCTTTAGCTCCGCCCACCGGCCTTCCACTAGCTCCGCCTCCAGGGACTGGGAGCAGCTCCGCAGGCAGCCGGTTCAGTACCCGCTGCACCTGATCTCATCCTCTCCTGCTCCGGGTCGCAGGTCCCCACCATCATCCTCCTCTTCGTCATCCCGGCGTGCCGTAGACCTGGACCTCAGGCCACGCCTCCCTAGCTATGGTAAGGAAGGTTCTTCTTTCAGCGCGTCGGGATCGCTGGACAGAACCCGTCCGTCTCGGTTCTCCGTCACCGGATCGACGGATTACAGAACGGTTCCGCCTCCTCTTGATGAGCGTCGTCGGGACTCCAGATCGTCCTACAGCAGCCGGGCCCCGGACCGGGCCCGCGACCTCGGAACCATGCCTTCCAAGAAACAAGCTCTGGACTTCCACGGAGCGTCGCCACCAACGTTCCCGTACTCATGCTCTCTGTGTGACATCACGGTTCTGTCAGAGAAGGTAAGTTCACCTCTCCTGCCCCAGCATGTGTCTGCAGGTGAGTGGGAGGGTGGGCGGGGCCACTGGTGGGTCATAGGCGGGGCCAGGGGTGAATGGGGAGCTGGGCGGCGGCCACAGACTCACTTCCTGTTTGTGTTTCAGGTTTGGATCCAACATGTCAACACGACGGGACACGCCGACGGTCAGCTCAACCTGCTGCAGCGGTGAGACTCGCACACTGCAACACACACTGCAACACACACTATATAAAACGCACTGCACTGCAACACACACTATATAACACACACTGCAACACACACACTATATAACACACACTGCAACACACACACACTATATAACACGCACTGCACTGCAACACACACACTATATAACACGCACTGCACTGCAACACGCACTGCAACACACACACTATATAACACGCACTGCACTGCAACACACACACTATATAACACGCACTGCACTGCAACACGCACTGCACTGCAACACACACACTATATAGCACGCACTGCACTACAGCACACGCACTATATAACACGCACTGCAACACACACACACTATATAACACGCACTGCAACACACACACACTATATAACACGCACTGCAACACACACACACTATATAACACGCACTGCAACACACACACTATATAACTCGCACTGCACTGCAACCCACACTATATAACACGCACTGCACTGCAACACACACTATATAACACGCACTGCACTGCAACACACAATAAAAACCGCACTGCTCTGCAACACACAATAAAAACCGCACTGCTCTGCAACACACGCTATAACATGCACTGCTCTGCAACACACGCTATCACAGGCAGTGCAACACACGCTATCACAGGCACTGCAACACACGCTATCACAGGCACTGCAACACACACACGCACTGTAACATGCACTGCGAAACGTACTGCAACACACAGACACACACACACACACTGTAACATGCACTGCAAAACGCACTGCTCTGCAACACAGGCTATAACAGGCACTGCTCTGCAACACACGCTATAACATGCACTGCTCTGCAACACTTGCTATAACATGCACTGCAACACTTGCTATCACAGGCACTGCAACACACGCTATCACAGGCACTGCAACACACGCTATCACAGGCACTGCAACACACGCTATCACAGGCACTGCAACACACACTATCACAGGCACTGCAACACACACACACACTGTAACATGCACTGCGAAACGTACTGCAACACACAGACACACACACACACACTGTAACATGCACTGCAAAACGCACTGCAACACACAGACACACACACTGTAACATGTACTGCAAAACGCACTGCAACACACTAACATGGCAAAGCACATACACTGTAACACTCGCAAACTCCGTCAGACACGTTTAAGTTTCTTCCTCTGTCTTCTCTGCAGCTTTCCGAAGTGGGACTGTCGCCTGGAAAGTGCCGGAAGGTGAGCAAAGTCCATCATCTGAACAGAATCAGAACCATTGTTCTGATCTTGGGACCCAGCGGTCTCCAGGCTTCGGCTGCTGCTTTATTCTCAGTTTAGTGGCAGGAAGACATCTGGAAGGTCCAGCAGAGACCTGATCCAGGTTCTCAGCGATGCTTTCTCGTCTAGCTTATCATTATCTGCAGTGATCCAGAACCTGTAGTCCAGAACAGCTTTTAGAATAAAATACAAATTCTGAATGAAGTCCAGACTTTCTGCAGACATCTGGACTCAATCAGAACCAGAACCATGAGAAGACACAATGCAGGTTACAGTCTGTCAACTACATACAATCATCATCATTGTGCTGCTCTGGAGTCTGGAGTACATGGAGGAGTTGGAGGACCTCTGCTGTGGTTCTGCTGCGGTTCAGAATACCATGGTTCTGGCCAGGTACTTCCAGCTGTTGGGATCCAGAAACTTGATGAAGCAGTTGATCCAGAGAAGCTCCATCTTTCTGTGTGAGAAGAGGAGCTCCCAGGGTCAGAGGTCAGAGGATGGAGGTCTCTGATGCTCGTGTCGCCTGGTTAGAGCTGCTTCTCCTGTCAGAACCGGGTCGGGTCACAGTAGAACCTGCTAACCTGGTTCAACCCTTTCTGTTCCTAAAGGGACGACAACCAGTCATACCAGAGGAAAGAAGAACCAAAGCCCGCCCTACCTACCCCCAGACCCAGTCAGAACCGAGGTAAGTGCTCCACTAGAGAAGGTTCTGGTTCTGGTCCATGATGAAGCTCTAACGGGTCGTTTGTGTTCAGCAGATCCACAGACGTCCAAGAAGCAGCAGCAGAAGGTGAGGAGAATGTTCTGTTCAGCTCTGATTGTCTACTGCTGCTTGTCCTCACTGTGTGTGTGTGTCTCACTGTGTGTGTGTGTGTGTCTCACTGTGTGTGTGTGTGTCTCACTGTGTGTGTGTGTGTGCGCGTGTCTCACTGTGTGTGTGTGTGTCTCACTGTGTGTGTGTGTGTGCGCGTGTCTCACTGTGTGTGTGTGTGTCTCACTGTGTGTGTGTGTGTCTCACTGTGTGTGTGTGTGTGTCTCACTGTGTGTGTGTGTGTGTCTCACTGTGTGTGTGTGTGTCTCACTGTGTGTGTGTGTGTGTGTCTCACTGTGTGTGTGTGCGCGTGTGCGTCTCACTGTGTGTGTGTGCGTGTGTGCATGTCTCACTGTGTGTGTGTGTGTCTCACTGTGTGTGTGTGTGTGTCTCACTGTGTGTGTGTGTGTCTCACTGTGTGTGTGTGTGTCTCACTGTGTGTGTGTGTGTGTCTCACTGTGTGTGTGTGTGTGTCTCACTGTGTGTGTGTGTGTCTCACTGTGTGTGTGTGTGTGTCTCACTGTGTGTGTGTGTGTGTCTCACTGTGTGTGTGTGCGCGTGTGCGTCTCACTGTGTGTGTGTGCGCGTGTGCACGTCTCACTGTGTGTGTGTGTGTCTCGGGGTGTGTGTGTGTGTGTCTCACTGTGTGTGTGTGTGTGTCTCACTGTGTGTGTGTGTGTGTCTCACTGTGTGTGTGTGTCTCACTGTGTGTGTGTGTGTGTCTCACTGTGTGTGTGTGTGTGTCTCACTGTGTGTGTGTGTGTCTCACTGTGTGTGTGTGTGTGCGCGTGTCTCACTGTGTGTGTGTGTGTCTCACTGTGTGTGTGTGTGTGTGTCTCACTGTGTGTGTGTGTGTGTCTCACTGTGTGTGTGTGTGTCTCACTGTGTGTGTGTGTGTCTCACTGTGTGTGTGTGTGTGTCTCACTGTGTGTGTGTGTGTGTCTCACTGTGTGTGTGTGCGCGTGTGCGTCTCACTGTGTGTGTGTGCGTGTGTGCATGTCTCACTGTGTGTGTGTGTGTCTCGGGGTGTGTGTGTGTGTGTCTCACTGTGTGTGTGTGTCTCACTGTGTGTGTGTGTCTCACTGTGTGTGTGTGTGTGTGTGTGTGTGTGTGTGTGTGTGTGTGTGTGTCTCACTGTGTGTGTGTGTGTGTGTGTGTGTCTCACTGTGTGTGTGTGTGTCTCACTGTGTGTGTGTGTGTGTCTCACTGTGTGTGCGTGTCTCACTGTGTGTGTGTGTGTCTCACTCTGTGTGTGGATGTGTGTCTCACTGTGTGTGTGCGTGTCTCACTGTGTGTGTCTCACTGTGTGTGTCTCACTGTGTGTGTGTGTGTGTGTCTCACTCTGTGTGTGGATGTGTGTCTCACTGTGTGTGTGTGTCTCTCTGTGTGTGGATGTGTGTCTCACTGTGTGTGTGTGTCTCACTCTGTGTGTGTGTGTGTCTCACTCTGTGTGTGTGTGTGTCTCACTCTGTGTGTGTGTGTGTGTGTCTCACTGTGTGTGCGTGTCTCACTGTGTGTGTGTGTGTCTCACTGTGTGTGTGTCTCACTGTGTGTGTGTCTCACTGTGTGTGTGTCTCACTGTGTGTGTCTCACTGTGTGTGTGTGTGTGTGTGTCTCACTGTGTGTGTGTGTGTGTGTGTCTCACTGTGTGTGTGTGTCTCACTGTGTGTGTGTGTCTCACTGTGTGTGTGTGTGTGTGTGTGTGTGTGTGTGTGTGTGTGTGTGTGTCTCACTGTGGATGTGTGTCTCACTGTGTGTGTCTCACTGTGTGTGTCTCACTGTGTGTGTGTGTGTGTGTCTCACTCTGTGTGTGGATGTGTGTCTCACTGTGTGTGTGTGTCTCACTGTGTGTGCGTGTCTCACTGTGTGTGTGTGTGTCTCACTCTGTGTGTGGATGTGTGTCTCACTCTGTGTGTGGATGTGTGTCTCACTGTGTGTGTGTGTGTGTGTCTCACTGTGTGTGCGTGTCTCACTGTGTGTGTGCGTGTCTCACTGTGTGTGTCTCACTGTGTGTGTCTCACTGTGTGTGTGTGTGTGTGTGTCTCACTGTGTGTGTGTGTGTGTGTGTGTGTCTCACTGTGTGTGTGTGTCTCACTGTGTGTGTGTGTCTCACTGTGTGTGTGTGTGTGTGTCTCACTGTGTGTGTGTGTGTGTGTGTGTGTCTCACTGTGTGTGTGTGTGTGTGTGTGTGTGTGTCTCACTGTGTGTGTGTGTGTGTGTGTGTGTGTGTGTCTCACTGTGTGTGTGTGTGTGTGTGTGTGTGTGTCTCACTGTGTGTGTGTGTGTGTGTGTCTCTCTGTGTGTGTGTGTGTGTGTGTGTGTGTGTGTGTGTCTCACTGTGTGTGTGTGTGTGTGTGTCTCACTGTGTGTGCGTGTCTCACTGTGTGTGTGTGTCACACTCTGTGTGTGGATGTGTGTCTCACTGTGTGTGTCTCACTGTGTGTGTGTGTCACACTCTGTGTGTGGATGTGTGTCTCACTGTGTGTGTCTCACTGTGTGTGTGTGTGTGTGTGTCTCACTCTGTGTGTGGATGTGTGTCTCACTGTGTGTGTGTGTGTGTCTCACTGTGTGTGTGTGTGTCTCACTGTGTGTGTGTGTGTCTCACTGTGTGTGTGCGTGTGTGTGTGTGCGTGTGTGTGCGTGTGTGTGTCTCAGTGTGTGTGTGTGTCTCAGTGTGTGTGTGTGTGTGTGTGTGTGTGTGTGTGTGTCTCACTGTGTGTGTGTGTCTCAGTGTGCGTGTCTCACTGTGTGCGTGTGCGTGTCTCACTGTGTGCGTGTCTCACTGTGTGTGTGTGTGTCTCACTGTGTGTGTGTGTGTCTCACTGTGTGTGTGTGTGTCTCACTGTGTGTGTGTGTCTCAGTGTGCGTGTCTCACTGTGTGCGTGTGCGTGTCTCACTGTGTGCGTGTCTCACTGTGTGCGTGTGCTTGTCTCACTGTGTGCGTGTGCGTGTCTCACTGTGTGCGTGTCTCACTGTGTGTGTGTGTGTGTGTCTGTGTGTGTGTGTGTGTGTCTCAGTGTGCGTGTCTCACTGTGTGTCTCACTGTGTGCGTGTCTCACTGTGTGCGTGTGCTTGTCTCACTGTGTGCGTGTGCTTGTCTCACTGTGTGCGTGTGCGTGTCTCACTGTGTGTGTCTCACTGTGTGTGTCTCACTGTGTGTGTCTCAGTGTGTGTGTCTCAGTGTGTGTGCGTGTCTCACTGTGTGTGTGTGTGTCAATGGAAGTCAATACAATGTCAACACAAGGATAGCAAGACGTGCGTCTGTGTCACTGTGTGTCTCACTGTGCATGTCTCACTGTGTGTGCGTGTCTCACTGTGTGTGTCTCACTGTGTGTGTCTCACTGTGTGTGTCTCACTGTGTGTGCATGTCTCACTGTGTGTGTCTCTGTGTGTATTAGGCGTCAGATAAAGGGAAGGTGGTGTGTGCCAAGTTTGCTCCCCAGTCTGTGGATGAGGCGTCTCTGAGGAAACTCATCGAGCCGTTTGGAAAGATCGGAAAAATCCTCATGTTTCCATCTTTGGTGAGTCCCCTCCTTCATCACACACAGACACACACACACACAGTGAGAGAGACACAGTTAGGGACACACACACAGTGAAAGACACACACACAGTGAGAGACACACACACAGTGAGAGAGACACAGTGCCACACATACACACAGTGAGAGACACACATAGTGAGACATACAGTAAGAGACACACACAGAGACACACATAGTGAGAGACACACAGTGAGAGACACACACACAGTGAGAGACACACACACAGTGAGAGAGACACAGTGCCACACATACACACAGTGAGAGACACACATAGTGAGACATACAGTAAGAGACACACACAGAGACACACATAGTGAGAGACACACAGTGAGAGACACACAGTGAGAGACACACATAGTGAGACATACAGTAAGAGACACACACAGAGACACACATAGTGAGAGACACACAGTGAGAGACACACAGTAAGAGACACACACAGAGACACACATAGTGAGAGACACACAGTGAGAGACACACAGAGACACACATAGTGAGAGACACACAGTGAGAGACACACAGAGACACACACTGAGAGACACACATAGTGAGAGACACACAGTGAGAGACACACAGAGACACACACTGAGAGACACACATAGTGAGAGACACACAGTAAGAGACACACACAGAGACACACATAGTGAGAGACACACAGTGAGAGACACACAGAGACACACACTGAGAGACACACATAGTGAGAGACACACAGAGACACACAGACACACAGTGAGAGACACACAGTGAGAGACACACAGTGAGAGACACACAGAGACACACAGTGAGAGACACTCCTTGTCCCAGTTATAACGTCCACTGGGTTCGCTGCAGGCCTTTGTGGAGATGGGCTCCTGCGATCAGGCGAAGGACCTGGTGAAGTTCTACAGCAGTTCTGACCCGGCTGCCAGGAAGGCGAAGGTGGAGTTCAACATATCCAACGCCTTCAGCTTCCTGCAGGTAGGACACCTGAGAACACACACCTGGACTGACTGAACACACAGGTCGGCTCTGTCCAAACAGAACCGGTTCTTCCTTTCAGGAACTCCTCCTCGTTGACACTTGGGAAGGTTCTGACCCGGTGTGGAACAGAGGAGTTAAACAGATCCCAGCTGGAGATGTTGGAGAACGGAGTCAGAACTAAAGTTGAGAGATTAAGTAGAAAATAATCCACTTAGACGCTGATTTAATTGTTAATCAGTTTTTTTTCCCCAGGTCAAATAAAGGTCACTGGTGGAACCCACTGGTGGACTTTAGAGCGCGTGACCGTTTTCCATTAGTAGCCTATACCGTGATTTCAACGTCATAATTGCTCAACAAAGGACACATTGTTCAATAACCACATTTGTTTACAGCAAGCCAAATGTGTGTGTGTGTGTGTGTGTGTATATATATATATATATATATATATATATATATATATATATATATATATATATATATATATATATATATATATATATATATATATATATATATATATACACACACACACACCGTGTAAATGATATCAGCCATTGTGGTTCAAAACCACTGGTTCTGTGTTTGTTGTAGAGCTGGGGAAAATAAAGAAAACTACTTTAAATGACTGGTAGCACTAGAATAAAGGCTCAATTTAGTCCAATTTATTAATGAACCCTTTGTAACTTTATTAAAAGGGTGATAAACATCAGTAACATCAGGTTACCAAATTACAGAAGACCAATGAATGCACGTGCAAGCAATGCGACGTGGAATAAATAAGCTTATTTGTTCTACACGTATCAGAACCAATGTTCCACTGCGCTAGACTAGACGAGATTATCTATTAACCAAACTATCGTGGGTCAAAGATGCCGGGTGGCGCACTGCGAGGGTTTTCTTCTGATCTACACGGTCTTTCAAAGATGGGATGGCCTGTGAGGTCACATGGTCCACTGAAGGTTCTGTATCTCCTCAGAGCTCCCAGGTGGTGAGCTTCACTCCGGCGCCGACCGGCGACGACGGCCGGTCCGATCTGATCAGCATCGCCAAGCGCTTCGGCGAACCGCTCTACACACTGTTCCTGCCCTCTAAGGTGAGTCCAGAACCCGCGGTTCTGTTCAGCGGTTCTCAAGGTTTTTCCTGAATGGCCGGTGAGTCATGGTTCCTTTAGCCTGATGGCGTAGAACTGCCAGAGGCCTTTAGAAAGCCTGGAGAACTGATGATCCAGACAGAGACTGGTTCTATGGTGGTTCTGCAGAACGGCTCGGTACCGATGGATCTGTGCTGCTCTCTGGTTCAGGCGTTCGTGGAAATGAAGCTTTCTGCTGAAGCCCAGAAGCTGGTGGACTACTACTCTTCCAACGCCCTGAGGATCAACGGTGACACCATCCAGGTGTCCTTCTCCTCAGAGTACCGCACCCTCATGTGAGTAGAACCCGTTCCACAGCCGGTTCTGATACACCTTGCTCACTTTCAGTAACGCTGTTCCGCTCCACAGGCGGGTTCCATCGGCCCAGAAGTACGAAGAGGAGCCGGCCAAGACCAAGGAGTCCACCAGAACCCCGAGGGCCAGGTCCAGAGACCGTTCCAGGGCCGGGAAAAGGAGAAGAAGCAGTTCTAGAGACAGAAAGAAAGGAGAGACCGGAACCAGGTCCAGGTCCAGAGATAAATCCAGAACAAAATCCAGCCATGAAAAGAGGTCCAAATCCAGAGAACGGCACAGCACCAGGTCCCCAAGGCAGAACCGGTCCGAAGCGAAGCCCAAAGAACCGGAGAAGTTAGGTGAGGAACCAGGACCAGAACTTGACTGAAATAGGCAGCAGATCAGAATCGGCAAAGATTTTCTGTTTGTCATCGTTGCTCAGTGGTCCGCCTCCTGGTTATCGTAGCCGCGGGCAAAACATCCCATAATAGCAGAGGTTGGAGAACCAGAGCTGAACAGAACCAATCAGAACCTCTCTCCATCTGAATGAGAGGTTCTGACTGGTTGTCTTCTGCTGCTGCTGCTGCTCTACCTGGAGGTTCTCCCATCCAGGAGAACGTCTCAGTCGGTCCAGGAGAACGTCTCGTTCGTTCCAAGAGAACATCTCTGTCAGTTTCGGAGAACGTTTCGCTAGGTCGGTTCAAGAGAAGGTCTCGATTGGTCGGTCCAGTAGAACGTCTGTCAGTCCAGGAGAACGTCTCGGTCCGTCCGTCCGTCCAAGAGAATGTCTCGGGCGGGCGGTCCAGGAGAACGTCTCAGTAGGTCGGTCCAGGAGAACGTCTCAGTAGGTCGGTCCAGGAGAACGTCTCAGTAGGTCGGTCCAGGAGAACGTCTCAGTAGGTCGGTCCAGGAGAAGGTCTCAGTAGGTTGGTCCAGGAGAACGTATCAGTAGGTCGGTCCAGGAGAAGGTCTCAGTAGGTCGGTCCAGGAGAACGTCTCAGTAGGTTGGTCCAGGAGAAGGTCTCAGTAGGTCGGTCCAGGAGAACATCTCGGTCAGTTTCGGAGAACGTCTCGGTCAGTTTCGGAGAACGTCTCGGTAGGTCGGTCCAGGAGAACGTCTCGGTCAGTTTCGGAGAACATCTCGGTCGGTTCAGGAGAACGTCTCGGTTGGTGGGTACGTCCAAGAGAACGTCTCGGTCAGTTTCGGAGAACGTTTAGGTAGGTTGGTCCAAGAGAACGTCTCGGTCAGTCCAGGAGAACGTCTCAGCGTTTCTTTGTTCTGTTTGATCCATGAAGGTCCGTCTCTCCCTGCCTGCTCAGAGCCCGGATCTGCAGAGGAACCTCAGATGAACCAAGGTGTTTCCACCAACACAGAAGCAGCTGCTGAGGAGAAGGAGGAGCAGATGGGTGATGAAGATCAGTGAGTTCAGCTCATACTCCAAACAGAACCTGGTGGACCGTCAAACATCTCCTGACCGAAGGTCCTTGTGTCTTCAGGTCAACGGCGGACGACAGCGACATCGAGGGGATGGAGGTGATCGCTGAGGATGGAGAAAACGTGGAGGACCTGGAGAGCCAGGAGGAGAACGAAGAGAGAGGTGATCAACCAGAGGAGAAGCTGGAGACGCCTGAAGCAGGTAAGGCCTGGAACAGAGAAGCTCCGAAGATCTTCTCTAGAAGAAAAACTAAGTTCTGGAAAATTATCTTCCAGGTGAAGAGAAGCTGGAGGACCTTGAAGCAAAGGAGGAGAAACTTGAACTCAAGGAGGAGAAGGAGATAATTGAGGAGGAGAAGGAGATAATGGAGGAGGAGGAGATGATGGTGGAGGAGGAGGAGATGGAGAAGGAAAAGGAGGTGATGGAGGAGAAGGTCTCCACTGAGGAGGAGGAGAGGACTTCAGGGATGGATCAGGAGGAGGTAAAACATCTCCATGACAACGAGGTACCAGTGGGTCTAGATGTGGTTGGTCTGTTTGGACCTTCGATGGTTCTGTAGAACCAGCAGCTGATTCTAGCTTTGAACGTCCCATGACCTCTGACCTTCAGGCGAGCTTCTAGATGTTAGATCGTCTGGAGGTCAGAGGTCACCAGCTGTGCCCAGATCCACTGATTGGATCAGAACCTGCTGATACTGGTTGGTCGATCCGTTTCAACCGGTTCTGATGGGAACTTTAGCCAAGCTGGTTCTGGTTCCGTCTGAAAGCCAGAAGAACCTCACATGTTCTCTTTCTTCCTGAACAGGAAGCAGAATTCCCGGTGGACCTGGAGAGTTGCATCACTCTGGATGAAGTGAAGACTGATGATGAAGGTAAGCTCCAGAACCTCCAGGATAACCCGGTTCTGTTCAGGTTCTGTTCAGGTTGATGACTTTTCTCCTGCTCTGATCCAGATGAAGGTTCTCCTGCCGATGTACCCGCTGAGGTTCGTCTCAATGGTTCCATTCAGAAATTTGACCCAAACGGATCCTCACAGATTTACTAACCAGGCCTCTCTGTTTGCAGGAGGTTCCGATGGAGTCCAGCCGGGTTCTGTTCTTCAGAACTATGCCGCTGCAATACACGGACCTGGAGTTCATCACAGTGATGAGGAGCTTTGGGACGGTGGTCCGGTACCTCCTGATCCAGAACCGACAACAGGTCAGAACCAATGTTTGCCGTTTGCTCTGCTGACTCAGAAACAGCAGTGTTCTGTTTGTCGGTTGAGGCTGCTGTCCTTTAGGTGTTGTAGATATTTTATAGGTAGACTGGACAGATTACAAGACTCAAACTCTCCCCACACTCCCATAATGATGTGTGGCATTCAGTAATCCAACAGTATCTCCCTCAGTCCCTCCTACGCAGTCTTGATGTCTGGTACCACATCGAACGAGGTCAGAGGTCGTCCTGCTGACGTCTGTTTAAACACTGATGATTTCTACATGACATTTCCTAGAAACATTTACCAACATGTAACTTATTAATTCACATTCCCCTCTTTTCTTTCACTACAGTCCCTCCAGGATTTCGCAATCGCAACTATTGACGCAAATTCAGCCAATACTCGCGAATTCTGCGCGTCTTGCCATTTTATCCAATTATCGCAACTTTAACACACGTTTGACCAATTGCGATTCTCCTTCTCATCCTCTTATAGCTGACGTCATGACATATATTACATACACTTCCTGTTTCTTATGTGAGAGGAAGGAAGAATGAAACATGTCTGCCAAGGAACAAAGGCTACAGTTCCTCATTCTCTACATCAGGGGTGGGGAACCCTGGTCCTCGAGGGCCGCATTCCTCTAAGTTTTCCATGCAACCCTGCTTCAACACACCTGACTCAAATCAAATGGATCCGACAGCCAATGAAGTTCTGCACAATTACTAGTTAATTTGAATCAGGTGTCTTGAAGCAGGGAAAGATGGAAACCTTGCAGGATGAGGGCCAAGGTTCCCCACCCCTGATCTACATGAAGGTGGAGGTAAATTGTTTTGTTCCTCACGCGATCTTGTGCTCCAACACAAACCATTAGTTGTCAATTGACAAACATTTTTCTACCACAAAACGTCATTTTATTTTATCTATAACCTGCTCACTCTGGCTCCACCCCACCAAGGATTTAACCCCTCTTGTATCTCAATTGTGATAACATGCACAATGTTCACAGATTGATTTATCTATTTTTGTCCTACCGTCTCCGTCACTCTTTGGGGTTTCAGAGGCCAAACCAGGTTCAATTGGCCTCTCAAGACTCTTCAGCCTCCCTGGGATTCCAGTCTCTGGTAGAGATGAATTTAAATGCTAAACTGTTTGTTGAAACATTCACAGCACATTTGATAAGGAGACGCACACGTGACAGTCACTTCTGGCCCCACCTACACACAAGGAAGCAGTTTGTGGTCTGAGTCAATCATTTTATTTCTCTCAGATCCACATCATCCAATTTACTGAAGCTTCAGGAATGTGTGAATTTTCTGAATTTCTTTTCTTTCCTAACATCAGGAATTTAGGGGATGTTTACACGACAACGTTGCCGTTTTTGTTTGAATATGCGAATGAAAACGCACTGCGTTTACACGACAGGGCACGCGATGGAAAACAATGTAGTACATATGTCCGGCCTTTAGATGGCAGTGTTCCGAGGTTTCCCCCTCACAACCTGGAAAAGAAACATTTCATGATAACTAACAATGGCGGTCTCTGGGTGTACAACTGTGGTTGTAGAAGCCTTACAGAGACCAAATAACTTCAGAAGCTGCATCAGCAGTAACAGCATACCTGGATCCGCCATTGTTGTTGTTCTTCTGTAGAAAAGCGGAGAGCGCAAGTCCAACATGGCCGTAAGCGGCTGGCAGTGACGTCATCGTTTTCAAAAGTCGACCCGGTCCAACACCCCCACCCCCCGTTTTCCTGTTGTGTAAACGAGAGGCCGAATCAGAGAGAAAAACGTTGTCTTGTAAACGGCCCCTTAGACTTTGATAATTAAAGGTGAAAGATTTCCCACTGCAAGTCCACATCGGGCGCCATAACTGCTGTAGGACAAATATTGATTCTTAAACAAAGATGAGGCTGCAGTCCGTTAGGCGTTGTAGATATTTTATAGGTAGATTACAAGACAAACCATTCACCCAGAACTCTCCCCACACCCTCCTAATGATCCATGGCATACAGTAATCCTACAGTATCTCTCGCAGTCTTGATGTCTGGTCCCACAAGGAACGAGGTCAGAGGTCATCCTGCTGATATGTGCTGCTCTCTGATTATATCTACATGACATATTTCAGGGTAATGTGAATTAATGGGTTTGTTACATGTTGGTAAATGTTTCTGGGGAATATTTCCATCACAAACATTTGCTAGAACCGCTGTTGAAGTTACCAGCTCTGTTTCTGTGCTTCCAGGGTTTCGTGGAGATGTCCACCACTTCTGAAGCTCTAAAAGCTGCTGAAGAGTTGCGGTCCAAACCCGCCTACATCAACGGAACCAGACTGACTGGCACTTTGTCCGAGACGTTCTCCAGTCAGGACGGGTCAGAACCTGTTCTCCTCCATCCACTCAGCTTCTTCTCTGCTGGTACTGAGACTTCATCTGTTCACAGGTGGTCTGTTCCTGAGGAAGAGGACACGGGGAAGAGGAAGACGAGGTCCAAAAAGGCTTCAGAGAGGGAACGTTCCAGAACCAGTCCCGACCCGGATACTTGTGGGAAGCCTGCTGAGACGAGGACAAGATCTGGAAAAGCTCCAGAGAAAAGTTCTTCTGCTAAGACCTCCTGTAGGAAAACCAGATCCAGAAAGAACCTGGAGAAGGAAACATCTGAGGACAGAACAGATGGACGAGACGAGGAATCCTCACCAAGAAAGACCCGGACCAGAACCACCACTTCCAGAACCGCTCCAGAGAAAAGAAAAGGGCCTCCTGAGAACAACACTGTTCCTCTGAAAACCGTCAAGACTGAGGAAATACCAGAACCAGAACCCACCATGGAGACAGCAGAACCAGAACCCGCCCCGAAGACAGCAGAACCTGAACCCGCTCTGAAGACAGCAGAACCAGAACCCACCATGGAGACAGCAGAACCAGAACCCGCCCCGAAGACAGCAGAACCAGAACCCGCCCCGAAGACAGCAGAACCAGAACCCGCTCTGAAGACAGCAGCTCTGAAGACAGCAGAACCAGAGGCCATTAAAGAGGAAAATCAGGAGAGAAAGACCGAAGAGAACAAAGTGAACGATCCTGAGGGTCCAGAACCAGTAGAGCAGGTAAGATGTGTTCAACAGAACCAGTCGTACCCTGGAATGGGCCCATTATTCTGGTTCCGTTTGGATCCAGTTTTCCTTTTCTCTAGATCCTAAAATATAATTAGTTTCTGAAACATTTGGATCTTTCTGTCAATTTACTTGTTGAAAATGTTTAAAGTTTAACTCCCGATGTTCTGATGGTTCCGGTCAGAACCTCTGGACCGGCACTTCCTGATCTGGTTCTGCTTGAGACGCCACACTTAGCTCTTGTGTTTTAGTGTCGGATGATCTGGATCGGAGGAACCAAAACCGGCCAATCAGATGCCAACTAGTAACATGTTCTGCAGAGACCGTTTCAATAATCAACAGTAAAAAGAGAATAAAAATCAAGCTCCTCCCCTTCCTGCAGAGCTTAGAACCCTCCTCAGAACCAGAACCTGGTTTACACTGTAAAAAACAATCCGTTTTGTCCCTCAGTTTATCAGCAGCAGGAAATGATGGAACTAAATCCATAAAGGAAAAAAGTAGTTCCACTGATTATTAGAACCCAGTTCCTTCATGAAATGTTGGACCTCCAAACCACCTGGTCAGAGTTCATGAGCTTTAAAGTGTAGAACCGAGGGGTCAAAGGTCAGTGGAGCTGACTGGCTCTGCCCCCCTTCATCAATTACAGTATCTAACCCAGCTGTGTTTTCAGGAGGCAGCGCCAGCAGAGGGCGCCACTGAACCACAGAGACCTGCCAAACCGATGGGTAAGAATCCACAAACCTTTATTTACGCATGAAACGGAGCAGAACTCCGCCGCGGTGCGTTCACTGTCCCCTCCCTGTTTCAGGAGCAGAGTTCGTCCGTCCCGTCGTCGGGTATTTCTGTCACCTGTGTCAGCTGATCTTCATCGACGAAGACGAAGCCAAGCTGCAGCACTGCGCCACGCCGGACCACTACAGGAAGTACCAGGTCGCTATGGAAACCAGCGCTCCATTTAGCCGTGAGCGGTTCTGGTCGCAGCTTTCCAACTTCCCTTCTGCTTGTGTTTCAGGAGAAGACGGGCAACGATCCGTGGATGAGCTGAGTGAGGAGTAACGGATCAGAACCGACATGATTTTATGTTTTCTTTCATTGGATCAGAACCGCTCTGTGTTCTTACCGCTGTAAATATTTAAAAGTTTGAAATAAACCAACTTCCAAGTCTGAGGAATCAGTTTATTGTGTAAAATGTCCTGAACAGAAAATCCACATCCAGAACCGCTTTGTTCTGTCGGGTCGGTAGCGTCAACATCAAATCAAACGACACAAAGTATAAAAAGAAAGCAGGAACTCTTCTTATGCCGCCGTCTTCTTCAGCTTCTTCTTCTGTGCTTTGGCCTGTTCCTTCTCCAGATGTTTCTGGATCAACACAAGAGAAAGATGTTCACAGAACCATTACTGCCTGGTACCAGAGCCGACTTTAAAAACAGCCAGGAAGTAACTCCTTCAAAATAAGAGTTTAAAGTGTTGAAGCAGAACCTGCAAAGCTTCTGGTCAGGTTCTACTCTAAAAAGAGCAGATCAACTGGATCAATGAGTCCAATAGTGCAGCGCCCTCTTTAGGTTAAAAGTCTGAACTATATTTGAATTAGCCGTCACTATTAGCTAAGCAGTGGCAGGTGTTTATGCCCCGCCCACTCATGTGGGTGGAGTTAAGACTCTGGTAGGATGGTTGTGGGCGGAGCCAGGACTCACCTGCAGCTTGTCGTAGTGCTGCTGGCTGCTGCAGTGGCTATTCTTGGCCTTGTCCTCGTTGGAGTAGAACAGGAAGCAGAGGCGGCAGTAGTAACCCATCTTCACGTGCTCCACACCTGAACAACCAATCACACGTCAGGATTCTAACCATCTGCTCCTAACCACGGCAACAGCTGCCCTTCTCACCGATGGGGGTGTCGGGGTCATAGGGCGGTAGGGCCGCCACGCTGGGTTCGGCAGGGGGCGGGGCCTCTGTCTGGCCGTTTTGATTGGTCGATGTGTCCATCTCCTCCTCCTGCAGAACAAAGTGAAGATCAGTCGGTTCCTTTATCAGCCTTAAGGACCAAATGGACCCAAAGGTTCTGGACTCATTCTCAGCTCACCTTTAAAGTCTTTAGAACCAGTTTTAGAATCAAGGATCTAGTATGAAACCCTGAACGCTGCCAAATGTGAAGTCAAAGCGGAAGTGACAAAAACTGCAGTTCCCATGTTAAAAACTTCACAGCAGAAATAAACATGTTTACAGCCTGGTTCAAAAAAAACATTTTTGGTTTAATAGGTCAAGTTTGTCGTCATGACAACTCTGAAGGGGGAGATTTTTTTATAACTCATCCATTTAGAAATGATGAATAATAAGGGGCGTGTCCTTTTTATTGACAGGTCTCAGATTAGCCGTCACCGCTAGCGCTGCAAGCTAACAGCTTGTTTATCTAAACTTGACCATCAGATGCGTCCGCAACGATATTCATGTTCGGATGTTAATCGTTCTCTTATTGGACAAAGACGGCTTCCTGTGGTAATGATCGCACTAACAGACCAACCAAGAAGTCTCTGCTCTGTTTTTCTCTGTAAGTAAAATTATATTTCTGTTGTGTATTTAAGATAATTGGTCAAAAATGGGTTGAAATGATCACATTTCTTCTTTACTTTGCATATTGATTAATAAAACTTGTTTTAGTAAAAGTTATGGACCAACAAGGCTTCATGCTTTTGATAAAAATATAAAATCTTCCTAGGCAGAGAGGTAGCAGAGTCGCTCAACCGCGGTTTTCTGGCTAAAAGCGCCCGCTAACCTCAGTTAGCTTCAGTTAGCTCGTAGCTACATCAGCTCAGAGTTTGATGGGAATCAATCATCCGCCTCTTTGCCCTTTATTTGTATTTTCTGGGCGTAATGAGACGCGGCCAAGATGGCGGTGGTGGGAACCGCCCACTGGGTTTAGAGTTGAGCCAGATACTCGGCTGAAACGAGTATCCGGCACGGATAAAGCTCTTTTACCGAGTACGATTATCACACAAGTTAATATCTGTGCTCTGATTGAATAAAATTATTGGGTAGCTGACTGTGACTGCGTTCTGTGATGGGCTGTAGTCGCAGCGCGTCTTCGCTATTCACACAGATTTATTGTGTTGCTGTCCCGCTCTGCTCACTCACACAGAACACACTGAGAAGAGAACACTGTCAACAAATTTAGCGACATTTCTGACCACCATTAGCTACTTTCTGTGAAACTTTGTCGCTGATATTTCCTGCAGTTTAGAGACCCAGCTTGCTCCTTCCCGACGCTCAGAAAGGGAATGATCTGCGCATGTGTAAGCAGCATGATCAGACTACGTCCACTGACCAATCATAAACCTTTTTCGGTTCATTTCATCCACTCACGAACAAACTTGTTTTGTAATTAATGTTAATTCAAAAGTAAAAAATAAATCTGCATGTATATAAACCGATCATTCAACAGGAATTAAGGCAGAAGCTCGTCTGTATTACGCTGCATCTCACACCTGTGGTGCATTCAAGGAAAGTTCGAAATGTATGGTGAGTTCAAAAACGTAGGACATTTAAAACTTATGACAAAAAAAAAACCCACTGAAAATATCATAAGCAATTAACTTCTGTTTAATGGCGGTTGGCAAGAAACATTTGATGCATGCTAAATATGACCTACTTATTTTTAGTACTGAAAAAAAAACGGACACTTTCTTTCTGTATTTCAGAAACAAAAAGGAAGTAGCAGTATAAAACTATATTACAAATTAATTAGCTAAACACACACACTCTCCCTCTCTCTGCTGGTCATCGTGAGTTTTTTTTTTTTAACCATCAGCCGGTTCTAACCAGTTTTTTTTTTACTTCATGCACTGAGTGACACTTTCTTGGTGTATTTTATAAAAAATAAAATAAAGGTAGTTGTGGTATAAATAATATTACAAATTAAGCACCAGACCTGGTGTGGAAATAAAAATAAACAAAAATATATTTAACAGTGATCAGAAAAAAATTATAAGTTAAAAAAGGAAAGTTAAGATTAACTCTTGTTCACTACATTTTACTTCACAATTGCAACCGCATGTGTTGTATTCATTGTTGCAAAACTTGTTCTGTTTATAGTTTGTCGTGATCAAACCATCGATCCGAAGCTCAATGCTGATGCTGTCATGTAAATAGTTTTCTAATCAGCAATAAATCTAACAATTTCTGATCGACCCATATCAATTGCATGTTTAAAATAACATACCAGTTAAAGCCCCGCCCATTTCAAGACAACCCAACCCACTTCCGGGTTAGGCCCCGCCCAGTCAGAGTACAGCTACAGCTGTACTCTCTCATCCCTAGTTTAAATTCGGCTCTTCAGAAACCTACGACTGATGTCACGGAGGCTCCGCCCATTTATATACAGTCTATGGTTAGAGGCAGACAGAACCAGGGTTGTTTGGACTCACCTCTTGTTTCGCCTCAAGATCTTCTGGAAGCTTCTCAGCAGAGTCCTCCATCTTCACTTCTTCAGTGATGTCACAGCTGTCCCCCAGCGCCTCCTCTTCCTCCTCCTCCTCCTCTTCTTCTGTCTCCCCAGCTTTCACCTCCTTCTCCTCCTCTTCCTCGTCCTCTTCCTCCTCCTCTTCCTGCTTCTGTCTCTTTGCAGGCGGTTCTTCAGCGTTCTTGCTGGACCTCTCCGGAGAACGGCTCTTCTCTCTCTTGGATGGACCGGGGTACTGATGCCTGGACAAACAGAAGCCAGGGTGACTCTCTGGGTGACCCCGGGTGACCCCAAGACAACCGATCTATCGGCCGCTCAGACTCACCCGTGTTTGAGCTGCTTGTACTTCCGACACACGTAGACGGTCAGACGCTTCCCATTGAACTTCAGCTGTTTCCCCTTGCAGGCTGCAGCCATCTTCTCTGCAGCTTCAGCTTTCTCCATCTCAATGAAGCACTGCGGACACACAAACAGCCGGTCAGTCGGTCCGCTGTGCGGTGCGGTCCAGAACCGTGGACCTCCGTCCAGAACCCGTACCTCTCTCTTGAGGCGGTGCAGGAAGTACTTCCGGATCTTCCCGTACGGCTCTGCCAGCTTCAGGATTTCCTCGTCAGAGAATCTGATGTTGGGAATCTGACCGATGTAGACGACCCTGCTGGTTCCACACTGGACACAGAGACACCATCATCATCATCAGAACCTCAGCAGGTCCATTACATTACAGCAATAGTTCTCCACTGATGTTACAGGGGTAGTACAGCTGCTCCTGGTGAGGCAGATTCTTCACCAGATGCAACCTGAAGAACATCTCGTTTCAGACGACTGGGCTATCAGAACCAGAGCTGGAGAAGCTCCTAAATAATTCTAGGAATTCTGATGGGTCAAACAAGGATGCTTCATAAAAATGAAAACTAGAACGTGGAAGAACCCTGACTCAACACAGATTTCAGTGGAATCAGGTTCTAAAGAACGAAACGTGACTTTAATGAGCGTTTCTGAAGAAGAGATGGGGGCACCACAGAAGAAGAGATGGGGGCACCACAGAAGAAGAGATGGAGGCACCACAGAAGAAGAGATGGAGAAACCACAGAAGAAGAAATGGAGGCACCACAGAAGAAGACATGGAGAAACCACAGAAGAAGAGATGGAGGCACCGTAGAAGAAGAGGAGAAACCATAAAAGAGATTGAAGGCACCACAGAAGAAGAGACGGAGAAACCATAGAAGAAGAGATGGAGGCACCACAGAAGAAGAGACGGAGGCACCATAGAAGAAGAGACGGAGGCACCATAGAAGAGATGAAGAAACCACCATAGAAGAGATGGAGAAACAATAAAAGAAGAGATGGAGAAACCATAGAAGAAGAGATTGAGGCACCACAGAAGAAGAGATTGAGGCACCACAGAAGAAGGGATTGAAGGCACCACAGAAGAAGAGATGGAGGCACCATAGAAGAAGAGGAGAAACCACAAAAAAGATTGAAGGCACCACAGAAGAAGAGATGGAGAAACCATAGAAGAAGACACGGAGGCACCATAGAAGAAGAAACGGAGAAACCATAGAAGAGATGAAGAAACAATAAAAGAAGAGATGGAGGCACCACAGAAGAAGAGATGGAGAAAACATAGAAGAGATTGAGGCACCACAGAAGAAGAGATGGAGAAAACACAGAAGAAGAGATGGAGGCACCACAGAAGAAGAGATGGAGGCACCACAGAAGAAGAGATGAAGGCACCACAGAAGAAGAGATGGAGGCACCATAGAAGAAGAGGAGAAACCATAAAAGAGATTGAGGCACCACAGAAGAAGAGATTGAAGGCACCACAAAAGAGATGGAGAAACCAGAGAAGAAGAGATGGAGACTCCACAGAAGAAGAGATGGAGGCACCACAGAAGAAGAGATGGAGAAACCAGAGAAGAAGAGATGGAGAAACCATGAAAAGAAGAGATGGAGAAACCATAGAAGAAGAGATGGAGAAACCACAGAAGAAGAGATGGAGAAACCATAGAAGAAGAGATGGAGACTTCACAGAAGAAGAGATGGAGGCACCACAGAAGAAGAGATGGAGACTCCACAGAAGAAGAGATGGAGAAACCACAGAAGAAGAGATGGAGAAACCATAGAAGAAGAGATGGAGTACTCACCTGGATGGTGGGGTAGCTCAGAGAGTGAGTGATCCTCACCGGACGGCCGCTTACCGTCGCCATCACGTTGCCGTTGTAAAACTTCGCCATGGCGACAGCTTCTGACTCCTTCTCAAACTGGATGTAGGCCTGAGGAAGAGGAAGCCGGATCAGAACCAGAATGTGTTCTAACCCCAGCAGACCTCCAGGTGATCAGAGATGTTCTCAGGTTCTGTTCTCAGGTTCTGTTCCAGGAACGTCTCGATTGAGCCTAATTTCTAATAACTGGTAAAAACTTCCCCGTCGACCCGTTTCTGACGTCTCCCTCTGGAACAGAACCAGAACCCGCTCCACGGGTGCGGTTACCTCCGGTCTCAGGTCCAGAACCAGGTGTTTGACCACCTTTCCAAAAGGTTTGGCGAGCGCCAGAATCTCGTTACGAAAGTTGTACCCTCGCCTGAAGCCCAGGATGTTGACGACCCTCATGCCCTGCAGGGAGACACGGCAGAACCTTCACAGCAGAACCTTCACAGCAGAACCAGCATGTGGTATCAGAGGAGAAGGGGGCGCTGTGGGAGGACTCGACATACCCCTTTCCTTGTGTTGTCTGCAGAAAAGAAGAAACAGAAGAAGAAAGTTCAGCCTCAGCTACGATCTGATTGGTTGCTGAAACTCCTCGAGACACTGATCACAAACCGATGCCGTCGGCGTCTTCGCCGGCGTCGCCTTCGTCTTCCTCCAGCTCGTCCAGAGTCACAAAGTCCTCCATGTTCTCCAGGAAGCAGGGATCGGACTGAAACCACATGGACTTGGATCAGAACCAGGAACCAAGGAAGGCAGAACCCAGACCTCATTAGAACCGTCGCCTCACCTCCTCTTCAGGCTCGTCTCCTTCGGCCGCCTCGTGGCTCTCCGCTGCTTCAGCGCTCTCTTCTTCTTTGGTTTCTGGCTCCTCTGAGGGACCTTCAGGGTCAGCCTTTCCCTCTGTCTCCGCCTCCTCCTTAGCCCCGCCCTCTGCGGAGTCATCATCACCAGAATCCTGTCGCTCAGAATAAACGTCAACGTGTTAACGAGAGAGCCAGCTTGTGGTGAGACCTGATCATGACCTGCTTCACCTTTAACCTCTAGAGCTGCAGGATGGTAGAACATGACGCGGCGTTAACGGCGCCACTAATCAGCGTCCTCCTCTATCATGTTAAAGCTAGTGATGGTGTTCGTCTGGGTATGAAGGACAGGTGGAGGGAAGCTGAACATCACATGTTCCATTATGTCACACGCTGCTCCATAATGTTCTGCCTCTTATTAAACCAGTTATAACAGCTTTATGGTCTGTATAAACATGAAGCTCTTCCTCACATAAAGCGATCTCAGCCCCTTTGTTTACAGAACTCTGTCACTTTTATGCAAATTAGTGGTTTCAGACCACGCCCACCCACCTTGTTACTAGGCTGTAGGTTTGACACATGGGGTGTTTCTCAATGCCAAGGAACCTCACCTTGACGCCTTGGTCCCGCCCCGGTTGCCTAGGAGATACGTCATCAGGGACCGCCAAGGCGTGTTCATGTGCTACGAGGCGTCTGCCGTTTAGCTAACTGACCAAGGATACATTGGAGGTGCCTTGATGGGTCAAAGATTTCCCAGAATACAGCGCGGTATTTTTGAAAAGATGGCGGATCAGGAGCCGGCAGCAGCTACTTCTGGGGCAAATTTCCAATTTAAATGTAGGTCAAGTAATTGTAGCTATTGGAAAATGTTTAGATCCAAAGCAGTTATCTGCCTAGGGGTTAGGGTTAGCTGCGCTACGTAGTAGCATAGTAGCGCTACTACGATGGGGGGGACGTAAACAGAGCGCGTAAGCAAAAGGCGGGCCCTGGACAGCCGCGGTCACATGACCCAGGTCTGGTACATTTAACCGTTTTCTTTGACCAAGGAAGGACAGTAAGTAAGCAAGGCGTCTTGACATGAGGGGCGGGGTCTAAAATGAGGGGCGGTAATATTCCCATTGTGCTCCCTTTGTTTTTATTTCTGACAGAAATAAATGTGCAAAAACACAGATGAATGTTTTTATTGACGTCTTGAGTGTTTATGGGGGCAAAACAACTGGTTTACATAATACGTCCCATTAAGAATCCCTTACCACCTCCCTCCCTCCCGCCCTTCCTCACCTCCTCCTGGTGTCTCTCCTCCTCTTCCTCCTCCCTCCCAGACTCTGCTCTCTCCGGCTCGTCTTCATCTGTGTCTTCTCTTGATCTCTCCTCTTTCTCTCCTCCTTTCTTCTCTCCAGATTCCTCCTCTTTTTCCTCCCCCTCTCCTGCAGATTTCCCCTTCTTCTCCTTGTCGTCCTTCTTCTTCTCCTCTCTGCTCCTGGAGGAAGACTCCCTGGAGGTCCTGGAGGTGTCCGACCTGGTGCTCCTGCGGCTCGTAGCGTCTTTCTCCTCCTGCCTGTGGCTCACGCTGAAAAACAAGAGGCAACCTGAGGATTTCCTGACTCTGCAGACCCAGCAGCGCCCCCTTCAGGACCGTTTTACTCACTTGAGGGTTTTGTATTTGGTGCAGATGTTGAGGCGGATCAGCCTTCCTTTGATGATGAGGGGGTTCATGCTGTAATACTTGACCAGCATCTCGGCGTCCTTCACGGTTCCCAGCTGGACAAACGCCTGGAACCAACAGACTCCGTCAGCTTCCCACCACATTAACATGCAACTCCTTATAAAAGGTGTAAATACATATGATCCAGTGGTTTTATCAAACCAGCAGTGAATTCACTTTTTTACTAAGAAAGACAGCTGTTGAGTTTATGGAATAATAAAAGTTAAATAAGTTCTGCTAATAAAACATGTATAAATCCTTTCAAAGTACATTAGACACTCCAGTGTACGAGTTGTCCTTGAATGCACCATGGAAGCAGCTGGATTTGGACTTTAGTCCTGGTTCTGCTGATGACATGAGGTTTCTTCTGGTTCTGGTTAGGTTCTGATTCTAAAGTTTCTCCTTCAGTCCCACAGGAATAGCCTGGACACCGGGGCGTACTTTCCTCGTGGACACACCTACAGTTACACCTTCCTAATAAACACCACCCTCATTATTAAATCATTAATAATGAAGAAACGTGGACAGAGTTAAGAACAACCTCTCTGACCTCTGAAATTATTATCACTGCCTTGATCCTCAGTTATGACTATGGTGGTCAGGTGGTACAGCTTGTCCTGTGACTGGTGGGTTGCCTGTACGAACCCCCGCTTTGTCGGTCTCGGTCGTTGTGTCCTTGGGCAAGACACTTTCCCCGCCTTGCCTGGTGGTGGTCAGAGGGGGGCGCCAGTGTTTGGCAGCCTCTAGAGGACCAACTAGGATCCAAAGGACCAACCGGGATCTAGAGGACCAACCGGGATCTAGAGGACCAACCGGGATCTAGAGGACCCAGAAGGATCTAGAGGACCCAGAAGGATCTGGAGGACCCACCAGGATCTAGAGGACCCACCAGGATCTAGAGGACCCACCAGGATCTAGAGGACCCACCAGGATCTGGAGGACCCACCAGGATCTAGAGGACCCACCAGGATCTGGAGGACCCACCAGGATCTGGAGGACCCACCAGGATCTGGAGGACCCACTAAGATCTGGAGGACCCACTAAGATCTGGAGGACCCACTAGGATCTGGAGGACCCACCAGGATCTAGAGGACCCACCAGGATCTAGAGGACCCACCAGGATCTGGAGGACCCACTAAGATCTGGAGGACCCACTAAGATCTGGAGGACCCACTAGGATCTGGAGGACCCACCAGGATCTAGAGGACCCACCAGGATCTAGAGGACCCACTAGGATCTAGAGGACCCACTAGGATCTGGAGGACCCACTAGGATCTAGAGGACCCACTAGGATCTAGAGGACCCACTAGGATCTAGAGGACCCACCAGGATCTAGAGGACCCACCAGGATCTAGAGGACCCACTAAGATCTGGAGGACCCACCAGGATCTGGAGGACCCACCAGGATCTAGAGGACCCACCAGGATCTGGAGGACCCACTAAGATCTGGAGGACCCACTAAGATCTGGAGGACCCACTAGGATCTGGAGGACCCACCAGGATCTAGAGGACCCACCAGGATCTAGAGGACCCACTAGGATCTAGAGGACCCACTAGGATCTGGAGGACCCACTAGGATCTAGAGGACCCACTAGGATCTAGAGGACCCACTAGGATCTAGAGGACCCACCAGGATCTAGAGGACCCACCAGGATCTAGAGGACCCACCAGGATCTAGAGGACCACCTATCTTTCATCAGTGGAGTGTTCATCATGTCTTCATGTGAACTTGGCCCTAACCTATCTAACCACTGCAGCCTGGTTAGGGGACACAAAGCTACTGATGACTTATATTTTAGATGATTTCATGTTGTTCTCCATCACCTTCTGCTTGTTTCTCCAGTCACAGTAAGAAGAAGCAAGCAGTCTGAGGTGGTTCTGCTTTGGTTTTACCTGGTCAGTCAGGAATAGGTGCTTATCCACGGTACCGAAGCGTCTTGAGATGGTCAGCAGCTCCTTCTTCTGCTCGTCGTCTTTGGGCAGGTTGGCGAAGAACACCACCTTGCTGCCCTGTCCTACCATTTCCCTGACGGGCCTCTCCGTCGGCATATCCATGGACCGGTTAGATTTCTGGAAACAGAAGACGCGTTAGCCGGGTTCCTCTATTACCTCACGTCCACCTGAAGGCGGGTCCGTTACCTCGATGACCATCAGCCTCTGGGATAGGTAGAAGTTGATAGGTTTTCCATACAGCTTGGTGGGACGGTACTTGTAGTAGTTGACCATGTTCAGAGCCGCTTCATGACTGTCCATCTCCAGGAAGGCCTGAAGACCAAGCAGAGAGTCACTGATCCTCCTCACTGAACTTTGGACCAGAACTGGACCAGAACCAGTCAGCCTGTCGGCCTACCTTGTTGGTGAGGATGAGGTGCTCTCTGAGGCGGCCGAAGGCCTCGGTGAAGGCGAACAGAGTCTTGTTACTCAGAGGCTTCCTGTCGTACTTCACCACCACCACCCTGCTCCGGAGCTGGGGACGACAACCATTAGAACCATCGTGAGCAGGAACACCTGAACTGAGACTGGTCATGAGCAGAAAGTCCGACTCACCTGGTTCTGTCCCATCGGGTGTTCTGAGCGGCTACGTCCTCCTGCAGACAAACAGAAGCTTAGGTTAGAAAACGACCTGCAGAAGTGACCATGGAGGCTGGAGAGCTTTCGGCGTCTCACCCCAGCTGGAGGACATCCCTCCTACCGGTCCGGAGGACATGGGGGGCGGTCCCAGCAGGCCCGCAGAAAGGTTGGGGGTTTCCCTGAGACCCAACAACAGCTGGATGTTAGTGACCCTAGGAACAGCTCTGGAACTAAAGCTCTGAATTCATTTGGACTCAGATCCGGACCAGCTAACAGGTTCTCCAGAACATTGATCAGAGGAGGGACCTACCTTCTGCCAGGCTCCCAGTCTGGATACCTGAAACAACAGAACATCTATGAAGGTTCTGCAGAACCTGAGAGGATAAAATCACAGCTTCATCTCTGAACCACATCAATGCTGAATGTTACTGTGATGAAAATGTAAACAATGTACAAGAAATGGTTCCTATCCGGTGAATCATGAGCAGAAGCCAGGAACATCCTGATCCAGGTCTGTAAAGCTAGGTGACACAATTGTATCCATCTCGTCTTCATCATGTCCTCATCTCATCTTCACCTCTCATCCATCTAGTCTTCAACTTGTCCTTATCTTCATCTTCTGTCTGCTCGTCTTCATCTCGTCTTCATCTCGTCTTCATCTCGTCTTCATCTCGTCTTCAACTCGTCTTCAACTTGTCTGCTCGTAATCTTGTATCCGTCTCGTCTCCATCTCGCGTCTGTCTCGTCTTCGTTACGTATCTGTCTCGTACTCGTCTCGTCTTCGTCTTGTATCCGTCTCGTCTTGTATCCGTCTCGCCTTCGTCTTGTATCCGTCTCGTCTTCGTCTTGAATCCGTCTCGTCTTCGTCTTGTATCCGTCTCGTCTTCGTCTTGATTCCGTCTCGTCTTGAATCCGTCTCGTCTTCGTCTCGAATCCGTCTCGTCTTCGTCTCGAATCCGTCTCGTCTTCGTCTCGAATCCGTCTCGTCTTCGTCTCGAATCCGTCTCGAATCCGTCTCGTCTTCGTCTCGAATCCGTCTCGAATCCGTCTCGTCTTCGTCTCCGTCTCGTATCCGTCTCGAATCCGTCTTCGTCTCGAATCCGTCTTCGTCTCGAATCCGTCTTCGTCTCGAATCCGTCTCGTCTTCGTCTCGAATCCGTCTCGTCTTCGTCTTGAATCCGTCTTGTCTACATCTCATCTTCGTCTCGTCTTGTATCCGTCTCGTCTTCGTCTTGTATCCATCTCGCCTTCAACTTCTGTCTGCTCGTATTCATCTTGTATCCGTCTCGTCTCCATCTCGCATCTGTCTCATAGTCGTCTTCGTCTCGTACTCGTCTTCATCTTGTATCCATCTTGTCTACATCTCATCTTCGTCTCGTCTTGTATCCGTCTCGTCTTCGTCTCGAATCCGTCTCGTCTTCGTCTCGTATCCGTCTTCGTCTCGTATCCGTCTCGTCTTCGTCTCGTATCCGTCTCGTCTTCGTCTCGTATCCGTCTCGTCTCGGTCTTCGTCTCGAATCCGTCTTCGTCTCGAATCCGTCTTCGTCTCGAATCCGTCTTCGTCTCGAATCCGTCTCGTCTTCGTCTCGAATCCGTCTCGTCTTCGTCTCGAATCCGTCTCGTCTTCGTCTCGAATCCGTCTCGTCTTCGTCTCGAATCCGTCTCGTCTTCGTCTCGTATCCGTCTCGTCTTCGTCTCGTATCCGTCTCGTCTTCGTCTCGTATCCGTCTCGTCTTGTATCCGTCTTCGTCTCATCTTCGTCTCGTATCCGTCTCGTCTTCGTCTCGAATCCGTCTTCGTCTCGAATCCGTCTTCGTCTCGAATCCGTCTTCGTCTCGAATCCGTCTTCGTCTCGAATCCGTCTTCGTCTTCGTCTCGAATCCGTCTCGTCTTCGTCTCGAATCCGTCTCGTCTTCGTCTCGAATCCGTCTCGTCTTCGTCTCGTATCCGTCTCGTCTTCGTCTCGTATCCGTCTCGTCTTGTATCCGTCTTCGTCTCATCTTCGTCTCGTATCCGTCTCGTCTTGTATCCGTCTTCGTCTCATCTTCGTCTCGTATCCGTCTCGTCTTCGTCTCGAATCCGTCTTCGTCTCGAATCCGTCTTCGTCTCGAATCCGTCTTCGTCTCGAATCCGTCTTCGTCTCGAATCCGTCTTCGTCTCGAATCCGTCTTCGTCTCGAATCCGTCTTCGTCTCGAATCCGTCTTCGTCTTCGTCTCGAATCCGTCTCGTCTTCGTCTTGAATCCGTCTCGTATTCATCTTGTATCCGTCTCGTCTCCATCTCGCATCTGTCTCATAGTCGTCTTCGTCTCGTCTTCATCTTGTATCCTTCTCGTATCCGTCTTGTATCCGTCTTGTCTACATCTCATCTTCGTCTCGTCTTGTATCCGTCTCGTCTCGAATCCGTCTCGTCCTCGTCTCGTATCCGTCTCGTCCTCGTCTCGTATCCGTCTCGTCCTCGTCTCGTATCCGTCATCCGTCTCGTCTTCGTCTCGTATCCGTCTCGTATCCGTCTCGACTCCGTCTCGTCTTCGTCTCGTATCCGTCTCGTATCTGTCTCGTCTTCGTCTCGTCTCCGTCTCGTCTCCGTCTCGTCTACGTCTCGACTCCATCTCGTCTACGTCTCGACTCCATCTCGTCTACGTCTCGACTCCATCTCGTCTACGTCTCGACTCCATCTCGTCTACGTCTCGACTTCATCTCGTATCCGTCTCGTCTTCATCTCGAATCCGTCTCGTCTTCATCTCGTATCCGTCTCGACTTCCATCTCGTATCCGTCTCGTCTACATCTCGTACTCGTCTCGTCTCCATCTTAAATCCATCTCATCTTCACCTCGGTCATTAATATCCGACCACATTCCCAAATAGTTCTCCCCCCCCTGCCCCCAACCTGAGATGGGGAAACCAAGCGTTGTCCCTAATGGGGACATGTGCTGCAGGTAGAATGAAGCGT
The DNA here is from genome assembly GCA_963556495.2 of Valencia hispanica. Taxonomy (NCBI): domain Eukaryota; kingdom Metazoa; phylum Chordata; class Actinopteri; order Cyprinodontiformes; family Valenciidae; genus Valencia; species Valencia hispanica. Next base: position 61,468,936 of record OY747702.1, on the reverse strand, counting down.
GGCTCTCTAAATGGATCGGGTCAGAACCGCACCAGAACCCTCCTCTTCCTCAGCCAGGACGGGAGGTCTTCCTTCATCTTGATGATGTTGCTCTCTACTGCTCTCCTTCTGCAGTTAGTCACCTTTGACCTCAGGTGGCCTGGTCATGACCCCCAACAGATGGAAGCTTCTACACTTTATTACATCTCATAATATTATACATTAATACAGTATATCCATGGTATCGTTGCAGACCCCCTATTAACACATTCTGGGTTTAGTTCTGGTTCCGACTCACATTTCCAGAAGACGCCGTCGTTTCTCAGCATGCTGCAGGCCGTTAGTGTGATGGTTCCACTCCTGCCGGGGGAGAGAGTTAATAACACCAGAACTGGATTTAGAACAACAGAAACAATCAGTTCAGAACCTCTGAACTGAACCGGTTCTCTAAAGCCTCATGTGAAGAACCAAGAACAGGAGGATGAGTCTGATGGAGGTCACTGGGGCTCTGATTTAGCTGCTCATTCACTGAAAATTGGTTCCATGTTGATAAAAAAAAAGCCCAATCAAATGGTTCTGAGATCATGTGGTGGGAAAAGCCAATCAAGGTTCTGTCTGTTCGGATCTCAGCAGAACAAGAGGCTGAGATGAAGCTGTAGCATTAACTGAAGAACCTGGAGCAACCAGATCTAACTGGACCTGCTGCAGCGCCTCCCTCAGGTGTGGAGGGAAGGAGACCAAGAAAGTGGAATGAAAAGTTCTACCAAGCAGACTGGAGCTCCAGTCCCTGGAGACATGGGGGTGAAACCCCGTCTGATTGGCTGACACGAGCTCAAACATTAACAGAAAAGAAGAAGCAGGCTGGACGTACTCACCATGGAGGAATGAACGTCAAAGTCACAAAGAGAGCACACGTGAGGGAACATGGGGGGGGTGACTCCCAGGAAGTCCTGGATCTTCCCGCTCGAAGGCGTCCCCATCCTCCTCTGCGTGAACATGGGGTCAGGAGACGGCCCCATGCCGTAGCCGGAGTCGTAGCCGAAGCCCCGGGCTGGGCCCTGACCCAGAGACGGGTCCCAGCTATCCCGTCCTCCTCGAAAAGCTCCTTCTGAGGCGGAGGACGCGCCCCCCCGCTCTCCTCCGGCCCCCTTACGGCTCTTCAGTTGCATCAGGATGCGGGGCAGCGTCTCCATACTGATGTCTTCATCAGGGATCTCAGCCAGAGCGTCCAGGTCAGAGGGCGACAGCCCCAAACTGGAGAACAGCTTCATGTGGCGGCCAAGAGGACCGCCGCCGGACCGGGACATCTGGCCGTCGCCGTCCGGACCCTCCATCCCGCCCATCCCAACGCCCGAGGCCCCGCCCCCCATCAGGCGGCCGGGAGCCTGCTCGTTCATGTTAAAGTTCAGCCCCCGACCCCCGGAGAACGTTTTCTGAGCTCCGTCCGACTGAGCCTGCTGAGCCATGGCTTCACCGGCTGGAGGCAAGACAGGCAGGCAGGCAGCAAAGATCTATGAAAGGTTCCTCTTCTCCTCGGAAGAAGCTGTGAGTTCTGCTGAGACACAACCAAGCACAGACAAGCTTCAAACAAAGAGTCCAGAGACAAGATGGAAGCTGGTGGAGCCACCTGGTGGAGCAGAGAGATGGAGGCTCCGTCAGTGGAGGAGAAGATTCAGAGGCAAGGCAGCGTTACAGACCTCTACATAGAAACAGAGCACTCTGAAGGATGGAGAACAGCTGCTCATCTTCAGTCACAACACAGAAACCATCTGCAAACGTGATAAACATCTAGAAAACTCAACATTTCTGCTTCACACAGGCAGAAGAGACTCAGAATAAACGGCTCAGTTTCTAAACGTCTAAAGAGGCAGATTTGCACGTCATCCAGTCTACAACACAATCAAATCTTTTTTATGTTAAAGCCAAACATGAAACTCGGTTTTATTAACAGAAAGGGAGCCACTGTTAATAAATGCATTAACTGTTTGTTACTGCAGAGAGCCCAAAGGGGGGAATGTTGTGGTAGAAACGCCCCTCATGTTCTTAAACACCATCTCTTCATATCATCGTCTGGCTCCTACAAGTCTGTCTTCTTTATCCAGGGGGAAATGACCTGTCAGCTTTTTGGCAAAAACATCCGGCTGATCAATGGATTCTCCATCTTGGACGGTCCGAGCAGGAAAACGTCTGTTTCCTCCGTCAGGAGAAAGTATAAAAGTTTCTGATAATTAGACTAAAGGAGAGTAAAAAGAAGGAAGTCCAGAGGTATGAATGATCAACAAACTGACCGGCTTCAGGCTGACTTTCAGATTAACACTGTTTATTTATCTATTTGAATTCTGTTTATAGAAACTGAGAGCTGAACTCAGAGGCAGTTCAACAAAGCTGGGCTTAGACTACCTAAACCTGCCTTAGACTAAACTGGGCTTAGAGCACATAAACCTGGTTTAGACTAAACTGGACTCAGAGTACATAAACCTGGTTTAGACAAAGCTGGCTCAACTAAACCTGGCTTAGACTAAACTGGGCTTAGAGCACATAAACATGGTTTAGACAAAGCTGGCTCAACTAAACCTGGTTTAGACTAAACTGGGTTTAGAATACCTAAACCTGGTTTAGACTAAACTGGTTTTAGAGTACCTAAACCTGGTTTAGACTAAACTGGTTTTAGAGTACCTAAACCTGGTTTAGACTAAACTGGACTCAGAGTACATAAACCTGGTTTAGACAAAGCTGGCTCAACTAAACCTGGCTTAGACTAAACTGGGCTTAGAGCACATAAACATGGTTTAGACAAAGCTGGCTCAACTAAACCTGGTTTAGACTAAGCTGGCTCAACTAAAGCTGGTTTAGACTAAGCTGGCTCAACTAAAGCTGGTTTAAACTAAACTGGGCTTAGAGTACCTAAACCTAGCTTAGACTAAGCTGGCTCAACTAAAGCTGGTTTAGACTAAGCTGGCTCAACTAAAGCTGGTTTAAACTAAACTGGGCTTAGAGTACCTAAACCTAGCTTAGACTAAGCTGGCTCAACTAAAGCTGGTTTAAACTAAACTGGGCTTAGACTACCTAAACCTGCCTTAGGCTAAACTGGACTAAGAGCAAATAAACATGGTTTAGACAAAGCTGGCTCAACTAAACCTGGTTTAGACTAAGCTGGCTCAACTAAACCTGGTTTAGACTAAGCTGGGCTTATAGCACATAAACCTGGTTTAGACAAAGCTGGCTCAACTAAACCTGGTTTAGACTAAACTGGGTTTAGAATCCCTAAACCTGGTTTAGACTAAACTGGGTTTAGAGTACCTAAACCTGGTTTAGACTAAACTGGGTTTAGAGTACCTAAACCTGGTTTAGACTAAACTGGGTTTAGAGTACCTAAACCTGGTTTAGACTAAACTGGGTTTAGAGTACCTAAACCTGGCTTACAGTGAACTGGCTCAACTAAACCAGAGGGCTGTTCCACAACAGATGCTAGTGGACAAACCTGCGCCTTAGCAGGCTAGCTTACTGAGCTTTATTTTAGCTTGATGAACATGATTGGACAAGCCATGTGATGTCACATTGTGTGGTAGATACCCCCCCACCACCACTAATATAAAGCTATTAAAGCGGTTGGAGCTGCAGTTTCATGGCTAAATTATGCAATGCATTGTGGGGGTTTGTGTTTTAAAATGTAGTTCTAATTAGATTATATTTTTAACCATTTTGAAGAATATTACTGTATTTAATCTTTCCTTCCTGCCAAAAACTTTTTGTTCCACCCATGTCAGTCCTGACACCAAGCATCATTAATACTTATATAATAATAATAATAATAATAATAATAATAATAATAAACGGAGATTATAAAACAATTAAACAAAAAGCTCTAGGACAATCAATGCTAACACATATCTGGGGGCATAAATGATGTTTCTGAGTGTAAACAAAGGTCGCACATGTGATGACGGAGGATTTTTGTCGCAGAAAACGACGTAGCAAAACCTAAGACTCCGCTTAGTTCTGTCCACAAACAAACGCTTAAAACGGAGAAAACGCAAATCTTCACTTTGGCCGGAGTATTTAGAAAGAATCGTTTTTGGTTCCGTAAATCTGCGTTTCCGTGTGGATGACGGACCGAACCGTGAATTGGTCAGAATCCTCTCTGCCTTTGGAAACATTCCCAGACGCGAGTTTAATTCCTGCTGCTCCAGTCAGGATCAGACAGGAATGATGGAGAAGAGCTGCTCAGGTTGGGACATAAATCCATTATTATTGAACCGTAAACAGAGCCGGTGTTATGCCGAGAAATGCATGCCTGCCGCGGGAACGCGCATCGTTCAAACTCCCTGAGAACGAAAACGGATTAAAATATCAGCGACCAGCAACTTTTAAATATATTCGTAATATTACCATGTTTCCTATGAAATGTACTGTTTTATGGCAGATAAATGTAAAAAAGGACGACTTTGACACCTTTTACCTGATTACGTTGCCGAGAATTGCCTCCCCCTCTTTTGAACCCAAAAATTGCCCTACAGAGCTGGAATTCACACCAGATGCTCATATAGAAAGTTGAATTATATAGAAAATGGTAAATCATTCATAGCAGCCTTATTATTTGATATGGCAGGGGATGCATTTCTTGGCAACCTCATAATATGCCCTGCCGAGAAATGCATCCTCTGCTATATCAAAGAATTAGCAAGTTATAATAATAATAATAATAAGACTGCTATGAATGATGTAAGATTTTCTATGTAATTCCACTTTCTATATGAGCTACTGTGAATTCCAGCTCTATAGGACAATTGTTGGGTCAAAAAGAGAGGAGGTGCATACGGTGGCAACTTCAAATCTCCATTTCCAAAAGATGTCCTGCTACTTTAGAGATTTATGTGCCATAAATATATTTTTATAGAACAATGCATGATCTTTGGGCTGCTGTGATTTTCAAACCTGTCCCATGTATTATTGGGTTAAAGGAGATGGTGCACTATAGGGGAAGTTGAATATTTGGGTTCTATTTAGAGTTTTTAAAGGGGCATTCACACACAACCAACCAGGGAGGAGTTTTTTTTATAGCCTACTTTATTGATAATTAAAATAATGAACTTCATAACAACAGAATGTCCAGGTACTGACCCCCCCAGAACAAAACATGATTTTATTGTCTTCCATAACGGACAATTAGGGGCATATGGTGTATTTTACATAATTTATGTGGGCTATTAATTAAGAGTTTTTAGACCAACCGATAACATAATTGCGTACTCTGCCATTAACAGCAGATAAAACGTTTTCTTGTGTAGCTACATTGTGTCCTGTTTGCACCATATCAGCCTTTAATCGCTGATTTAAAAGGTTTAGATGTTATACGAGGCTTTAACTACCAGGCTGTTGGTAGAAAAAGGTCAGAATGTGACCCATAAACACCGAAAGATCCTCCTGAGACACTGTGACGTTAAAACAGTAAAGTTAAACGTATTCAGATAAAAGGTGTCAAAGTCGTCCTTTTTTACATTTATCTGCCATAAAACTGTACGTTTTCAGGTCGTACATTCATAGGAAACATGGTAACATAACGAATATATTTAAAAGCTGCCGCCGTTTTCGTTATCAGGGATGTTTGAACGATGCGCGTTCCCGCGGCAGGGGAGGCATTTCTCGGCATAACACCGGGTTGGTTCTGGTTCTGTCCCACATCATGCTCACTCAACAGTAAACTGCGTTGTTCTGGTGATGTAACCAGACCAAACTGGACCTTTTGCCAGCTTCAGCTCCCAGTTCTGCTCTTCCAGCTCACATTTCACACCCGTTGTACATAAACCTTTATAAATCTTCTATCTGGGTTTATTTATGTTTCTGTAAATCCGCTCTAGAAGCTAAATGTCTCATGTTAGCTTCCAGCTAGGCTAACGGCCCGAACACTACCAGCAAATAAAAACAATGAAAACTCACAGAGTGATTTCACTTTAAATCACATGAAAACTAAACACTTTAGAAAACAGCAGAAATAGTGAAACTCTGAACATAAACCCGGTTTTAATGTTTAGCTTTAATAACTTGAAGCTAAAGCTGGTTTTGGATGCTAACACGAGGCGCGATTTCCCGCTTTCTGCCTGGGATCCGTTTAAAAACCCGAACCGGAACCCGGCGGTTCTGTCCCGTTACTGGTTCATTATTATTATCGCAGAAACACAGTAGACATATTGATGTTCATAGATTTATTAACTTACCGCAGATTTTCCCGACAAAGCGCAGATCAGCCGCCGCTGCTACTTCTTCTTCTTCGCCTTTGGTATTACACAGCGCACTGCTAGCGCCCCTGCTGGCGGCTTTCCTCCACAACCGAATAGTTTTTGATTTGGAGGAAACTGGATTTTTCCAACGTTTAGTTATTTGAATATTTGAAATGTTATTCAAATATTTTGTTCTTGTTTTAACAGCCCACGTTAAGCCTTGTTTTGATCTTATTCATAATTTTACTCCAGCTGCTTCTGCAGCATCTTGGAAAATTAATCTTCCTTCTGTTCAACAATAAAAGCCAACAACACGCTGGGAAATGGTCCACGGGGCTGGGATCAGGACATTGTTTACAGTCACCAAAGATAATTCCTATGAAATATCAAGGAGATGTTGATTTAACAGATTATGGATCATTATTCTGACCCAGTCTGTACAATCCATCAGGTTCTGCTTGTAGGTTTCTCACTTCTGCTCTTCTTCTTTAGCTTCTGCTCACAAAATGCAATACAGCCTTTTTCCTCTTTGCTTCACTTGTTCCAGCAAACATCTGGAGAACCGATCCATCTGGTCCATGTTCCACTGGGTGATGGTCCAGAGAAACTAACTCCTCCTCTGAGGAGAACATCAGGCTTCTTCTGTGGGCCGTAGAGCTGGATGAAGGTTCTGATCCCTGCTTTATGAGGTTCTACCAGCTGCTGATGGTTCTGATGGCTCTGATGGATCAGAGATCAGCTGAAGCTGCTGCCTAGAACTCCTCCAGGTTCCTTGGATGGTTTCATGATGTTCTGCTCTGCAGAAGGAGAACCATGGAGATCCTTTCCAACCTTCCTCTGTAGAACATAGCTTATAACTGAACTCCGTTTATTTATGCGTGTCCAAGTCAAGTTTTGAAATAATGATTTCATTTATAGGGGAGAAAAATCTCCAAATCATGTCAACATGATAACTGGTTGCTTTGAGTGATTTGGAATCTAAACTCACCAAGTTATGAAGCCTCAAACATTCATTGATCTGATCTGTACACCTCAGACTTCCAGTACAAATCAGAGACGTGTCATCTGCAGAAATACTCAGATGGATCAGAGATGGACAAGAAGCTGAATCCAGAGAGCTGGTGGACCGCTTTGTGACATGGTGTGGAAACAATCGTCTCACCTTGAATGTGAACAAAACAAAGGAGATGATTGTAGATTTCAGAAGAAACAGGGATAAGTCAAACACTGTTTCCATCATGGGAGAAGAAGTGGAGGTGGTTGGGGAGTATAAATACCTCGGAGTTCACCTTGACAACAGACTGGACTGGAGACTGAACAGTGAAGCCGTCTACAAGAAGGGACAGAGCAGACTGGACTTCTGGAGGAAGCTTAGGTCCTTCAAGGTTTGCAGCAAGATGGTGCAGATCTTCTACAAGTCTGTAGTGGAGAGTGTAATCTCTTCAGCCGTCATCTGTTGGGGTAGCAGCATCAGAACCAGGGACTTAAAAAGGCTCAACAACCTGATAAAGAAGGTTCTGGTTCTGTTCTGGGGACGACTGTGGAACATCTGGAGATGATGATGCAAAGGAGGATTCTTCATAAAATCAAAAAAAATATGGACAACCCTGAGCATCCTCTTCATGAGACAGTCATACAACAACAGAGCGTCTTCAGTCAGAGGCTTCTTTAGTTTTGCTGCATCACAGACGGCTACAGGAAATCCTTCCTGCCCACAGCCATCATCATCTACAACAACTCCTTAAAGAATGAATTATATGAGCTACAACACTTAGTTTCCCTCTGGGATCAATAAAGTATTTTTGAATTGAATTGAATTGTTATTCCAAAAAACAGATGTGACCTTCAGACAACCCCTGGCTGGGATCATCAGGTCAGAAATATTTCATACAGCCAGGTCACCTGGTCAGAGTCCGACTCCAGAAGTTCTTTCAGAACCTGTTCTATTCAGGAGTGTCTAGAGGGTGAGTCCAGTTTGATTTCTGGTCTCGGTTCCATTCAGCACGAAGCGTCTGATGTTGGTAAAGATGCTAATTTTACAGCTAACTGATGAGAGGCTCAGTAGAACTCTTGATGGCTGGTCCTGTGGTTCTCCTGAAGCATGAAGGTAGCATGGTGGTGACGGAGAACCGGACCTTCTGAAACCTCTTCAGCTTTGATGAGATGATTGACTGAAGGAGGACAAATCCACCAAATAAAGTCCTCAGAACTAGATACAGAAGAACGGGTCATGGCCTTTCCTTTTCACTTAATCATGTGAACAGAACCTAAATGGATCTGAGGAACCGATCCAGAAAGACGATCCAGCAGGTATTTGGTCGGTTGGCTGATAATTAATGTCAATTCAAAAGAGCCTATAATAATTTTTTTATCAAGTTTGAATCAAGTTTTTGAGACAGAATTATCCCAAACTAAATTCTGACCTCAATTCTTCCGGTTTACAGCACCAACCTGGATCCGCTTGGCTTTTCTCCTAAAATCTTTAGGTTCATCCCTTTACTTTTATGGGTTTTATGGGTTCTAAGGTCAAGTGTCAATTAATCCAGCTAGAAACTACTGATCAGGCCTGAAATCTAGGTGTAGTAATGGACTCAGACCTGAACCTCCAGGGTCACATAAAGGTCAATAACAAGGTCAGCCTTCTATCACCTGAAGAACATTTCTAGGATTAAAGGACTGATGTCGCAACAGGACCTAGAAAAACTCATCCATGCGTTTATCTTTAGTGGGATTGATTACTGCAACAGCGTCTTCACATGTCTGCATAAAAAGTCAATCAGACAGCTGCAGCTGATCCAGAACGCTGCTGCTCGTGTTCCTCACTAGAACCAGGAAAGTAGAGCACATCACCCCAGTTCTAAAGTCCTTACACTGGCTCCCTGTAGCTCAGAGAATAGACTTCTAAATACTTTTACTAGTTTATAAATCATTGAATGGCTTAGCACCAAAGTATGATGAAGATCTACTGTTACTATAGCAACCCCCCCCCCCCACCAATCAGGTCCTCTAATTCCAGTCGACTCAGCATCTCTAGAATCAGAACCAAACATGGAGAAGCAGCTTTCAGTTTCTGTGCTCCTCTAATCTCCAGACAATTCCAGACAAGCTGCTGAAACTCTGAGTTACTTTAAATCACAGATAGAAACGTTTCTGTTTAGAGCTGCCTTTAGGAAGCAATTTAATAATAACTGGAATGTCAAGTGTTTTGTGTCTCTTGTTTTATGCTTATATTGCTGGTTTTATTTTATTCCCTAATGATGTAAAAAGTTAAATTAAATTGCCTTGTTTTTGAAAATGTTCTATACAAATAAAGTTGCCTTGCCTGAGGCACCCTTAAAATCAGGCTGAACCGCCCTTATTCTGGGTTTTTCATTAATCACGACCTTTGACCCGAACGGTTCTGTTTGTTTACATCAGGCACGTCATGGTCGCCTCTCCCCAGCGGATCTGGTTCTTCTGGATGATCGGATACAAGCCACGCCCACCCGCCACACCACTTGTCTCTCTCCCGAGGTGAAATGGTGCGGAGCCGCTGTGTTGACCTACTTCTGCCGTGAGGCATTTACGGACCCCAGTTCGGGCTCGGAGCTGAGGTTCTGGTGTCGGTTTCCCTCCTCAGATCGTCTCCGTGAAACGACATCAGAAATATTCTAACATATCCAAAAGGTTTTGCCTGCTCCATTAATGTTTAAGGTATTTTCTACCTCATTGTCATTAATGAATGAAGTTTATTTTTGAACATGAGCATCAGTATCAAAACATTTTTCACAACTTCATTCTTCCATTTAGTTTCCTCTTTTTTTAAAAAGAAAATAATAAAATAAATGTCTCTACATGTTCAAAAGAGGAGAAGGAAGAAGCTAACTTATGTTTGTTTATTTACTAACTAGATATTCTGTTTGCTGACGGACCAAACGGACCGTGAAGGCAGCTTATTCCTCCAGCCAATCAGGAGGCAGCCCTCAGTGACGCAGCAGATGTAAACAAACAGAAGCTGAGCGGCCATTTCGGTTCTGAAGGAGTTTTTTTCGCTCTTTGACCGTTGGAGAGTTTTAGCGTCGAATAAATCCGCTCGGTGGGAGTTTAAAGGTAAGAAGCTGGGCTACTGGCCTGGTTCTGGTTCTGGCCTGGTTCTGGTTCTGGTTGTGTTCTCAGGCTAGCTGTGAGTGTGTTCGCTCCTGTGTCTCGGTGAGTCAGCGGCCCTCACCGCCAGCCTGACCGCTCACAGCTGCCTGATTAACGGACACCTCACCTCACCTCACCCCGCTCCGCTCCGCAGAGACATGAAGGACCCGACCATCGGAACCACGGCCAACCCTACCGGTACCGGAGAGGTGGTCCTCAGCAGCCAGTTCGGTTCCGAGGAGGACCCGTTTGCAGAGTACATGTGGATGGAGAACGAGGAGGAGTTCAACAGACAGGTGAGCAGCTGGGAACCAGAGTTGGGACCCGCTAATGGTTCCGTCCTGATCCAATATGCTGGACCAGGTTCTGAAGCTAGACCCGGATCATCCACACAAACTGGACCTTGGATCTGTCTCCATTCATTCAGGGACAGAAGAACCGGTTAGGAAGTTCTGGTTTCTGATTCTCAATCAGAGTCAGGTCTGGACTTTGACTAGGCCACTCTGAAATCTTTGTTGTCTTTTTCAGCCAATGAGAGAAGGACTTGCTGGTGAGCTTTGTTGTTCTGTAGAACCGAAATGTTCTGATGGTCGGGTAAAGGCACCTTTGGTGTCTTGTAACAGTGAAGTTGGAGTCGCACCGAATTTCATCCTTTTTACAACTCGAAAAACAGCTTTACAAGCCACGCCTTCTTTTCCCGCGCTGCCCGAACAGCAGGGGGCGCTGCCCGTACATCAGGGGGCGCTGCCCGAACAGCGGGGGGCGCTGCCCGTACATCAGGGGGCGCTGCCCGTACATCAGGGGGCGCTGCCCGAACAGCGGGGGGCGCTGCCCGTACATCAGGGGGCGCTGCCTGTACATCAGGGGACGCTGCCCGAACAGCCGGGGGCGCTGCCCGAACAGCGGGGGGCGCTGCCCGTACATCAGGGGGCGCTGCCTGTACATCAGGGGGCGCTGCCCAAACAGCCGGGGGCGCTGCCCGTACATCAGGGGACGCTGCCCGTACATCAGGGGACGCTGCCCGTACATCAGGGGACGCTGCCCGTACATCAGGGGGCGCTGCCCGTACATCAGGGGGCGCTGCCTGTACATCAGGGGGCGCTGCCCAAACAGCCGGGGGCGCTGCCTGTACATCAGGGGACGCTGCCTGTACATCAGGGGGCGCTGCCTGTACATCAGGGGGCGCTGCCTGTAAATCGGGGGGCGCTGCCTGTAAATCGGGGGGCGCTGCCCGAACAGCGGGGGGCGCTGCCCGTATATTAGTGGGCGCTGCCCGTACGGCGGGGGGCGCTGCTGCCCGTACATCAGGGGACGCTGCCCGTACATCAGGAGACGCTGCCCGTATATTAGTGGGCGCTGCCCGTACGTCGGGGGGCGCTGCCCGAACGGCGCGGGGCGCTGCTTGTGCAGCGGGGGGCGCTGCCCGTATATCAGTGGGCGCTGCCCGTACGGCGGGGGGCACTGCTGCCCGTACATCAGGGGGCGCTGCCCGTACGGTGGGGGGCGCTGCTGCCCGTACGGTGGGGGGCGCTGCTGCTCGTACAGCGGGGGGCGCTGCTGCCCGTACAGCGGGGGGCGCTGCTGCCCGTACATCAGTGGGCGTTGCCCGTACATCAGGGGGCGCTGACCGTATATTAGTGGGCGCTGCCCGAACAGCGGGGGGCGCTGCCCGTACATCAGGGGGCGCTGACCGTACGGTGGGGATTGCTGCCCGCACATCGGGGGGCGCTGCTGCCCGTACGGCGGGGGGCGCTGCTGCCCGTACATCAGGGGGCGCTCCTGCCCTTACGGGGGGGGGGGGGGGGGGTGCTGCCGGGCTAACTAACCAGAAATCCCCCCATGATTTAACACTGTGGGCCCCAGGGAGACATGTCGACATCCTGCGGCTGTAGAGCAGATTAAATCCTCCAAACATTCAAACTGGCTGGGACAAATATTTATTTAGTGTGTATTAATTTAGTTTTCTCTAAACAGGAGAAAGAAATGGGAACGTAAACTTCTGATTCTAAAGACAATAATTAAAACAAAACCTGAGAATTATTCTTTCTGCCATTATTGTGGCATTTAGAAATAATTTTAGCTCATTCTGACTTATGAGATAATAAGCAAAATAAATCTGTATTTTTTATTGGGTGTATGTAAACTTCTTAAACTATATAAAATCAAACTTTAAGAAAAATCTTTTTCGATCGATAACAAGCCATCATATTTATGTTTTTGATGGAACATTTCCATAATCAAAGTGACGCTGCAGTCAGTTGTAATGTTTGCAGATGAATCCAGCTGATCAACAATCTAAAGAGAAAACAGTGGGACTCCCTGTTGTGTCAATGTTTGCTTTATTTAGCAGTTTAACAAGTTTTGCATCATTATTTTGAAGTCAGAAATTGATTTATTCTGGATATAGTATAATGCAAATAGAGTTTTTTGTCACCTCAGCATTTTAGAGAAATAAAAACAACACAGGTGTTATGATGATTTCGTGTTTCTCCCAAACCTTACAGTACAATTACAAAATAATTACTTTAGATATATTATGGAGAAGTAGTAGGTAGATGATAAATCAGCCTTTTTTATGGTAAAGTCTCTAAATTCCTTTTATTTCAAGTTTTTGGCCTGAAACGCCCCAAAGCTTTATTACCGTAATGCACCATGTATGCAGGAAGTTAACTTTTTGAAAAGCAGTGGAAATGGATAAAGGGCGATTCCACCTAATTTCCACTTAACAAAGCAGCTTTTATCTAGTTTTAAAAACTAAACTATACTTTGACTCTTCATACCTGGACTATATTATTATAGCAGGATTAGTGAAAGTTCAATAAAAGGTGATTTTAGCACTTTTAGCTTCTGGAGCTCAGAAGAACAGCTTCAGCCAGGGTCCTGAGTTGTAAAACACAATGTGTTAAATATGAATTGATGTCTAATAAGTGATCAGTCAATACTCTTAACTTCAATTGATTATTTATAAATAACTATTTAAAGTGCAGAAAAAGTATTTTTTATAATCCGACAATATAAAAGTCATGGACGTCTGTATAAACACACACCTTTAAGCTTCTGCTCTATGAGAACAAAATATTCTGAGCATCTATGAAAATTACTGTCCAATTTAAACACAGTTTATAAGAAAAAGTTCACAAATCAAATAAAGGTTCCACAGTTAGCAGATGGATTTAAATGTTTTGGTTCTGCAGCAGAACAACGATCCAAAGCTCACCAGGAACTCCTCCTCTCATTGGCTGAAAAAGACAAATGAAAGATTTTGGAGTGGCCTAGTCAAAGTGTGTGAGTTAACTCATTGGAGCAGAGCGGGTCAGAACCTCTGCAGGTACCAGCCAGGAGAAACCAGTCAGTGTGCTGCAGGGTGTGAACACAGCTGCTGAAGCCGGTTCCGGTTCCTCTCCCTGTGGATGTGGCAGGTGGAGGAGGAGCTGTGGGAGGAGGAGTTCATGGAGAACTGCTTCCAGGAGATGCTGGAGGAGGAGGAGCAGTGGGAGTGGTTCATCCCCTCCAGAGACCTCCCTCCTGGCAGCGTGGCCCAGCTACAGGAGCAGATCAGCCTCCTGGTCCTGGACCCGGACGTCCACGCCGACGCCTCCGACCTGGAGCTGGTGGTAAGTTTAGCCAATCAGGAGCCGGGAAAGCTGGGCTGCCTTTAGTCCCCGCCTCCCGTTTCTGACTGCTTCTCCTCCTCTTCCTCCTGCAGATGAGGAGCAGCCTGAACCCAAACGCCAAGGAGTTCACCCCGGGGATCCAGAAACACAACCTGTGACCCCCCCTTAGCTCCGCCGCTTCCTCCTAAGTCTGCTCTGTGACATCATCAGCAGGATGTCTGCTGTATTTCAGCCGCCACTCGGACCTTCAGCTTCACGTGTTGCAAAGTTCTGCTGTCACCTCTCCTCACTGACTCTACGTCTGCGGCCTCACCCGAGTGGACACCTGGGTGGACACCTGGGTGGACACCTGGGTGGACACCTGGGTGGACACCTGAGTGGACACCTGGGTGGACACCTGGGTGGACACCTGAGTGGACACCCGAGTGGACACCCGGGTGGACACCTGGGTGGACACCTGAGTGGACACCCGGGTGGACACCTGGGTGGACACCTGGGTGGACACCTGGGTGGACACCTGGGTGGACACCTGGGTGGACACCTGAGTGGACACCCGAGTGGACACCCGGGTGGACACCTGGGTGGACACCTGGGTGGACACCTGGGTGGACACCTGGGTGGACACCTGGGTGGACACCTGAGTGGACACCTGTCTGTCTGAAGAAACTCTCTGAATGTAAACCAGCTCCTTCCTGATTCTCTCCTCTTCTTCTCCTCTGAACCTTCAGAACCAGCTTGTGGGTCCAGAACCTTAGAACCTGGAGGGAAGCTACCCAGGGACCTGGTCTGGTCTGAACCGGTTCTGTCTGTCTCATGTTTTCTCTCGTTTTTTATTTTCCCAGAATCCTCTGCGTCGCTCTGCTGCTTTCCTTCCTGACGTCTCTAAACCTTTTTCTAAACTCACATGTTGTATAAAAAGTCTGATAAAGAAAAAGATGTAAAAAAAATCTATTTTTTCTTAAAGTGGTAAAAATAAATGTTTATTGAGAAACCGGTTTGATCTGGACCTTTTTCAGTGTTTGGGTTGAAGGTTCTGAAAGGAGCAGCTTCATGGCGCTGTGACTACATCCCATAACCTCCTCATAGTTCTTCTCCACCTCAGAACCACAACCATCGGGTCCGTTTGGTTCCACCCCATCATGCGTGGACTGTTTCCTCCTTAGGCCCCTCCCACATCCTCCCACCAATCTAAACACATTTAACTGATCGTTAAATCCAAGAGTTTAAAACTAAACACATTATTTCCCGTTTTTGTGTATCTTTTTTTAATCAGACATGTTAATAATGCAGAAACAATAAAACAGCAAACATTTCAACTTTAACTACACAACGAGCTGCAGGACCGTTTCCTCCTGAGGGGGGCGCTACAGAGTCATGTTGCCACCAGTTCAGAGCTTGCTCGTCACTGGCAGCAGGCATGGTGCTTCATGAAAACACACTGCATGTCTCTGGCCACTGGGTGGCGCTGTTTGTCCACAGGGCGGATCTTCAGCCCATATTTGGGGGATTCTCTCTTTGAAGTTGATCGTCATCAGCCAATCAGAAACATTTATTCTTCATTGTTTAACCTTTAAAGCTGCTTTTGCCTCTAGGTAAAAAAAAGGGGTGGAGCCTTGTGAATGAAGGCTCCCTGGTGACGTCAGCATAAATAGACATGTCTGAACCAATGCTGAGGCGTTCAGGAGCATGATCCTCTGCAGGAGAAAGTAGCTGTCTTTGGAAATGATTTTCAGATTTAAACCCTTAATTTTATAAAAAGCTGAGAAACTGTTTTACTTCAGACTCTGATTTAATTGTTCAAACAATACAGGGGAAATAATTTTTACTACGTTTATGTGGATATGAATAGATTTTTATGTAGGAGGGTCTGTGTGCAGCTCTCAGTGGTGTCCAGCAGAGGGCGGTGTTGCATCACCTTCAGATCCTCCACAGGAAGCTCCAACCTTGGTCCATCAGGGACCTTTAGTGACCTTTAGCCCAACAGGCCGATCTCCTGCATGCCTCTGCTTTTCTGTTAAATGTCTCGTTTGATCATTTGAAATCTTTCAGGTTTTACTTTCTGTGTTTTGGCCGCTTTAAAGTCGATTTATTACCAACAGCTGGATTGTAGATGTTTCACCTCCACTATGACGACGAAGTTTCCTGCAGGAAACTTTTTGCTTTGGATAATAACTACAATCACATAAGTCATGGGTGTCCAATGTCTCCAGCCAGTTTTTTGTGTGTCTCTGCTCCAGTAGATCCAAATGGTCCAACTTCCTCCTGAGCCGGTTCTGCTAATGAGCCATCATTTGATTCAGGTGTGCTAAACCAGGGAACGATCTAAAACATGCAGCAGAATTAGGCACCCGTGACTAACTGAGTCAGTGTCTGATTGGTTGAGATAAAGATGGTGAGAAGAGCGCCCTCTATCTGTAAAGGAGAGACCTGCGTTTCTAGTTTCAGGTGTTTCTACCACCAGCAGGGGGCAGCAGAGTGTCAGACCTGCAGAGCTGAGGAGAGATGAAGATTTATCAGAGGAAGAAGGTCTGTTTGTAACTGACAAACCTCCTTTGTAGATCCACAGCGTCGCATGTTGATGAGGGGGCGGAGCCTCAGGGGCTCTACAGGTCACACAGTGTTTCAGAGAGCTGATTGGTCAGAGGGACAACTTGGAGAATGTGCTGCAGCTACAGATGTCTGCAAAGAGGTCGTGACCCCTGATCCCGGTCTCCTCCCCTCTGCATCTCATCATCACCTCAAGACAGAATCCTCCTCAGATCATGGGAAGACCTTCAGCTCTGATTCAGGCTCACCTGCTGGCCCCTCCCACTTCCTCTGAGTGAGTCTATGTGGCGTTCAGGTACAGAACCCTCAGCAGAGGGACTGCTGGCTCTCAGAATCAAGATGGAGCTGTAGATGAAATCAGGTCAGATGTTCTCCAGCAGATGATCCACACAGACAGGACGGAGAACCTGAAGAACTTCAAGGTCCCAGCTGTGTCGTTCCTCATATGGAGGTTCCCACTGCAGCAGAACGTCTCCACTGAACTCCTAACATCCTGTACCTGACTTAAGGAGAGATTATTCTGGGATGTTTCTGTCACTAGACAGGAGTTCCTGTTCATAAAGCTCCATGCAGTACCCGATAAAAACACTAGGTGGAGCTCTACAGAAGTAAAACAGCTGCAGAGCAAGAAGGGAAGAAGATCAGTTCTACAATGGTTCTACCTGCACAAGAACGTTCTGTGATTGGCTCGTTCAGTTTCAGACGTTCTGATGTAGAACATAACGATGCAGAATGGTAATACAGAGAGAGTTTGATCCCCCAGAGACTGATCTAGATGGTCTAGATCTAGTATTGGCAGAACATGTGCAGTAGAGTTTTCATTCCAGCCACCCAAACTGTAGACATGGATTGTTTTCATTGATTAATATGACTGAGACCAATTCTAATTTATGATCATCACAGTTTAAGGACCTGAAATCCTCTAGAAATGTTCGCATAGATCTTCCCACTAAATGCTAGAAATGTTCTCATAGATGTTTGTGCTAAGTTCTAGAAATGTTCTCATAGATCTTCCCGCTAAAGTCTAGAAATGTTCTCATAGATCTTCCCGCTAAATTCTAGAAATGTTCTCATAGATCTTTGTGCTAAATTCTAGAAATGTTCTCATAGATCTTCCTGCTAAATTCTAGAAATGTTCACATAGATCTTTGTGCTAAATTCTAGAAATGTTCACATAGATCTTCCCACTAAATGCTAGAAATGTTCTCATAGATCTTCCTGCTAAATTCTAGAAATGTTCACATAGATCTTCCCACTAAATTCTAGAAATGTTCTCATAGATCTTCCTGCTAAATTCTAGAAATGTTCACATAGATCTTTGTGCTAAATTCTAGAAATGTTCTCATAGATCTTCCTGCTAAATTCTAGAAATGCTCTCATAGTTCTTCCTGCTAAATTCTAGAAATGTTCACATAGTTCTTCCTGCTAAAGTCTAGAAATGTTCTCATAGATCTTCCTGCTAAAGTCTAGAAATGTTCTCATAGATCTTTGTGCTAAATTCTAGAAATGTTCGCATAGATCTTCCCACTAAATGCTAGAAATGTTCTCATAGATCTTTGTGCTAAATTCTAGAAATGTTCTCATAGATCTTCCTGCTAAATTGTAGAAATGTTCTCATAGATCTTTGTGCTAAATTCTAGAAATGTTCTCATAGATCTTCCTGCTAAATTGTAGAAATGTTCACATAGATCTTTGTGCTAAATTCTAGAAATGTTCTCATAGATCTTCCTGCTAAATTCTAGAAATGTTCTCATAGATCTTCCCGCTAAAGTCTAGAAATGTTCTCATAGATCTTCCTGCTAAATTCTAGAAATGTTCTCATAGTTCTTCCCGCTAAATTCTAGAAATGTTCTCATAGTTCTTCCTGCTAAATTCTAGAAATGTTCACATAGTTCTTCCTGCTAAAGTCTAGAAATGTTCTCATAGATCTTCCTGCTAAAGTCTAGAAATGTTCTCATAGATCTTTGTGCTAAATTCTAGAAATGTTCGCATAGATCTTCCCACTAAATGCTAGAAATGTTCTCATAGATCTTTGTGCTAAATTCTAGAAATGTTCTCATAGATCTTCCTGCTAAATTCTAGAAATGTTCACATAGATCTTTGTGCTAAATTCTAGAAATGTTCTCATAGATCTTTGTGCTAAATTCTAGAAATGTTTTCATAGATCTTCCGGCTAAATTCTAGAAATGTTCTCATAGATCTTTGTGCTAAATTCTAGAAATGTTGTCATAGATCTTCCAACTAAATTCTAGAAATCTTCTCATAGATCTTCCCGCAAAATTCTAGAAATGTTATTATAGATCTTTGTGTTAAATTCTAGAAATCTTCTCATAGATCTTTGTGCTAAATTCTAGAAATGTTGTCCTAGATCTTTGTGCTAAATTCTAGAAATGCTCTCATAGATCTTTGTGCTAAATTCTAGAAATGTTCTCCTAGATCTTCCCACTAAATTCTAGAAATGTTCTCTTAGATCTTCCTGCTAAATTCTAGAAATGTTCTCATAGATCTTCCGGCTAAATTCTAGAAATGTTCTCATAGATCTTTGTGCTAAATTCTAGAAATGTTCTCATAGATCTTCCTGCTAAATTCTAGAAATGTTCTCATAGATCTTCCTGCTAAATTCTAGAAATGTTCACATAGATCTTTGTGCTAAATTCTAGAAATGTTCTCATAGATCTTCCTGCTAAATTCTAGAAATGTTCTCATAGATCTTCCCGCTAAATTCTAGAAATGTTCTCATATATCTTCCTGCTAAAGTCTAGAAATGTTCTCATAGATCTTCCCGCTAAAGTCTAGAAATGTTCACATAGATCTCCCTGCTAAATTCTAGAAATGTTCTCATAGATCTTCCGGCTAAATTCTAGAAATGTTCTCATAGATCTTTTTGCTAAATTCTAGAAATGTTTTCATAGATCTTCCGGCTAAATTCTAGAAATGTTCTCATAGATCTCCCTGCTAAATTCTAGAAATGTTCTCATAGATCTTCCGGCTAAATTCTAGAAATTTTCTCATAGATCTTTGTGCTAAATTCTAGAAATGTTTTCATAGATCTTCCGGCTAAATTCTAGAAATGTTCTCATAGATCTTTGTGCTAAATTCTAGAAATGTTGTCATAGATCTTCCAACTAAATTCTAGAAATCTTCTCATAGATCTTCCCGCAAAATTCTAGAAATGTTATTATAGATCTTTGTGTTAAATTCTAGAAATCTTCTCATAGATCTTTGTGCTAAATTCTAGAAATGTTGTCCTAGATCTTTGTGCTAAATTCTAGAAATGCTCTCATAGATCTTTGTGCTAAATTCTAGAAATGTTCTCCTAGATCTTCCCACTAAATTCTAGAAATGTTCTCTTAGATCTTCCTGCTAAATTCTAGAAATGTTCTCATAGATCTTCCGGCTAAATTCTAGAAATGTTCTCATAGATCTTTGTGCTAAATTCTAGAAATGTTCTCATAGATCTTCCTGCTAAATTCTAGAAATGTTCTCATAGATCTTCCTGCTAAATTCTAGAAATGTTCACATAGATCTTTGTGCTAAATTCTAGAAATGTTCACATAGATCTTTGTGCTAAATTCTAGAAATGTTCTCATAGATCTTCCTGCTAAATTCTAGAAATGTTCTCATAGATCTTCCCGCTAAAGTCTAGAAATGTTCTCATAGATCTTCCTGCTAAATTCTAGAAATGTTCACATAGATCTTTGTGCTAAATTCTAGAAATGTTCTCATAGATCTTCCTGCTAAATTCTAGAAATGTTCTCATAGATCTTCCCGCTAAATTCTAGAAATGTTCTCATATATCTTCCTGCTAAAGTCTAGAAATGTTCTCATAGATCTTTGTGCTAAATTCTAGAAATGTTCACATAGATCTTCCTGCTAAATTCTAGAAATGTTCACATAGATCTTTGTGCTAAATTCTAGAAATGTTCTCATAGATCTTCCTGCTAAATTCTAGAAATGTTCTCATAGATCTTCCCGCTAACGTCTAGAAATGTTCTCATAGATCTTCCTGCTAAATTCTAGAAATGTTCACATAGATCTTCCCGCTAAATTCTAGAAATGTTCTCATAGATCTTTGTGCTAAATTCTAGAAATGTTCTCATAGATCTTCCTGCTAAATTCTAGAAATGTTCTCATAGATCTTCCTTCTAAATTCTAGAAATGTTCTCATAGATCTTCAGGCTAAATTCTAGAAATGTTCTCATAGATCTTTGTGCTAAATTCTAGAAATGTTCTCATAGATCTTCCGGCTAAATTCTAGAAATGTTCTCATAGATCTTTGTGCTAAATTCTAGAAATGTTCACATAGATCTTTGTGTTAAATTCTAGAAATGTTCTCATAGATCTTCCTGCTAAATTCTAGAAATGTTCTCATAGATCTTCAGGCTAAATTCTAGAAATGTTCTCATAGATCTTTGTGCTAAATTCTAGAAATGTTCTCCTAGATCTTCCCACTAAATTCTAGAAATGTTCTTAGAAATGTTCTCATAGATCTTTGTGCTAAATTCTAGAAATGTTCTCATAGATCTTTGTGCTAAATTCTAGAAATGTTTTCATAGATCTTCCGGCTAAATTCTAGAAATGTTCTCATAGATCTTTGTGCTAAATTCTAGAAATGTTGTCATAGATCTTCCAACTAAATTCTAGAAATCTTCTCATAGATCTTCCCGCAAAATTCTAGAAATGTTATTATAGATCTTTGTGTTAAATTCTAGAAATCTTCTCATAGATCTTTGTGCTAAATTCTAGAAATGTTGTCCTAGATCTTTGTGCTAAATTCTAGAAATGCTCTCATAGATCTTTGTGCTAAATTCTAGAAATGTTCTCCTAGATCTTCCCACTAAATTCTAGAAATGTTCTCTTAGATCTTCCTGCTAAATTCTAGAAATGTTCTCATAGATCTTTGTGCTAAATTCTAGAAATGTTCTCCTAGATCTTCCCACTAAATTCTAGAAATGTTCTCTTAGATCTTCCTGCTAAATTCTAGAAATGTTCTCATAGATCTTTGTGCTAAATTCTAGAAATGTTCTCATAGATCTTCCGGCTAAATTCTAGAAATGTTCTCATAGATCTTCCTTCTATATTCTAGAAATGTTCTCATAGATCTTTGTGCTAAATTCTAGAAATGTTCTCATAGATCTTTGTGCTAAATTCTAGAAATGTTTTCATAGATCTTCCGGCTAAATTCTACTAATGTTCTCATAGATCTTTGTGCTAAATTCTAGAAATCTTCTCATAGAAATCTTCTCATAGATCTTCCCGCAAAATTCTAGAAATGTTATTATAGATCTTTGTGCTAAATTCTAGAAATCTTCTCATAGATCTTCCCGCAAAATTCTAGAAATGTTATTATAGATCTTTGTGTTAAATTCTAGAAATCTTCTCATAGATCTTTGTGCTAAATTCTAGAAATGTTGTCCTAGATCTTTGTGCTAAATTCTAGAAATGCTCTCATAGATCTTTGTGCTAAATTCTAGAAATGTTCTCATAGATCTTCCTGCTAAATTCTAGAAATGTTCTCATAGATCTTCCGGCTAAATTCTAGAAATGTTCTCATAGATCTTTGTGCTAAATTCTAGAAATGTTCTCATAGATCTTCCGGCTAAATTCTAGAAATGTTCTCATAGATCTTTGTGCTAAATTCTAGATATGTTCTCATAGATCTTCCGGCTAAATTCTAGAAATGTTCTCATAGATCTTTTTGCTAAATTCCAGAAATGTTCACATAGATCTTTGTGCTAAATGCTAGAAATGTTCTCATAGATCTTTGTGCTAAATTCTAGAAATGTTCTCATAGATCTTCCGGCTAAATTCTAGAAATGTTCTCATAGATCTTCCTTCTAAATTCTAGAAATGTTCTCATAGATCTTTGTGCTAAATTCTAGATATGTTCTCATAGATCTTCCGGCTAAATTCTAGAAATGTTCTCATAGATCTTTTTGCTAAATTCTAGAAATCTAAATTCTAGAAATGTTCTCATAGATCTTTTTGCTAAATTCTAGAAATGTTCACATAGATCTTTGTGTTAAATTCTAGAAATGTTCTCCTAGATGTTCCCACTAAATTCTAGAAATGTTCACATAGATCTTCCTGCTAAATTCTAGAAATGTTCTCCTAGATGTTCCCACTAAATTCTAGAAATGTTCACATAGATCTTCCTGCTAAATTCTAGAAATGTTATTATAGATCTTTGTGTTAAATTCTAGAAATGTTCTCCTAGATGTTCCCACTAAATTCTAGAAATGTTCACATAGATCTTCCTGCTAAATTCTAGAAATGTTCTCCTAGATCTTCCCACTAAATTCTAGAAATGTTCTCCTAGATCTTCCCACTAAATTCTAGAAATGTTCTCATAGATCTTTGTGCTAAATTTTAGAAATGTTGTCATAGATCTTTGTGCTAAATTCTAGAAATGTTGTCATAGATCTTTGTGCTAAATTCTAGAAATGTTCTCCTAGATCTTCCCTCTAAATTCTAGAAATGTTCTCTTAGATCTTCCCACTAAATTCTAGAAATGTTCTCTTAGATCTTCCCTCTAAATTCTAGAAATGTTTTCATAGATCTTCC
The DNA here is from genome assembly GCA_963556495.2 of Valencia hispanica. Lineage (NCBI taxonomy): Eukaryota > Metazoa > Chordata > Actinopteri > Cyprinodontiformes > Valenciidae > Valencia > Valencia hispanica. The sequence goes on along the minus strand of OY747702.1, from coordinate 61,445,889 downwards.
CTCTAAATTCTAGAAATGTTCTCTTAGATCTTCCCACTAAATTCTAGAAATGTTCTCTTAGATCTTCCCACTAAATTCTAGAAATGTTCACATAGATCTTCCTGCTAAATTCTAGAATTCTTCTCCTAGATCTTCCCACTAAATTCTAGAAATGTTCTACTAGATCTTCCCACTAAATTCTAGAAATGTTCTCATAGATGTTCCCACTAAATTCTAGAAATGTTCACAAAGATCTTCCCACTAAATTCTAGAAATGTTCTCATAGATGTTCCCACTAAATTCTAGAAATGTTCTCCTAGATCTTCCCACTAAATTCTAGAAATGTTCTCATAGATGTTCCCACTAAATTCTAGAAATGTTCTCATAGATCGTTCTCATAGATCTTCCCACTAAATTCTAGAAATGTTCTCATAGATGTTCCCACTAAATTCTAGAAATGTTCTCATAGATCTTCCCACTAAATTCTAGAAATGTTCTCATAGATGTTCCCACTAAAGTCTAGAAATGTTCTCATAGATGTTCCCACTGAAGTCTAGAAATGTTCTCATAGATGTTCCCACTAAAGTCTAGAAATGTTCTCATAGATGTTCCCACTAAATTCTAGAAATGTTCTCATAGATCTTCCCACTAAATTCTAGAAATGTTCTCATAGATGTTCCCACTAAATTCTAGAAATGTTCTCATAGATCTTCCCACTAAATTCTAGAAATGTTCTCATAGATGTTCCCACTAAATTCTAGAAATGTTCTCATAGATGTTCCCACTAAATTCTAGAAATGTTCTCCTAGATCTTCCCACTAAATTCTAGAAATGTTCTCTTAGATCTTCCTGCTAAATTCTAGAAATGTTCTCATAGATCTTCCGGCTAAATTCTAGAAATGTTCTCATAGATCTTTGTGCTAAATTCTAGAAATGTTCTCATAGATCTTCCGGCTAAATTCTAGAAATGTTCTCATAGATCTTCCTTCTAAATTCTAGAAATGTTCTCATAGATCTTTGTGCTAAATTCTAGAAATGTTTTCATAGATCTTCCGGCTAAATTCTAGAAATGTTCTCATAGATCTTTGTGCTAAATTCTAGAAATGTTGTCATAGATCTTCCAACTAAATTCTAGAAATCTTCTCATAGATCTTCCCGCAAAATTCTAGAAATGTTATTATAGATCTTTGTGTTAAATTCTAGAAATCTTCTCATAGATCTTTGTGCTAAATTCTAGAAATGTTGTCCTAGATCTTTGTGCTAAATTCTAGAAATGCTCTCATAGATCTTTGTGCTAAATTCTAGAAATGTTCTCATAGATGTTCCCACTAAATTCTAGAAATGTTCTCCTAGATCTTCCCACTAAATTCTAGAAATGTTCTCTTAGATCTTCCTGCTAAATTCTAGAAATGTTCTCATAGATCTTTGTGCTAAATTCTAGAAATGTTCTCATAGATCTTCCCTCTAAATTCTAGAAATGTTCTCTTAGATGTTCCCACTAAATTCTAGAAATGTTCTCATAGATCTTCCCACTAAATTCTAGAAATGTTCTCATAGATGTTCCCACTAAATTCTAGAAATGTTCTCATAGATCTTTGTGCTAAATTCTAGATATGTTCTCATAGATCTTCCGGCTAAATTCTAGAAATGTTCACATAGATCTTTGTGTTAAATTCTAGAAATGTTCACATAGATCTTCCCGCTAAATTCTAGAAATGTTATTATAGATCTTTGTGTTAAATTCTAGAAATGTTCTCCTAGATGTTCCCACTAAATTCTAGAAATGTTCACATAGATCTTCCTGCTAAATTCTAGAAATGTTCTCCTAGATCTTCCCACTAAATTCTAGAAATGTTCTCATAGATCTTTGTGCTAAATTTGTTCTCCTAGATCTTCCCACTAAATTCTAGAAATGTTCTCATAGATCTTTGTGCTAAATTTTAGAAATGTTGTCATAGATCTTTGTGCTAAATTCTAGAAATGTTGTCATAGATCTTTGTGCTAAATTCTAGAAATGTTCTCCTAGATCTTCCCTCTAAATTCTAGAAATGTTCTCTTAGATCTTCCCACTAAATTCTAGAAATGTTCTCTTAGATCTTCCCTCTTAAATTCTAGAAATGTTTTCATAGATCTTCCCTCTAAATTCTAGAAATGTTCTCTTAGATCTTCCCACTAAATTCTAGAAATGTTCACATAGATCTTCCTGCTAAATTCTAGAATTCTTCTCCTAGATCTTCCCACTAAATTCTAGAAATGTTCTACTAGATCTTCCCACTAAATTCTAGAAATGTTCTCATAGATGTTCCCACTAAATTCTAGAAATGTTCACATAGATCTTCCCACTAAATTCTAGAAATGTTCTCATAGATGTTCCCACTAAATTCTAGAAATGTTCTCCTAGATCTTCCCACTAAATTCTAGAAATGTTCTCATAGATGTTCCCACTAAATTCTAGAAATGTTCTCATAGATCTTCCCACTAAATTCTAGAAATGTTCTCATAGATCTTCCCACTAAATTCTAGAAATGTTCTCATAGATGTTCCCACTAAATTCTAGAAATGTTCTCATAGATGTTCCCACTAAATTCTAGAAATGTTCTCATAGATGTTCCCACTAAATTCTAGAAATGTTCTCATAGATCTTCCCACTAAATTCTAGAAATGTTCTCATAGATGTTCCCACTAAATTCTAGAAATGTTCTCATAGATGTTCCCACTAAATTCTAGAAATGTTCTCATAGATGTTCCCACTAAATTCTAGAAATGTTCTCCTAGATCTTCCCACTAAATTCTAGAAATGTTCTCTTAGATCTTCCTGCTAAATTCTAGAAATGTTCTCATAGATCTTCCGGCTAAATTCTAGAAATGTTCTCATAGATCTTTGTGCTAAATTCTAGAAATGTTCTCATAGATCTTCCGGCTAAATTCTAGAAATGTTCTCATAGATCTTCCCACTAAATTCTAGAAATGTTCTCATAGATCTTTGTGCTAAATTCTAGAAATGTTCTCATAGATCTTCCGGCTAAATTCTAGAAATGTTCTCATAGATCTTTGTGCTAAATTCTAGAAATGTTCTCATAGATCTTTGTGCTAAATTCTAGAAATGTTTTCATAGATCTTCCGGCTAAATTCTAGAAATGTTCTCATAGATCTTTGTGCTAAATTCTAGAAATGTTGTCATAGATCTTCCAACTAAATTCTAGAAATCTTCTCATAGATCTTCCCGCAAAATTCTAGAAATGTTATTATAGATCTTTGTGCTAAATTCTAGAAATGTTGTCCTAGATCTTTGTGCTAAATTCTAGAAATGCTCTCATAGATCTTTGTGCTAAATTCTAGAAATGTTCTCATAGATGTTCCCACTAAATTCTAGAAATGTTCTCCTAGATCTTCCCACTAAATTCTAGAAATGTTCTCTTAGATCTTCCTGCTAAATTCTAGAAATGTTCTCATAGATCTTCCGGCTAAATTCTAGAAATGTTCTCATAGATCTTTGTGCTAAATTCTAGAAATGTTCTCATAGATCTTCCGGCTAAATTCTAGAAATGTTCTCATAGATCTTCCTTCTAAATTCTAGAAATGTTCTCATAGATCTTTGTGCTAAATTCTAGATATGTTCTCATAGATCTTCCGGCTAAATTCTAGAAATGTTCTCATAGATCTTTTTGATAAATTCTAGAAATGTTCTCCTAGATGTTCCCACTAAATTCTAGAAATGTTCTCCTAGATCTTCCCACTAAATTCTAGAAATGTTCTCCTAGATCTTCCCACTAAATTCTAGAAATGTTCTCATAGATCTTTGTGCTAAATTTTAGAAATGTTGTCATAGATCTTTGTGCTAAATTCTAGAAATGTTGTCATAGATCTTTGTGCTAAATTCTAGAAATGTTCTCCTAGATCTTCCCTCTAAATTCTAGAAATGTTCTCTTAGATCTTCCCACTAAATTCTAGAAATGTTCTCTTAGATCTTCCCTCTAAATTCTAGAAATGTTCTCTTAGATCTTCCCACTAAATTCTAGAAATGTTCTCTTAGATCTTCCCTCTAAATTCTAGAAATGTTCTCATAGATCTTCCCACTAAATTCTAGAAATGTTCTCCTAGATCTTCCCACTAAATTCTAGAAATGTTCTCCTAGATCTTCCCACTAAATTCTAGAAATGTTCTACTAGATCTTCCCACTAAATTCTAGAAATGTTCTCATAGATGTTCCCACTAAATTCTAGAAATGTTCACAAAGATCTTCCCACTAAATTCTAGAAATGTTCTCATAGATGTTCCCACTAAATTCTAGAAATGTTCTCCTAGATCTTCCCACTAAATTCTAGAAATGTTCTCATAGATGTTCCCACTAAATTCTAGAAATGTTCTCATAGATCTTCCCACTAAATTCTAGAAATGTTCTCATAGATGTTCCCACTAAATTCTAGAAATGTTCTCATAGATCTTCCCACTAAATTCTAGAAATGTTCTCATAGATGTTCCCACTAAAGTCTAGAAATGTTCTCATAGATGTTCCCACTGAAGTCTAGAAATGTTCTCATAGATGTTCCCACTAAAGTCTAGAAATGTTCTCATAGATCTTCCCACTAAATTCTAGAAATGTTCTCATAGATGTTCCCACTAAATTCTAGAAATGTTCTCATAGATCTTCCCACTAAATTCTAGAAATGTTCTCATAGATGTTCCCACTAAATTCTAGAAATGTTCTCATAGATCTTCCCACTAAATTCTATAAATGTTCTCATAGATCTTCCCACTAAATTCTAGAAATGTTCTCATAGATGTTCCCACTAAATTCTAGAAATGTTCTCATAGATCTTCCCACTAAATTCTATAAATGTTCTCATAGATCTTCCCACTAAATTCTAGAAATGTTCTCATAGATGTTCCCACTAAATTCTATAAATGTTCTCATAGATGTTCCCACTAAATTCTAGAAATGTTCTCCTAGATCTTCCCACTAAATTCTAGAAATGTTCTCTTAGATCTTCCTGCTAAATTCTAGAAATGTTCTCATAGATCTTCCGGCTAAATTCTAGAAATGTTCTCATAGATCTTTGTGCTAAATTCTAGAAATGTTCTCATAGATCTTCCGGCTAAATTCTAGAAATGTTCTCATAGATCTTCCTTCTAAATTCTAGAAATGTTCTCATAGATCTTTGTGCTAAATTCTAGAAATGTTTTCATAGATCTTCCGGCTAAATTCTAGAAATGTTCTCATAGATCTTTGTGCTAAATTCTAGAAATGTTGTCATAGATCTTCCAACTAAATTCTAGAAATCTTCTCATAGATCTTCCTTCTAAATTCTAGAAATGTTCTCATAGATCTTTGTGCTAAATTCTAGATATGTTCTCATAGATCTTCCGGCTAAATTCTAGAAATGTTCTCATAGATCTTTTTGATAAATTCTAGAAATGTTCACATAGATCTTTGTGTTAAATTCTAGAAATGTTCACATAGATCTTCCCGCTAAATTCTAGAAATGTTATTATAGATCTTTGTGTTAAATTCTAGAAATGTTCTCCTAGATGTTCCCACTAAATTCTAGAAATGTTCACATAGATCTTCCTGCTAAATTCTAGAAATGTTCTCCTAGATCTTCCCACTAAATTCTAGAAATGTTCTCATAGATCTTTGTGCTAAATTTTAGAAATGTTGTCATAGATCTTTGTGCTAAATTCTAGAAATGTTGTCATAGATCTTTGTGCTAAATTCTAGAAATGTTCTCCTAGATCTTCCCTCTAAATTCTAGAAATGTTCTCTTAGATCTTCCCACTAAATTCTAGAAATGTTCTCTTAGATCTTCCCTCTAAATTCTAGAAATGTTTTCATAGATCTTCCCTCTAAATTCTAGAAATGTTCTCTTAGATCTTCCCACTAAATTCTAGAAATGTTCTCTTAGATCTTCCCACTAAATTCTAGAAATGTTCACATAGATCTTCCTGCTAAATTCTAGAAATCTTCTCCTAGATCTTCCCACTAAATTCTAGAAATGTTCTACTAGATCTTCCCACTAAATTCTAGAAATGTTCTCATAGATGTTCCCACTAAATTCTAGAAATGTTCACAAAGATCTTCCCACTAAATTCTAGAAATCTTCTCCTAGATCTTCCCACTAAATTCTAGAAATGTTCTACTAGATCTTCCCACTAAATTCTAGAAATGTTCTCATAGATGTTCCCACTAAATTCTAGAAATGTTCTCATAGATCTTCCCACTAAATTCTAGAAATGTTCTCATAGATGTTCCCACTAAATTCTAGAAATGTTCTCATAGATCTTCCCACTAAATTCTAGAAATGTTCTCATAGATGTTCCCACTAAATTCTAGAAATGTTCTCATAGATCTTCCCACTAAATTCTAGAAATGTTCTCATAGATGTTCCCACTAAAGTCTAGAAATGTTCTCATAGATGTTCCCACTGAAGTCTAGAAATGTTCTCATAGATGTTCCCACTAAAGTCTAGAAATGTTCTCATAGATGTTCCCACTGAAGTCTAGAAATGTTCTCATAGATGTTCCCACTAAATTCTAGAAATGTTCTCATAGATCTTCCCACTAAATTCTAGAAATGTTCTCATAGATGTTCCCACTAAATTCTAGAAATGTTCTCATAGATCTTCCCACTAAATTCTAGAAATGTTCTCATAGATGTTCCCACTAAATTCTAGAAATGTTCTCATAGATGTTCCCACTAAATTCTAGAAATGTTCTCATAGATCTTCCCACTAAATTCTAGAAATGTTCTTATAGATGTTCCCACTAAATTCTAGAAATGTTCTCATAGATCTTCCCACTAAATTCTAGAAATGTTCTCTAGATCTTTGCTAAATTCTAGAAATGTTCTCATAGAGCTAAATTCTAGAAATGTTCTCATAGATCTTTGTGCTAAATTCTAGAAATGTTCTCATAGATCTTCCGGCTAAATTCTAGAAATGTTCTCATAGATCTTCCTTCTAAATTCTAGAAATGTTCTCATAGATCTTTGTGCTAAATTCTAGAAATGTTTTCATAGATCTTCCGGCTAAATTCTAGAAATGTTCTCATAGATCTTTGTGCTAAATTCTAGAAATGTTGTCATAGATCTTCCAACTAAATTCTAGAAATCTTCTCATAGATCTAAATTCTAGTTAAATAGAAATCTTCTCATAGATCTTTGTGCTAAATTCTAGAAATGTTGTCCTAGATCTTTGTGCTAAATTCTAGAAATGCTCTCATAGATCTTTGTTAAATGTTCTCATAGATCACTAATTCTAGAAATGTTCTCCTAGTCCCACTAAATTCTAGAAATGTTCTCATAGATCTTCCTGCTAAATTCTAGAAATGTTCTCATAGATCTTCAGGCTAAATTCTAGAAATGTTCTCATAGATCTTTGTGCTAAATTCTAGAAATGTTCTCCTAGATCTTCCCACTAAATTCTAGAAATGTTCTCATAGATCTTTGTGCTAAATTCTAGAAATGTTCTCATAGATCTTTGTGCTAAATTCTAGAAATGTTCTCATAGATCTTCCTTCTAAATTCTAGAAATGTTCTCATAGATCTTTGTGCTAAATTCTAGAAATGTTGTCATAGATCTTCCAACTAAATTCTAGAAATCTTCTCATAGATCTTCCCGCAAAATTCTAGAAATGTTATTATAGATCTTTGTGTTAAATTCTAGAAATCTTCTCATAGATCTTTGTGCTAAATTCTAGAAATGTTGTCCTAGATCTTTGTGCTAAATTCTAGAAATGCTCTCATAGATCTTTGTGCTAAATTCTAGAAATGTTCTCATAGATGTTCCCACTAAATTCTAGAAATGTTCTCCTAGATCTTCCCACTAAATTCTAGAAATGTTCTCATAGATCTTCCGGCTAAATTCTAGAAATGTTCTCATAGATCTTTGTGCTAAATTCTAGAAATGTTCTCATAGATCTTCCGGCTAAATTCTAGAAATGTTCTCATAGATCTTCCTTCTAAATTCTAGAAATGTTCTCATAGATCTTTGTGCTAAATTCTAGATATGTTCTCATAGATCTTCCGGCTAAATTCTAGAAATGTTCTCATAGATCTTTTTGATAAATTCTAGAAATGTTCACATAGATCTTTGTGTTAAATTCTAGAAATGTTCACATAGATCTTCCCGCTAAATTCTAGAAATGTTATTATAGATCTTTGTGTTAAATTCTAGAAATGTTCTCCTAGATGTTCCCACTAAATTCTAGAAATGTTCACATAGATCTTCCTGCTAAATTCTAGAAATGTTCTCCTAGATCTTCCCACTAAATTCTAGAAATGTTCTCATAGATCTTTGTGCTAAATTTTAGAAATGTTGTCATAGATCTTTGTGCTAAATTCTAGAAATGTTCTCCTAGATCTTCCCTCTAAATTCTAGAAATGTTCTCTTAGATCTTCCCTCTAAATTCTAGAAATGTTCTCTTAGATCTTCCCTCTAAATTCTAGAAATGTTCTCTTAGATCTTCCCACTAAATTCTAGAAATGTTCTCATAGATCTTCCCACTAAATTCTAGAAATGTTCTCATAGATCTTCCCACTAAATTCTAGAAATGTTCTCATAGATGTTCCCACTAAATTCTAGAAATGTTCTCATAGATGTTCCCACTAAATTCTAGAAATGTTCTCATAGATCTTCCCACTAAATTCTAGAAATGTTCTTATAGATGTTCCCACTAAATTCTAGAAATGTTCTCATAGATCTTCCCACTAAATTCTATAAATGTTCTCATAGATCTTCCCACTAAATTCTAGAAATGTTCTCATAGATGTTCCCACTAAATTCTAGAAATGTTCTCATAGATGTTCCCACTAAATTCTAGAAATGTTCTCATAGATGTTCCCACTAAATTCTAGAAATGTTCTCATAGATGTTCCCACTGAAGTCTAGAAATGTTCTCATAGATGTTCCCGCTGAGCTGATCTGAGGGAACATTTCTGGGAACGATTCTGGTTTTCTTCTCTGCAGACGATGATGCAGAGCTTTTTTTAACGGACCATAATGCATTGCAGCACCAGCACAAGAGCAAGCTAATGCTAACGCTAACGTTACCGTGCTACTGTTAGCCTTGGAGTGCAAACGTTCAGCTAACATCAGATTATTGACTTTAGGGACCAAACTTTCTCTTTTCTAACCACACAGAGAAGAAACACCTGAAATCTGTAAAAGTAAAAAGTCTTCCTAAAGTAACCAGAGTCTGAGCGAATAATGAATGTTTCCACAGATTTGAAGAATTCTTTTTAACTGTTTTAAAATCATTTCTATGATGCTAGCGCTAAAGTTAGCATGCTAACCTTCACAGCAAATTATTGAAACTTTCAGATTCAATCCAAAATTGTAAAGCAGCTGGATTTACTAAATGTTCAGAGACAATCAGCAACACAAGCTGATAACACGTTTCTCTCCATTTCCTACATTCAGACAGTAAAAGAGGTTATGAGACATAAATCTCCCTGGAGTACCTGAGAGGAGCTTCTCCTCTGAATCTGCGGTTTGAGCCTCGCTGCTTCTCGTCTGGTTAATGATGGTGGATCTGAGAAGTTCTGGTTGGAGAGCAGAATGGTTCCTTTGGAGATGCTTGTTGTCTCCAACTTATCAGTTAAATGCCAGTAAATGTGGAACGCTGTTCCTTTAAATGACAGTAAAACTAACTTCCATCACATTTACAGACGTCTTTATCAATGACTCCATGCAATCTGCTGGGATTCCTTACATAGAAAACTAAAACTGATTGGAATGTTTGTATTGAAATTACTTTACTTGCAACGCGCCTTGAGATGAAACATTATGAATCTGCGCTATAGAAATAAACTGAATCGAATTATTTAGATCATATGAACAGAATGTGAACTTTCAGCAGTTTCTCCGCAGATGAAAACCTAAAGATCAAATCAGCCTGAAAGCAGAGCTGAGGCTTTTATTTTGGAAATGTGTTGGCATTAAACGGAACAGATGAACCTTTAAGTAAACTGGATCAGTTTGTAGTAAAACTTTTCAGATGTACTGATTTAATTTCTGTTCTGAAGATGTTTGAACAACAAACTGCAGCTGAATAAGAGCTCAGAAGATTCAGAGAGGTGGTCCTTCCTCCTCCTCCCCCTGCAGCTTTCAGATGCAAACGAAGCAGACATATGGAGAGGAGGTGTCTCTGCTGCCGCTGCCCTCCTAAAGATTCAGATTGTATGAGAAATCACGCTCGGCCTGCGGCGCCCCCGGCCTCCTCCCTGTCCTCCACCACACCCCCAGACGACAGCTTCATTAGCCTGAAAGAAGAGAGTTTTCACAGCTTTGTCGAGTCAAGACCCAACTCCTTCTCTCCTTCTCAATTACTCCTTTGTTGCAGCAGATCCCAGTTATTGCTCTGCAGACCATATGGCCTCTCTGAGCTCCACCAGCCAGCCAAGCTCATTCAGCTGCAGAGACACGTCTGTTTGGGACACTGTCCTCACACTGGACACACTTTGTCCACTCAGCAGCTAGCTGGTTGATCTGCTCATGTTCTCACCACGTTCCACGGCTTCCTGCCAGAATCGGAGGAACAAACGTTCCTCTCCATCCAGCCTGGGATGTTCCTGGAGAAGATGTGGCCCAGGAGGCAGCAGATGCTGCTCTAAGAGTCTCTGCTGGAATGTTGACCTTTGACCCTGCTGATTTCATTCAGTCACGGGTTTCCCAGCATGAACGGCCTGTTGAAGTTCAAGCTGCAGCTTCTCAGTAGAGTTTAAACCCAGACTTTGACTAGGCCACTCCAGATCTTTCTAACCATGTAGAGAAGAAGCTCCTGCTGTGTTTTGGGTCATTGTTCTGCTGCAGAACCCAAATGTTCTTGAGCTGAACGGACCTTCTCCTCCAGAACGGCTCTTTAGATTCTTCTGGGTCAGCAGTGGTTCTGGTCTTGGATCTCTCCCATGGAGGCCATTTTCTCTCTCTGTCTGATTGCTCAATGATGACCTCTGACCTTAGCTGAGGCCTGTAGAGCTTCAGATGTGGTTCTGGGTTCTCCTGGACCTCCTGGATGAGTCGTCGATGAGCGCCTGGAGTAATTCTGGGGGGTCGGCGTCTCCTGGGAAGGTTCTCCACTGTTCCAGGTGTTCTCCAGGTGTGGATCATGGTTCTAACTGAGGTTCTCTGGTAACTCAGAACCTTAAAATGGTTCTGGGAGCTTTTTTGGACTTATGGATGTCAGAGACTTCTTCAGATCGGGGCGTGACGTCTTGCTGTTTTAGATCTCTTAGCCTGCTTCCTGCTGCCAGACCAGACGGGTTCTGTTATGTTCTGGCAGTAACCGGGTCTGGCTGTTGCTAATGAAAAACACCAGTTTCTTCATGGTTTAACAAGAGGGATAAAAGCTGTCTTTGTAGATTCAGGTTGGTTTGGAGCTTTTTTTCCCTTAATGAATAGAATCGACTGCTTTTCTGTTTGTCTGATGATTAATATTTGTTTTATGATCTCAAACGTTTAAACGTGACAAACAGCAGAAATCTCCACATTTTGATGCTGCAGCAGAACCTTTGTCTTCTTCTTCTTCTGTCCCGTTGGCGTCTGATGAACCGGTCTGCATCAGTACACGCCTCCTCCTCTTCCTCCCTCCTCTCCTTCATCACCTCTCTGCACACAGACCCGAAGCGTGATCAAATACAGTTTATTGTCCCGTCTGTCTGCCGTTATCGATATCTTTCCGTCTGCTGCTTCAGGAAGGTCTTAATGTAACGGAACGTCGGCGGCGGCGGCCTCCATCCATCTCCAAGCGGCTTCCTTTCACTTGTCTGCTCCTGTTTGCTCAGCCTCATAATTTACCTCCAGTTTACCCCGACATTAGCGGCCACAAAGGGGACGGCGTGGATTTATCTGCAGCCGCCCGGCGTCATGGCAACAACACGGACAGAACACACAGCACCTGAAAAGAGCTGTCATGGGGCCGAACACCAGGCCATCATGGCGCCGTTAACCTGGAGACTGAGGATGTTTTCACTTTAGGAGGAAAAGAACGAGACGATTAGTAGAAAGTTAGAGCTGGTTCCCACTGTTGATCTGATGGAGACGTTCTCCGGCTTCACATGTTTTATTCAAGGACAGACGCTCAAAGAACGGACTGAGATTCATTCTGCCATTTTACACATGGCTCGAAACGTCAGACGTACCACATGTAGAAACGCTTTGCCTACCTGGTTCAGCTCCATGACGAAAATTTCTCATCATGACTGACTTTATTAAATCAAGGAAGCATCTAAATAAACTGTAGACAGGAAACGTTGATGGAATACTAACCTGGATTAGTCTGACTTTTAGTAATGTGGACGATGTTTCCTGGTTTGGGACGTTGTTTCCTGACGTGGGACGTTGTTTCCTGACGTGGGACGTTGTTTCCTGGTGTGGCATGTTTCCTGACGTGGGACGTTGTTTCCTGACGTGGGACGTTGTTTCCTGACGTGGGACGTTGTTTCCTGGCGTGGGACGTTGTTTCCTGGTGTGGGACGATGTCTCCTGGTGTGGGACGATGCGTCCTGGTGTGGGACGATGCGTCCTGGTGTGGGACGATGCGTCCTGGTGTGGGACGATGCGTCCTGGTGTGGGACGATGCGTCCTGGTGTGGGACGATGCGTCCTGGTTAGGGACGATGCTTCCTGGTCAGGGACGATGTTTCCTGGTCTGGGACGATGTTTCCTGGTGTGGGACGATGCTTCCTGGTGTGGGACGATGCTTCCTGGTGTGGGACGATGTTTTCTGGTGTGGGACGATGTGTCCTGATGTGGGACGATGTTTTCTGGTGTGGGACGATGCTTCCTGGTGTGGGACGATGTTTCCTGGTGTGGGACGATGCGTCCTGGTGTGGGACGATGCGTCCTGGTGTGGGACGATGCGTCCTGGTGTGGGACGATGCTTCCTGGTGTGGGACGATGCTTCCTGGTGTGGGACGATGCGTCCTGCTGTGGGACGATGCGTCCTGGTGTGGGACGATGCGTCCTGGTGTGGGACGATGCGTCCTGGTGTGGGACGATGCGTCCTGGTGTGGGACGATGCGTCCTGGTCTGGGACGATGCTTCCTGGTCTGGGACGATGCTTCCTGGTGTGGGACGATGCGTCCTGGTGTGGGACGATGCTTCCTGGTCTGGGACGATGCTTCCTGGTGTGGGACGATGCTTCCTGGTGTGGGACGATGCGTCCTGGTGTGGGACGATGCGTCCTGGTGTGGGACGATGCGTCCTGGTTAGGGACGATGCTTCCTGGTTAGGGACGATGTTTCCTGGTCTGGGACGATGTTTCCTGGTCTGGGACGATGCTTCCTGGTGTGGGACGATGCTTCCTGGTGTGGGACGATGCTTCCTGGTGTGGGACGATGTTTTCTGGTGTGGGACGATGTGTCCTGGTGTGGGACGATGCTTCCTGGTGTGGGACGATGTTTCCTGGTGTGGCATGTTTCCTGGTGTGGGACGATGTTTCCTGGTGTGGCATGTTTCCTGGTGTGGGACGATGTTTCCTGGTGTGGCATGTTTCCTGGTGTGGGACGATGTTTCCTGCTGTGGCATGTTTCCTGCTGTGGGACGATGCTTCCTGCTGTGGGACGATGCTTCCTGCTGTGGGACGATGTTTCCTGCTGTGGGACGATGTTTCCTGGTGTGGCATGTTTCCTGCTGTGGGACGATGCTTCCTGCTGTGGGACGATGTTTCCTGGTGTGGCATGTTTCCTGGTGTGGGACGATGTTTCCAGGTGTGGCATGTTTCCTGCTGTGGGACGATGCTTCCTGGTGTGGGACGATGTTTCCTGGTGTGGGACGATGCTTCGTGGTGTGGGACGATGTTTCCTGGTGTGGCATGTTTCCTGCTGTGGGACGTTGTTTCCTGACGTGGGACGTTGTTTCCTGACGTGGGACGTTGTTTCCTGACGTGGGACGTTGTTTCCTGGTGTGGGACGATGTCTCCTGGTGTGGGACGATGTCTCCTGGTGTGGGACGATGCGTCCTGGTGTGGGACGATGCGTCCTGGTGTGGGACGATGCGTCCTGGTGTGGGACGATGCGTCCTGGTTAGGGACGATGCGTCCTGGTTAGGGACGATGCTTCCTGGTTAGGGACGATGTTTCCTGGTGTGGGACGATGTTTCCTGGTGTGGCATGTTTCCTGCTGTGGGACGATGCGTCCTGCTGTGGGACGATGCTTCCTGGTGTGGGACGATGCTTCCTGGTGTGGGACGATGCTTCCTGGTGTGGGACGATGCTTCCTGGTGTGGGACGATGTTTCCTGTTGTGGGACGATGTTTCCTGGTGTGGGACGATGCTTCCTGGTGTGGGACGATGCTTCCTCCTGGTGTGGGACGATGCTTCCTCCTGGTGTGGGACGATGCTTCCCCCTGGTGTGGGACGATGCTTCCCCCTGGTGTGGGACGATGCTTCCTCCTGGTGTGGGACGATGCTTCCTCCTGGTGTGGGACGATGCTTCCTCCTGGTGTGGGACGATGCTTCCTCCTGGTGTGGGACGATGCTTCCTCCTGGTGTGGGACGATGCTTCCTCCTGGTGTGGGACGATGCTTCCTCCTGGTTTGGGACGATGTTTCCTGCTGTGGGACGATGCTTCCGGCTGTGGGACGATGCTTCCTGGTTTGGGACGATGCTTCCTGGTTTGGGACGATGTGTCCTGAAGAAACAAACTGCAAACGGGACTTCTTATGGTTTTCCTTTAACAATGACTTTCTTCTTGCCACTCTTCCATAAAGGCCAACTTTGTGCAGTGCACCACTAATAGTTGTCCTATGGACAGATTCCCCCACCTGAGCTGTAGATCTCTGCAGCTCATCCAGAGTCACCATGGGCCTCTTGGCTGCATTTCTGATCAGCGCTCTCCTTGTTCGGCCTGTGAGTTTAGGTGGACGGCCTTGTTTTGGTAGGTTTACAGTTGTGCCATACTCCTTCCATTTCTGAATGATCGCTTGAACAGCGCTCCGTGGGATGTTCAAGGCTTGGGAAATCTTTTTGTAGCCTAAGCCTGCTTTAAATATCTCAATAACTTTATCCCTGACCTGTCTGGTGTGTTCTTTGGACTTTATGGTGTTGTTGCTCCCAACATTCTCTTAGACAACCTCTGAGGCCGTCACAGGGCAGCTGTATTTGTACTGACATTAGATTACACACAGGTGCCTCTATTTAGTCATTAGCACTCATCAGGCAATGTCTATGGGCAACTGACTGCAGTCAGACCAAAGGGGCTGAATAATTACACACACCCCACTTTTCAGTTATTTACTTGTAAAAATGTTTGGAATCATGTATGATTTTCGTTCCACTTCTCACGTGTACACCACTTTGTTTTGGTCTTTCACCTGGAATTACAATAAAATTGATTCATGTTTGTGGCTGTAATGTGACAAAATGTGGAAAAGTTCAAGGGGCTGAATACTTTTACAAGCCACTGTATGTAGAAATTAGAGCCAAACGTATTTATATGGTGCGACGCCATGCTTCGCCATGCCACCACAGCCAAACTCTCTTTCTAAAACTCTGTTCTGGAAATGATCAGTGACACCAAGTTTTGAATAATTCTGATTTTCTATCCCTAGATGATTTTGTTTCAATTTTCTTGACGTCAAACTTTGACATCTGTATATGCTCAAAAACGTATGATTTTGATTCATTTTAATGGCCCATACCGTACGGCCATACTGACCAGATTTATAGCTGATACCTCAATATCCCTGGGAGGAGTTTGCCAAAGTTTCACATGTATGAAATCACCAAAAACCTCAAAAATGGTGCTTCACTCCAAACTTGCTGTTGGTTTTAGGTGAATGCTCCAAGAGACTTTTTTCTTGTTTTGGGGGGAATCGATCCGTGTGCCAAAATTCAAATATCTACGTTAAACTGGTCGGCCGGGTAGGTTTAGGGGGTGTTGTTGAGCCATTTGGCTACGCCCATTTTTAATTCCATTAAAATACAAACATTTCCCTTGGGCCTCAACTTTGGGCAATGTTTGATGAGTTTTTGGGTCTGTTTATGTTGGCCTTCGAAATGCCTTTTAGAAAGACGAAATAAAAACAATAATTAAAGCTGCAAGCAGCCTCAAACAGCCCTCAGAGCTTAGCGCTGCTCCGGCCTTTGCTGCGACCGCGGGAGTCACGCACCGCCGACTCAACGCCACCTCAACTCCACCTCAACTCCACCTCAACACCACCTCATTGCTACCAATGGGCCTATCAATCGGTGCTCTATAGTCCAGGTAATTAGTCGTCAATGCAGCTTTTGGCCACTAGATGCTTTATATTACAAGGCCAGTTTATCTAATCTGGTGTTTTGGTGATGTTGAACACCAGGAGGTGTAGAGAACAACAAACCAGACGCTGTGTTTGTTTCTTTCCATGAGTTTTTAGAGGATTCTATGAGCTGCACTTCTAGTAAAAAGCTTTCCAGCTCCATCTAAACTCGCTCTCTGTCGGCCATTGCTCCGTTAGTGGATGTGCGTTTACAAGCTAAAGTAAATAAACCGTGGTCGACCAGAGACGTCACTGCAATGGTTGGCAGACCCACCAGAAAAGGTCTGCGCCCCCTGCTGTCCTTGAAGGGAATCACTATGCAACAATGTAGAAGTATAAAAGGAAAAACGTCTCAGTCAGTACGTGTGGGTGCTAACATGCTGACGGAGAAGCATAAACTAGGCTTAATATGCATTTTGTTTAATTTGGTGCAGATCAGATGATGTATGTGGAAATTAGAGCCAAACTCATGACCACGGCGCGATGCCGAACTTCGTCATGCCCCACCCTCTTTCAAAGTACTGGACAGCTCGTTTCCCTGACTTGTCTGATGTCACTGGACACTTGGTGTTGATTGGGTCAAGGCTGTAAAATATGGAAGCAAAACACTACACTTCCTGTTCTGAGGGGGTGGGGCTACAGTGATGTCAGAAACATGATGACGATCCACCACAGCAAGTTTCATGTCTCTGTTACTGTCTGCAGCTAGATCCAGGTACAGCTGTGGTCTCTTCCTCCCGCTACGCTGCCCCCCTGTGGCGCTGTTAGGCGAGTGTTCAGCTACATTAGTTTTGCTGTCATAATTGTTCTCTTCTCTTCCTAACTGGAGCACTAACTCTTTAACCAGGGCTAAAACACTGAAATGGGTTCCTAGCAGTGAGATGAGAGCTTTAACGTTGAAGCTGCTAACTGAGGAGCTCAGAACCTCAGATGGACCTGCAACCCTCTCTGACTGCAGGTTGATGAGCAGCAACACTTCCTTGTCTAAGGTCGTGGTGTTGGCACACATCTGTGTGGGAGGTCAGTTAGAACCAAGACCAACCCAAAGGCCTCTATTCAAGAAACCTATGAACAACTAAACCTAAAGACCATGACAGCCAGAGTCCAAGGAAAACCCCTAAAATACCTCTGGGAAGCCCGAAGAACTGAAGAACCAGAACGCTTTAAAATATCACAGGAAGGAGCAGAACCGGACCGAGTATTCTGGACTGCATCACGGGACCGTTTACAGTCTGAGAGTGATGATGAAGATGAAGCTCCTCTAAACTCGGCATTTCTCCCTGCAACTTCTCTGAAAGTCGGATTTATCTGGAATCCTTTCTACAGCTCTGGTTTTAAACTGAAACCTCCTCCTCCTCCTCCTCCTCCTCCTCCTCCTCCACCTCCTCCTCCTCCTCCTCCTCCTCCTCCTCCTCCTCCTCCTCCTCTTCATCATTGGGAGGTCTTCTCCCTGCTGTCTGAGCCACTCTGAGGATCACTGGGGGTTTCTCAGCTCACTCAGAGATTGTTGCAGGATTAGCACAGCTGCTAATCAGAGGCTTAAAGTTCTGCCCTGCTTCAGATCACCCTCCCTGCTTTGTTTAGTGTGTGTGTGTGTGTGTGTGTGTGTGTGTGTGTGTGTGTGTGTGTGTGTGTGTGTGTGTGTGTGTGTGTGTGTGTGTGTGTGTGTGTGTGTGTGTGTCTGTGTGTGTGCGCGCGTGTGTGTTCACTTTATTTTCTCACGTGTTTCACTTCATTAAAATTCTGTCACATCTCGTGTCGCTGAGACTTTAATCCTGTCAGACAGAACCGTCTGATGGATGAAATAAACATGTTTCTATTTGTTAAAACTGAAACATAAATACTCCAGTTGTTTTCAAAAATTCTGCCAAAAATACGAATAAAGTTCTGTTTATGTTTTAGTTTGAATAAATCATCATGCTACTGTGTTTGTAGCTCTCTGTATTACTGACTCCTACCTAAAGAACAGGGACTTCTTTGTTTCAATAGGAAACTGTTCATCACATGTGGGGTGCCTCAGGGCTCCATGCTGGGGTCCCTCTTATTTAATATCTACATGCTCCCACTAGCCCAGATTATAACAACCAATAAAATTAGCTACCATAACTATGCAGATGATACTCAGCTCTACATTACAATGTCACCAGGTGACTTTGAACCCATCCAAACCCTAAATAAATGCATCGACCAAATCAATGGATGGATGTGTCATAACTTTCTCCAGTTGAACAGAAACAAAACAGAAGTAATTACTTTTGGACCTAAAGAGGAACGATCAACAGTCAGCACACAGCTTCAATTAATACAGCTAGAAACTACTGATCAGGCCTGAAATCTAGGTGTAGTAATGGACTCAGACCTGAACCTCCAGGGTCACATAAAGGTCAATAACAAGGTCAGCCTTCTATCACCTGAAGAACATTTCTAGGATTAAAGGACTGATGTCGCAACAGGACCTAGAAAAACTCATCCATGCGTTTATCTTTAGTGGGATTGATTACTGCAACAGCGTCTTCACAGGTCTGACTAAAAAGTCAATCAGACAGCTGCAGCTGATCCAGAACGCTGCTGCTCGTGTTCCTCACTAGAACCAGGAAAGTAGAGCACATCACCCCAGTTCTAAAGTCCTTACACTGGCTCCCTGTAGCTCAGAGAATAGACTTTAAAATACTTTTACTAGTTTATAAATCATTGCATGGCTTAGCACCAAAGTATGAGGAAGATCTACTGTTACTATAGCAACCCCCCCCCCAGACCACTCAGGTCCTCTAATTCCAGTCGACTCAACATCCGTAGAATCAGAACCAAACATGGAGAAGCAGCTTTCAGTTTCTATGCTCCTCTAATCTGGAACAAACTTCCAGACAAGCTGCTGAAACACGGAGTTACTTTAAATCACAGATAGAAACGTTTCTGTTTAGAGCTGCTTTTGATCAATAATCACTGGAACATTGTTAGTTCTAGTCTGGATCAGAACTTTTATTACTTCATTTTCAGCTGTGATTTATTGTTTCCTGCTTCATTATGTTTTGATTTCATCATGTAAAACACTTTGAAGCCCCTTATTGCTAAAATGTTTTACACAAATAAACTGGACTTGATCATAGCTGGTGCTAAACAATAAACAGGGATATAAAGGTTCTGTCTTGGTTACACAATGATTAATCAATCAGGTCCATTTTTACATCATCTCCCTCATCAGGTTTTATCTTCATATCAGCTCAACATAGTTGCTCCAGTCAGTTTGCATTAATGAGCTAAAAATAAAGTTAGAAATCAGAGATTTCAGCTCAGTAATGATGCTGATTAAAACATGAGGACCTGATTGTGTCACAGTCCCTGTTTAACTACTAACCAGGTCAATAACTAGTCTCTGTTCCTCCTGCTGCTGCAGCCTCCACCCTGTTTCCTCCGTCAATGTTTTTCAAGTTTCCTTGTCTTGATTCTGTGTGGATTTACTGGGTCATTGTCATCTAGCTGGGTCCAGTTCTGCTTCAGTTTTATTAAGAGATGGTCTTGTATTTTGGTCTCATCTGACCACATAACATTCTCCCAATCCTCCTCTGGATCATCCAGATGGTCTCTGATAAACTGTAGACGGGCCTGGACTTGTGATGGCTTAAGCAGGGGGACCTTTGGAGCGCAGCAGGATGTTAATCCATAACGACGTAGTGTGTTACTATAGTAACCTGTGTTACTGTGGTCCCAGCTCTCTTCAGGTCATTGACCAGTTCCCCCCGTGTGGTTCTGGGATGTTTCCTCACCGTTCTCTAGATCATGTGTTCCCCACCAGGTGAGATCCAGCATGGAGCCCCAGGTAGAGGGAGATTATCACTGATTCATGTTCTAATAATTGCTCCAACAGTTGATCTCTTCTCACCAAGCTGCTTGCCCATTGGCTCATCCAGTCTGGTGCAGGTGGACCATCTTGTCCCTGGTGTCCTTGGACAGATCTCTGGTCTTGGCCATGATGGAGGTTGGAGTCTGACTGTCTGAAGGTGGACAGGTGTCTTTATACAGATAACCAGTTCAACCAGGAGCCATTAATACAGGTAACGAGTGGAGGATAGAAGAGCTTCTTAAAGAAGGAGTAACAGGTCTGTGAGGGACAGAATTATTGCTTGATTATAGGTGATAAATACTTATTTTCTGCTCCATTTTACAAATACATTCTTTAAAAATCATAGAATGTGATTTTTTGCATTCTGTCTCTCACAGTTGACGTGTAGCTATGATGAACATTACAGACCTCTCTGATATTTTTTAATGGGACAACTTGGACAATCAGTGGCTGCCAGATACTTTTTGCCCCTCTGTATATCAATGTTGTTCTCACCTGTCCAATGAACATTACTCCAGAGGTTCTGGTCGTTCTCTAGGTTCTCTCTGGTTGACGTCAGGCTTCTGCAGGATGACTGGACAGCAGCTTTCAGAAGTCTACACACCCCAGGTAAAATGTCCGACTTCCACCAGAGACGAGCTGCAAATGAAGCAGCATCAGACTTCTTGAGTTCCCATCGAGGACCTGATGAAGCTGACATGAAGTTCAGATCTCCTGGAAGGAGACACAGTTTGATCAGAAGGACACTCTGGAGGAGCTGCAGGAGTTTCCACCATCTGCTGCTCAGGTTCTCCATCTGTCTTGACTCAGAGGAAGGATGAAACAATATGTTCTGGTCTGATGGAACCAAGCTGGAACTCTTGGGCCTTCAGGTTTATGTTAGTACTCAGCAACCCTGTAACTGCTGCTTAAAGATCCAAACATGGTGCTGTAAACAGAACTGACCCATTAAGCTGCTAGAAGGTTCTGGATCAGTAATGAGGATGAAAACTGCAGAACCTTTCTCTGGAATTTACCTCCAGAAATCAAACAGAGGGAGATCCACTAGAGATGCTGCTGACTTTTAATAAAACCTCAGATTAAATCATTTCACAACAAGAAGCTCAAGTTAAAATCCTGAATTTGATCCAGAGAAGTTCTGATGGATCTCTGTCTGCTATTGTTCTGAGGTTCCTCCTCCATCATAAAGCAGTGCAGTAAAGCTGAAGGTTTATGGGTCATGAAGAACCACACACAGAGTCCTCCAGCTGTGGGAGGAGCAGCCAGAACGGCCACAGCCTGCAGCAGAAACACGTGAAGAAGAATCAGGAGTTGGAGGAGGGGCGGCTTTTGCAGCCATAAGCTTTCAGAGGGCTCAAACAGCTGCTGCATGTAGAACCTGGTCCACGTAGAACCTGGTCCACGTAGAACCTGATCAATGTAGAACCTGATCCATGTAGAACCTGATCCATGTAGAACCTGGTCCACGTAGAACCTGATCCAAGTAGAACCTGATCCATGTAGAACCTGGTCCATGTAGAACCTGGTCCATGTAGAACCTGGTCCACGTAGAACCTGATCAATGTAGAACCTGATCCACGTAGAACCTGATCCAAGTAGAACCTGATCCATGTAGAACCTGGTCCATGTAGAACCTGGTCCATATAGAACCTGGTCCATGTAGAACCTGGTCCATGTAGAACCTGATCCATGTAGAACCTGATCAATGTAGAACCTGGTCCACGTAGAACCTGATCAATGTAGAACCTGATCCATATAGAACCTGGTCCACGTAGAACCTGATCAATGTAGAACCAGATCCATGTAGAACCTGATCCATGTAGAACCTGATCCATATAGAACCTGGTCCACGTAGAACCTGATCCAAGTAGAACCTGATCCATGTAGAACCTGGTCCATGTAGAACCTGG
Source organism: Valencia hispanica (assembly GCA_963556495.2). Lineage (NCBI taxonomy): Eukaryota > Metazoa > Chordata > Actinopteri > Cyprinodontiformes > Valenciidae > Valencia > Valencia hispanica. The sequence continues at coordinate 61,423,925 of OY747702.1, read as the reverse complement.
TCCATATAGAACCTGGTCCATGTAGAACCTGGTCCATGTAGAACCTGGTCCATGTAGAACCTGATCCATGTAGAACCTGGTCCACGTAGAACCTGATCCAAGTAGAACCTGGTCCATGTAGAACCTGGTCCACGTAGAACCTGGTCCACGTAGAACCTGATCCACGTAGAACCTGGTCAATGTAGAACCTGATCCATGTAGAACCTGATCCATGTAGAACCTGGTCCATGTAAAACCTGGTCAATGTAGAACCTGGTCAATATAGAACCTGATCCATGTAGAACCTGATCCATGTAGAACCTGATCCATGTAGAACCTGGTCCACGTAGAACCTGGTCCACGTAGAACCTGATCCAAGTAGAACCTGATCCATGTAGAACCTGGTCCATGTAGAACCTGGTCAATGTAGAACCTGGTCAATATAGAACCTGATCCATGTAGAACCTGATCCATGTAGAACCTGATCCATGTAGAACCTGATCCACATAGAACCTGGTCCACGTAGAACCTGATCCAAGTAGAACCTGATCCATGTAGAACCTGGTCCATGTAGAACCTGGTCCATATAGAACCTGGTCCATGTAGAACCTGGTCCATGTAGAACCTGATCAATGTAGAACCTGATCCACGTAGAACCTGATCCAAGTAGAACCTGATCCATGTAGAACCTGGTCCATGTAGAACCTGGTCCACGTAGAACCTGGTCCACGTAGAACCTGATCAATGTAGAACCTGATCCACGTAGAACCTGATCCAAGTAGAACCTGATCCATGTAGAACCTGGTCCATGTAGAACCTGGTCCATATAGAACCTGGTCCATGTAGAACCTGGTCCATGTAGAACCTGATCCATGTAGAACCTGATCAATGTAGAACCTGGTCCACGTAGAACCTGATCAATGTAGAACCTGATCCATATAGAACCTGGTCCACGTAGAACCTGATCAATGTAGAACCAGATCCATGTAGAACCTGATCCATGTAGAACCTGATCCATATAGAACCTGGTCCACGTAGAACCTGATCCAAGTAGAACCTGATCCATGTAGAACCTGGTCCATGTAGAACCTGGTCCATATAGAACCTGGTCCATGTAGAACCTGGTCCATGTAGAACCTGGTCCATGTAGAACCTGATCCATGTAGAACCTGGTCCACGTAGAACCTGATCCAAGTAGAACCTGGTCCATGTAGAACCTGGTCCACGTAGAACCTGATCCACGTAGAACCTGGTCAATGTAGAACCTGATCCATGTAGAACCTGATCCATGTAGAACCTGGTCCATGTAAAACCTGGTCAATGTAGAACCTGGTCAATATAGAACCTGATCCATGTAGAACCTGATCCATGTAGAACCTGATCCATGTAGAACCTGGTCCACGTAGAACCTGGTCCACGTAGAACCTGATCCAAGTAGAACCTGATCCATGTAGAACCTGGTCCATGTAGAACCTGGTCAATGTAGAACCTGGTCAATATAGAACCTGATCCATGTAGAACCTGATCCATGTAGAACCTGATCCACATAGAACCTGGTCCACGTAGAACCTGATCCAAGTAGAACCTGATCCATGTAGAACCTGGTCCATGTAGAACCTGGTCCATGTAGAACCTGGTCCATATAGAACCTGGTCCATGTAGAACCTGGTCCATGTAGAACCTGATCCATGTAGAACCTGATCCAAGTAGAACCTGATCCATGTAGAACCTGGTCCAAGTAGAACCTGATCCATGTAGAACCTGGTCAAAATAGAACCTGATCCATGTAGAACCTGGTCAATGTAGAACCTGGTCAATTTAGAACCTGATCCATGTAGAACCTGATCCACGTAGAACCTGGTCCACGTAGATGCTGATCCAAGTAGAACCTGATCCATGTAGAACCTGGTCCATGTAGAACCTGGTCAATGTAGAACCTGGTCAATATAGAACCTGATCCATGTAGAACCTGATCCATGTAGAACCTGATCCAAGTAGTACCTGATCCATGTAGAAGCTGATCAAAGTAGAACCTGATCCATGTAGAACCTGGTCCATGTAGAACCTGGTCCATGTAGAACCTGGTCAATGTAGAACCTGGTCCATGTAGAACCTGGTCCATGTGGAACCTGATCCACGTAGAAACTGATCCAAGTAGATCCTGATCGATGTAGAACCTGGTCCATGTAGAACCTGGTCCATGTGGAACCTGATCCACATAGAACCTGGTCCATGTAGAACCTGGTCCATGTAGAACCTGATCCATGTAGAACCTGGTCCATGTAGAACCTGATCCATGTAGAACCTGGTCCATGTAGAACCTGGTCAATGTAGAACCTGATCCATGTAGAACCTGATCCATGTAGAACCTCGTCCATGTAGAACCTGGTCCATGTAGGAACTGATCCACGTAGAACCTGGTCCATGTAGAACCTGGTCCATGTAGAACCTGGTCCATGTGGAACCTGATCCACGTAGAACCTGATCCAAGTAGAACCTGATCCATGTAGAACCTGATCCACGTAGAACCTGATCCATGTAGAACCTGGTCAATGTAGGACCTGATCCATGTAGAACCTGATCCACGTAGAACCTGATGCATGTAGAACCTACTGCCTGTAGAACCTGGTCCATGTACAACCTGCTGCATGTAGAACCTGGTCCATGTAGAACCTGGTCAATGTAGAACCTGGTCCATGTAGATCCTGGTCAATGTAGAACCTGATCCATGTAGAACCTGGTCCATGTAGAACTTAATCCATGTAGAACCTGATCAGTGTAGGACCTGATCTATGTAGAACCTGGTCCACGTAGAACCTGGTCCACGTAGAACCTGGTCCATGTAGAACCTGGTCAATGTAGGACCTGATCCATGTAGAACCTGGTCCACGTAGAACCTGATCCACGTAGAACCTGATCCACGTAGAACCTGGTCCACGTAGAACCTGATCCAAGTAGAATCTGATCCATGTAGGACCTGATCCATGTAGAACCTGATCCATGTGGAACCTGGTCAATGTAGAACCTGACCCATTTAGAAGCTGGTCCATGTAGAACCTGATTCATGTAGAACATGCTGCATGTAGAATCTGATCCATGTAGAACCTGATCCATGTAGAACCTGATCCATGTAGAACCTGGTCCACGTAGAACCTGATCCAAGTAGAACCTGATCCATGTAGAACCTGGTCCATGTAGAACCTGGTCCACGTAGAACCTGGTCCACGTAGAACCTGATCCATGTAGAACCTGGTCAATGTAGAACCTGATCCATGTAGAACCTGATCCATGTAGAACCTGGTCCATGTAAAACCTGGTCAATGTAGAACCTGGTCAATATAGAACCTGATCCATGTAGAACCTGATCCATGTAGAACCTGATCCATGTAGAACCTGGTCCATGTAGAACCTGGTCCACGTAGAACCTGATCCAAGTAGAACCTGATCCATGTAGAACCTGGTCCATGTAGAACCTGGTCAATGTAGAACCTGGTCAATATAGAACCTGATCCATGTAGAACCTGATCCATGTAGAACCTGATCCACGTAGAACCTGATCCACGTAGAACCTGATCCACATAGAACCTGATCCAAGTAGAACCTGATCCATGTAGAACCTGGTCCATGTAGAACCTGGTCCATATAGAACCTGGTCCATGTAGAACCTGATCCATGTAGAACCTGATCCAAGTAGAACCTGATCCATGTAGAACCTGGTCCAAGTAGAACCTGATCCATGTAGAACCTGGTCAATATAGAACCTGATCCATGTAGAACCTGGTCAATGTAGAACCTGGTCAATTTAGAACCTGATCCATGTAGAACCTGATCCACGTAGAACCTGGTCCACGTAGAACCTGATCCAAGTAGAACCTGATCCATGTAGAACCTGGTCCATGTAGAACCTGGTCAATGTAGAACCTGGTCAATATAGAACCTGATCCATGTAGAACCTGATCCATGTAGAACCTGATCCAAGTAGTACCTGATCCATGTAGAAGCTGATCAAAGTAGAACCTGATCCATGTAGAACCTGGTCCATGTAGAACCTGGTCCATGTAGAACCTGGTCAATGTAGAACCTGGTCCATGTAGAACCTGGTCCATGTGGAACCTGATCCACGTAGAAACTGATCGATGTAGATCCTGATCGATGTAGAACCTGGTCCATGTAGAACCTGGTCCATGTGGAACCTGATCCACATAGAACCTGGTCCACGTAGAACCTGGTCCATGTAGAACCTGATCCATGTAGAACCTGGTCCATGTAGAACCTGATCCATGTAGAACCTGGTCCATGTAGAACCTGGTCAATGTAGAACCTGATCCATGTAGAACCTGATCCATGTAGAACCTCATCCATGTAGAACCTGGTCCATGTAGGAACTGATCCACGTAGAACCTGGTCCATGTAGAACCTGGTCCATGTAGAACCTGGTCCATGTGGAACCTGATCCACGTAGAACCTGATCCAAGTAGAACCTGATCCATGTAGAAACTGATCCACGTAGAACCTGATCCATGTAGAACCTGGTCAATGTAGGACCTGATCCATGTAGAACCTGATCCACGTAGAACCTGATGCATGTAGAACCTACTGCCTGTAGAACCTGGTCCATGTACAACCTGCTGCATGTAGAACCTGGTCCATGTAGAACCTGGTCAATTTAGAACCTGGTCCATGTAGAACCTGGTCAATGTAGAACCTGATCCATGTAGAACCTAGTCCATGTAGAACCTGGTCCATGTAGAACTTAATCCATGTAGAACCTGATCAGTGTAGGACCTGATCCATGTAGAACCTGATCCACGTAGAACCTGGTCCACGTAGAACCTGATCCATGTAGAACCTGGTCAATGTAGGACCTGATCCATGTAGAACCTGGTCCACGTAGAACCTGATCCACGTAGAACCTGATCCACGTAGAACCTGGTCCACGTAGAACCTGATCCAAGTAGAATCTGATCCATGTAGGACCTGATCCATGTGGAACCTGATCCATGTGGAACCTGGTCAATGTAGAACCTGACCCATGTAGAACCTGGTCCATGTAGAACCTGATTCATGTAGAACATGCTGCATGTAGAATCTGATCCATGTAGAACCTGATCCATGTAGAACCTGATCAATGTAGATCCTGATCCATGTAGAACCTACTGCCTATAGAACCTGGTCCATGTACAACCTGCTACATGTAGAACCTGCTGCATGTAGAACCTGGTCCATGTGGAACCTGATCCATGTAGAACCTGGTCCATGTTGAACCTGATTCATGTAGAACCTGCTGCATATAGAACCTAATCCATGTAGAACCTGGTCCATGTAGAACCTGGTCCATGTACAACCTGCTTTATGTAGAACCTGGTCCATGTAGACCCTGATCCATGTAGAACCTGGTCAATGTAGAATCTGATCCATGTAGAACCTGGTCCATGTAGAACATGGTCAATGTAGAACCTGATCCATGTAGAACCTGGTCCATGTAGAACCTGATGCATGTAGAACCTGGTCCATGTAGAACCTGGTCCATGTAGAACCTGGTCGATGTAGAACCTGATCCACGTAGAACCTGGTCCACGTAGAACCTGGTGCATGTAGAACCTGGTCCATGTAGAACCTGATCCATGTACAACCTGATCCATGTAGAACCTGATCCATGTAGAACTTGGTCAATGTAGAACCTGGTCAATGTAGAACATGATCCATGTATAACCTGACCCATGTAGAACCTGACCCATGTAGAACCTGGTCCATGTAGACCCTGATCCATGTAGAACCTGGTCCATGTAGAACCTGGTCCATGTAGAACCTGATCCATGTAGAACCTGCTACATGTAGAACCTGGTCAATGTAGACCCTGATCAATGTAGAACCTGATCCATGTAGAACCTGATCCATGTAGAACCTGGTCCATGTAGAACCTGATCCATGTAGAACCTGATCCATGTAGAACCTGGTCCATGTAGAATCTGGTCCACGTAGAACCTGATCCAAGTAGAACCTGATCCATGTAGAACCTGGTCCATGTAGAACCTGGTCAATGTAGAACCTGGTCAATATAGAACCTGATCCATGTAGAACCTGATCCATGTAGAACCTGATCCATGTAGAACCTGGTCCATGTAGAACCTGATCCAAGTAGAACCTGATCCATGTAGAACCTGATCCAAGTAGAACCTGATCCATGTAGAACCTGGTCAATGTAGGACCTGGTCAATGTAGAACCTGATCCATGTAGAACCTGATCCATGTAGAACCTGATCCATGTAGAACCTGGTCAATATAGAACCTGATCCATGTAGAACCTGATCCATGTAGAACCTGATCCATGTAGAACCTGGTCCACGTAGAACCTGATCCATGTAGAACCTGGTCAATGTAGAACCTGGTCAATTTAAAACCTGATCCATGTAGAACCTGATTCATGTAGAACCTGGTCCACGTAGAACCTGATCCAAGTAGAACCTGATCCATGTAGAACCTGGTCCATGTAGAACCTGGTCAATGTAGAACCTGGTCAATATAGAACCTGATCCATGTAGAACCTGATCCATGTAGAACCAGATCCAAGTAGAACCTGATCCATGTAGAAGCTGATCAAAGTAGAACCTGATCCATGTAGAACCTGGTCCATGTAGAACCTGGTCCATGTAGAACCTGGTCCATGTGGAACCTGATCCACGTAGAAACTGATCCACGTAGAACCTGGTCCATGTAGAACCTGGTCCATGTAGGACCTGATCCATGTAGAACCTGGTCCACGTAGAACCTGATCCACGTAGAACCTGATCCACGTAGAACCTGGTCCAAGTAGAACCTGATCCAAGTAGAATCTGATCCATGTAGGACCTGATCCATGTGGAACCTGATCCATGTGGAACCTGGTCAATGTAGAACCTGACCCATGTAGATCCTGGTCCATGTAGAACCTGATTCATGTAGAACATGCTGCATGTAGAATCTGATCCATGTAGAACCTGATCCATGTAGAACCTGATCCATGTAGAACCTGGTCCATGTAGAATCTGGTCCACGTAGAACCTGATCCAAGTAGAACCTGGTCCATGTAGAACCTGGTCCATGTAGAACCTGGTCAATGTAGAACCTGGTCAATATAGAACCTGATCTATGTAGAACCTGATCCATGTAGAACCTGATCCATGTAGAACCTGATCCATGTAGAACCTGGTCCATGTAGAACCTGATCCAAGTAGAACCTGATCCATGTAGAACCTGATCCAAGTAGAACCTGATCCATGTAGAACCTGGTCAATGTAGGACCTGGTCAATGTAGAACCTGATCCATGTAGAACCTGATCCATGTAGAACCTGATCCATGTAGAACCTTGTCAATATAGAACCTGATCCATGTAGAACCTGATCCATGTAGAACCTGATCCATGTAGAACCTGGTCCACGTAGAACCTGATCCATGTAGAACCTGGTCAATGTAGAACCTGGTCAATTTAGAACCTGATCCATGTAGAACCTGATCCATGTAGAACCTGGTCCACGTAGAACCTGATCCAAGTAGAACCTGATCCATGTAGAACCTGGTCCATGTTGAACCTGGTCCATGTGGAACCTGATCCAAGTAGAACCTGGTCCATGTAGAACCTGATTCATGTAGAACATGCTGCATGTAGAATCTGATCCATGTAGAACCTGATCCATGTAGAACCTGATCCATGTAGATCCTGATGCATGTAGAACCTACTGCCTGTAGAACCTGGTCCATGTGGAACCTGATCCATGTAGAACCTGGTCCATGTTGAACCTGATTCATGTAGAACCTGCTGCATATAGAACCTAATCCATGTAGAACCTGGTCCATGTAGAACCTGGTCCATGTAGAACCTGATCCATGTAGAACCTGGTCCATGTAGAACCTGGTCCATGTGGAACCTGATCCACGTAGAAACTGATCCAAGTAGATCCTGATCGATGTAGAACCTGGTCCATGTAGAACCTGGTCCATGTGGAACCTGATCCACATAGAACCTGGTCCATGTAGAACCTGGTCCATGTAGAACCTGATCCATGTAGAACCTGATCCATGTAGTACCTGGTCCATGTAGAACCTGGTCAATGTAGAACCTTATCCATGTAGAACCTGATCAATGTAGAACCTCGTCCATGTAGAACCTGGTCCATGTAGGAACTGATCCACGTAGAACCTGGTCCATGTAGAACCTGGTCCATGTAGAACCTGGTCCATGTGGAACCTGATCCAAGTAGAACCTGATCCATGTAGAACCTGATCCACGTAGAACCTGATCCATGTAGAACCTGGTCAATGTAGGACCTGATCCATGTAGAACCTGATCCACGTAGAACCTGATCAATGTAGAACCTGGTCAATGTAGGATCTGATCCATGTAGAACCTGATCCACGTAGAACCAGATATATGTAGAACCTACTGCCTGTAGAACCTGGTCCATGTACAACCTGCTGCATGTAGAACCTGGTCCATGTAGAACCTGGTCAATGTAGAACTTAATCCATGTAGAACCTGATCAATGTAGGACCTGATCCATGTAGAACCTGGTCCACGTAGAACCTGGTCCACGTAGAACCTGATCCATGTAGAACCTGGTCAATGTAGGACCTGATCCATGTAGAACCTGGTCCACGTAGAACCTGATCCACGTAGAACCTGATCCACGTAGAACCTGGTCCACGTAGAACCTGATCCAAGTAGAATCTGATCCATGTAGGACCTGATCCATGTGGAACCTGATCCATGTGGAACCTGGTCAATGTAGAACCTGACCCATGTAGAACCTGGTCCATGTAGAACCTGATTCATGTAGAACATGCTGCATGTAGAATCTGATCCATGTAGAACCTGATCCATGTAGAACCTGATCCATGTAGAACCTTATCCATGTAGATCCTGATGCATGTAGAACCTACTGCCTGTAGAACCTGGTCCATGTGGAACCTGATCCATGTAGAACCTGGTCCATGTTGAACCTGATTCATGTAGAACCTGCTGCATATAGAACCTAATCCATGTAGAACCTGGTCCATGTAGAACCTGATCCATGTAGAACCTGCTGCATGTAGAACCTGGTCCATGTACAACCTGCTTTATGTAGAACCTGGTCCATGTAGACCCTGATCCATGTAGAAACTGGTCAATGTAGAATCTGATCCATGTAGAACCTGGTCCATGTAGAACCTTATGCATGTAGAACCTGGTCCATGTAGAACCTGGTCCATGTAGAACCTGGTCGATGTAGAACCATATCCACGTAGAACCTGGTCCACGTAGAACCTGGTGCATGTAGAACCTGGTCCATGTAGAACCTGATCCATGTACAACCTGATCCATGTAGAACCTGATCCATGTAGAACTTGGTCAATGTAGAACCTGGTCAATGTAGAACATGATCCATGTATAACCTTACCCATGTAGAACCTGACCCATGTAGAACCTGATCCATGTAGAACCTGGTCCATGTAGAACCTGGTCCATATAGAACCTGGTCCATGTAGAACCTGATCCATGTAGAACCTGATCCAAGTAGAACCTGATCCATGTAGAACCTGGTCCAAGTAGAACCTGATCCATGTAGAACCTGGTCAATATAGAACCTGATCCATGTAGAACCTGGTCAATGTAGAACCTGGTCAATTTAGAACCTGATCCATGTAGAACCTGATCCACGTAGAACCTGGTCCACGTAGAACCTGATCCAAGTAGAACCTGATCCATGTAGAACCTGGTCCATGTAGAACCTGGTCAATGTAGAACCTGGTCAATATAGAACCTGATCCATGTAGAACCTGATCCATGTAGAACCTGATCCAAGTAGTACCTGATCCATGTAGAAGCTGATCAAAGTAGAACCTGATCCATGTAGAACCTGGTCCATGTAGAACCTGGTCAATGTAGAACCTGGTCCATGTAGAACCTGGTCCATGTGGAACCTGATCCACGTAGAAACTGATCGATGTAGATCCTGATCGATGTAGAACCTGGTCCATGTAGAACCTGGTCCATGTGGAACCTGATCCACATAGAACCTGGTCCACGTAGAACCTGGTCCATGTAGAACCTGATCCATGTAGAACCTGGTCCATGTAGAACCTGATCCATGTAGAACCTGGTCCATGTAGAACCTGGTCAATGTAGAACCTGATCCATGTAGAACCTGATCCATGTAGAACCTCGTCCATGTAGAACCTGGTCCATGTAGGAACTGATCCACGTAGAACCTGGTCCATGTAGAACCTGGTCCATGTAGAACCTGGTCCATGTGGAACCTGATCCACGTAGAACCTGATCCAAGTAGAACCTGATCCATGTAGAAACTGATCCACGTAGAACCTGATCCATGTAGAACCTGGTCAATGTAGGACCTGATCCATGTAGAACCTGATCCACGTAGAACCTGATGCATGTAGAACCTACTGCCTGTAGAACCTGGTCCATGTACAACCTGCTGCATGTAGAACCTGGTCCATGTAGAACCTGGTCAATTTAGAACCTGGTCCATGTAGAACCTGGTCAATGTAGAACCTGATCCATGTAGAACCTAGTCCATGTAGAACCTGGTCCATGTAGAACTTAATCCATGTAGAACCTGATCAGTGTAGGACCTGATCCATGTAGAACCTGATCCACGTAGAACCTGGTCCACGTAGAACCTGATCCATGTAGAACCTGGTCAATGTAGGACCTGATCCATGTAGAACCTGGTCCACGTAGAACCTGATCCACGTAGAACCTGATCCACGTAGAACCTGGTCCACGTAGAACCTGATCCAAGTAGAATCTGATCCATGTAGGACCTGATCCATGTGGAACCTGATCCATGTGGAACCTGGTCAATGTAGAACCTGACCCATGTAGAACCTGGTCCATGTAGAACCTGATTCATGTAGAACATGCTGCATGTAGAATCTGATCCATGTAGAACCTGATCCATGTAGAACCTGATCAATGTAGATCCTGATCCATGTAGAACCTACTGCCTATAGAACCTGGTCCATGTACAACCTGCTACATGTAGAACCTGCTGCATGTAGAACCTGGTCCATGTGGAACCTGATCCATGTAGAACCTGGTCCATGTTGAACCTGATTCATGTAGAACCTGCTGCATATAGAACCTAATCCATGTAGAACCTGGTCCATGTAGAACCTGGTCCATGTACAACCTGCTTTATGTAGAACCTGGTCCATGTAGACCCTGATCCATGTAGAACCTGGTCAATGTAGAATCTGATCCATGTAGAACCTGGTCCATGTAGAACATGGTCAATGTAGAACCTGATCCATGTAGAACCTGGTCCATGTAGAACCTGATGCATGTAGAACCTGGTCCATGTAGAACCTGGTCCATGTAGAACCTGGTCGATGTAGAACCTGATCCACGTAGAACCTGGTCCACGTAGAACCTGGTGCATGTAGAACCTGGTCCATGTAGAACCTGATCCATGTACAACCTGATCCATGTAGAACCTGATCCATGTAGAACTTGGTCAATGTAGAACCTGGTCAATGTAGAACATGATCCATGTATAACCTGACCCATGTAGAACCTGACCCATGTAGAACCTGGTCCATGTAGACCCTGATCCATGTAGAACCTGGTCCATGTAGAACCTGGTCCATGTAGAACCTGATCCATGTAGAACCTGCTACATGTAGAACCTGGTCAATGTAGACCCTGATCAATGTAGAACCTGATCCATGTAGAACCTGATCCATGTAGAACCTGGTCCATGTAGAACCTGATCCATGTAGAACCTGATCCATGTAGAACCTGGTCCATGTAGAATCTGGTCCACGTAGAACCTGATCCAAGTAGAACCTGATCCATGTAGAACCTGGTCCATGTAGAACCTGGTCAATGTAGAACCTGGTCAATATAGAACCTGATCTATGTAGAACCTGATCCATGTAGAACCTGATCCATGTAGAACCTGATCCATGTAGAACCTGGTCCATGTAGAACCTGATCCAAGTAGAACCTGATCCATGTAGAACCTAATCCAAGTAGAACCTGATCCATGTAGAACCTGGTCAATGTAGGACCTGGTCAATGTAGAACCTGATCCATGTAGAACCTGATCCATGTAGAACCTGATCCATGTAGAACCTGGTCAATATAGAACCTGATCCATGTAGAACCTGATCCATGTAGAACCTGATCCATGTAGAACCTGGTCCACGTAGAACCTGATCCATGTAGAACCTGGTCAATGTAGAACCTGGTCAATTTAAAACCTGATCCATGTAGAACCTGATTCATGTAGAACCTGGTCCACGTAGAACCTGATCCAAGTAGAACCTGATCCATGTAGAACCTGGTCCATGTAGAACCTGGTCAATGTAGAACCTGGTCAATATAGAACCTGATCCATGTAGAACCTGATCCATGTAGAACCAGATCCAAGTAGAACCTGATCCATGTAGAAGCTGATCAAAGTAGAACCTGATCCATGTAGAACCTGGTCCATGTAGAACCTGGTCCATGTAGAACCTGGTCCATGTGGAACCTGATCCACGTAGAAACTGATCCACGTAGAACCTGGTCCATGTAGAACCTGGTCCATGTAGGACCTGATCCATGTAGAACCTGGTCCACGTAGAACCTGATCCACGTAGAACCTGATCCACGTAGAACCTGGTCCAAGTAGAACCTGATCCAAGTAGAATCTGATCCATGTAGGACCTGATCCATGTGGAACCTGATCCATGTGGAACCTGGTCAATGTAGAACCTGACCCATGTAGATCCTGGTCCATGTAGAACCTGATTCATGTAGAACATGCTGCATGTAGAATCTGATCCATGTAGAACCTGATCCATGTAGAACCTGATCCATGTAGAACCTGGTCCATGTAGAATCTGGTCCACGTAGAACCTGATCCAAGTAGAACCTGGTCCATGTAGAACCTGGTCCATGTAGAACCTGGTCAATGTAGAACCTGGTCAATATAGAACCTGATCTATGTAGAACCTGATCCATGTAGAACCTGATCCATGTAGAACCTGATCCATGTAGAACCTGGTCCATGTAGAACCTGATCCAAGTAGAACCTGATCCATGTAGAACCTGATCCAAGTAGAACCTGATCCATGTAGAACCTGGTCAATGTAGGACCTGGTCAATGTAGAACCTGATCCATGTAGAACCTGATCCATGTAGAACCTGATCCATGTAGAACCTTGTCAATATAGAACCTGATCCATGTAGAACCTGATCCATGTAGAACCTGATCCATGTAGAACCTGGTCCACGTAGAACCTGATCCATGTAGAACCTGGTCAATGTAGAACCTGGTCAATTTAGAACCTGATCCATGTAGAACCTGATCCATGTAGAACCTGGTCCACGTAGAACCTGATCCAAGTAGAACCTGATCCATGTAGAACCTGGTCCATGTTGAACCTGGTCCATGTGGAACCTGATCCAAGTAGAACCTGGTCCATGTAGAACCTGATTCATGTAGAACATGCTGCATGTAGAATCTGATCCATGTAGAACCTGATCCATGTAGAACCTGATCCATGTAGATCCTGATGCATGTAGAACCTACTGCCTGTAGAACCTGGTCCATGTGGAACCTGATCCATGTAGAACCTGGTCCATGTTGAACCTGATTCATGTAGAACCTGCTGCATATAGAACCTAATCCATGTAGAACCTGGTCCATGTAGAACCTGGTCCATGTAGAACCTGATCCATGTAGAACCTGGTCCATGTAGAACCTGGTCCATGTGGAACCTGATCCACGTAGAAACTGATCCAAGTAGATCCTGATCGATGTAGAACCTGGTCCATGTAGAACCTGGTCCATGTGGAACCTGATCCACATAGAACCTGGTCCATGTAGAACCTGGTCCATGTAGAACCTGATCCATGTAGAACCTGATCCATGTAGTACCTGGTCCATGTAGAACCTGGTCAATGTAGAACCTTATCCATGTAGAACCTGATCAATGTAGAACCTCGTCCATGTAGAACCTGGTCCATGTAGGAACTGATCCACGTAGAACCTGGTCCATGTAGAACCTGGTCCATGTAGAACCTGGTCCATGTGGAACCTGATCCAAGTAGAACCTGATCCATGTAGAACCTGATCCACGTAGAACCTGATCCATGTAGAACCTGGTCAATGTAGGACCTGATCCATGTAGAACCTGATCCACGTAGAACCTGATCAATGTAGAACCTGGTCAATGTAGGATCTGATCCATGTAGAACCTGATCCACGTAGAACCAGATATATGTAGAACCTACTGCCTGTAGAACCTGGTCCATGTACAACCTGCTGCATGTAGAACCTGGTCCATGTAGAACCTGGTCAATGTAGAACTTAATCCATGTAGAACCTGATCAATGTAGGACCTGATCCATGTAGAACCTGGTCCACGTAGAACCTGGTCCACGTAGAACCTGATCCATGTAGAACCTGGTCAATGTAGGACCTGATCCATGTAGAACCTGGTCCACGTAGAACCTGATCCACGTAGAACCTGATCCACGTAGAACCTGGTCCACGTAGAACCTGATCCAAGTAGAATCTGATCCATGTAGGACCTGATCCATGTGGAACCTGATCCATGTGGAACCTGGTCAATGTAGAACCTGACCCATGTAGAACCTGGTCCATGTAGAACCTGATTCATGTAGAACATGCTGCATGTAGAATCTGATCCATGTAGAACCTGATCCATGTAGAACCTGATCCATGTAGAACCTTATCCATGTAGATCCTGATGCATGTAGAACCTACTGCCTGTAGAACCTGGTCCATGTGGAACCTGATCCATGTAGAACCTGGTCCATGTTGAACCTGATTCATGTAGAACCTGCTGCATATAGAACCTAATCCATGTAGAACCTGGTCCATGTAGAACCTGATCCATGTAGAACCTGCTGCATGTAGAACCTGGTCCATGTACAACCTGCTTTATGTAGAACCTGGTCCATGTAGACCCTGATCCATGTAGAAACTGGTCAATGTAGAATCTGATCCATGTAGAACCTGGTCCATGTAGAACCTTATGCATGTAGAACCTGGTCCATGTAGAACCTGGTCCATGTAGAACCTGGTCGATGTAGAACCATATCCACGTAGAACCTGGTCCACGTAGAACCTGGTGCATGTAGAACCTGGTCCATGTAGAACCTGATCCATGTACAACCTGATCCATGTAGAACCTGATCCATGTAGAACTTGGTCAATGTAGAACCTGGTCAATGTAGAACATGATCCATGTATAACCTTACCCATGTAGAACCTGACCCATGTAGAACCTGGTCCATGTAGACCCTGATCCATGTAGAACCTGGTCCATGTAGAACCTGGTCCATGTAGAACCTGATCCATGTAGAACATGATCCATGTAGAACCTGCTACATGTAGAACCTGATCCATGTAGAACCTGATCCATGTAGAACCTGCTACATGTAGAACCTGGTCCATGTAGAAACTGGTCCATGTAGAACCTGCTGCATGTAGAACCTGATCCATGTATAACCTGGTCCATGTAGATCCTGATCCATGTAGAACCCGATCCATGTAGAAACTGGTCATGTAGAATCTGATCCATGTAGAACCTGCTGCATGTAGAACCTGGTCCATGTAGAACCTGGTCCATGTAGAACATGATCGATGTAGAACCTGATCCATTTAGAACCTGATTCATGTAGAACCATATTCATGTAGAACCTGCTGCATGTAGAACCTGGTCAAGGTAGAACCTGGTCCACGTAGAACCTGGTCCATGTAGAACCTGGTCCATGTAGAATCTGGTCCACGAAGAACCTGTTGCATGTTGAACCTGGTCCATGTAGAACCTGATCCATGTACAACCTGATCCATGTAGAACCTGATCCATGTAGAACCTGGTCTACGTAGAACCTGACCCATGTAGAACCTGGTCCATGTAGAACCTGATTCATGTAGAACCTGCTGCATCTAGAATCTGATCCATGTAGAACCTGATCCATGTAGAACCTGATGCATGTAGAACCTACTACCTGTAGAACCTGGTACATGTACAACCTGCTGCAAGTAGAACCTGGTCCATGTAGAACCTGTTCTGTGTAGAACCTGATCCATGTAGAACCTGGTCCATGTAGAACCTGATCCATGTAGAACCTGGTCAATGTAGAACCTGACCCATGTAGAACCTGGTCCATGTAGAACCTGATTCATTTAGAACCTGCTGCTTGTAGAATCTGGTCCATGTAGAACCTGATCCATGTAGAACCTGATCCATGTAGAACCTGATGCATGTAGAACCTACTGCCTGTAGAACCTGGTCCATGTACAACCTGCTGCATGTAGAACCTGGTCCATGTAGAACCTGATCCATGTAGAACCTGATCTATGTAGAACCTGGTCAATGTAGAACCTGATCCATGTAGAACCTGGTCCCTGTAGAACCTGGTACATGTAGAAATTGATCCATGTAGAACCTGATCAATGTAGAACCTGCTGCATGTAGAACCTGTTCCATGTAGAACCTGTTCCATGTAGAACCTGGTCCATGTAGAACCTGGTAGATGTAGAACCTGGTTAATGTAGAACTTGGTCCATGTAGAACCTGGTAGATGTAGAACTTTGTTAATGTAGAACCTGGTTAATGTAGAACCTTCCTAATGTAGAACCTGCTACAGGATGACGTCGTTTCTCTATTTATCTTCTAACTGGTACCAGAACCGTTCTGTGGAGGAAGAGAACTTGTTGGGTTTACTGGGTGTTTGAGTTTTATCCTTCCACAACGTTTTCTCACCCTCTTTTCCCCCAGAGGATCTCTCGTTTTGTTGCTCTTGTCTGTGTTCATCTCTTATGTTTTTTCCTAAGTTCGTATTAATACTTATCCTTTATTAGTCCCAGTTGGTGTCATATTTAATTCCTCTTTAGTTTTATCCTGTCTAGTCGTCATGTTTTTGCTCCTGGTCTTCCTCTCAGTTTCTCTCGCCATTCTGCCTTCCCTCCCAGCTACTGATGTTTCCACCTGCTCTTACCCTCCCACCTGCAACTGCTTCTCCTAATTAGCCCTCAGCCTTCTCCCTGCCACTTACCCACCTCCTACTTAAGGCAAGTGGTGTTTATACCAAAGAGTTTTATTTAGGTCTCATCTGACCACATGACATTCTCCCAATCCTCCTCCGGATCATCCAGACGG